>CM031621.1:6671011-6686011 GCA_018398815.1 Conus ventricosus
ATCACAGAAATAGAACACATCCAACGTGACGAGGCTCAGGAGTAGATTTTGCTGGATCCTGTCAGACTGCCCTCCCCCCCCCCAAATTTCGTAAACAAAAACTGAAATGTATGTGTGGAGCAACCAAAAGCTTTTACAACTCAACATCTCTTCAAATGTCCATGCTTTAAGATGAGATGCGCAGACTTCCAACAAAGAGTGCACAGTGATTCATCTGTTGTATGCATTGTTCATGTTTCGATGTTCAGCCGTTGGGCGTTTTTATGCATTTTGTTCACTCTTCTCTGTTCTCCTTTTGTTTCGCATGACGCTTAGCTTCAGTTCTGTTTGACAACCTGTTATATTCCCTACTGTGACTATTGTTGAATCTTCGGAATTTTTATTTTTTTTATTTTTATGCAGGCACATAATTTCGCCTTTTCAGCACTCTGGCATATACATTCAAAATACTCCCCCACCCCACCCCAGCACTCTTCCCCCACCTCGAATATATTCATCTCCTCCGCCCCTCCTCCTCCCCCCCCCCCCCCCCCCCCCCCCCCCACACTTCCTCTCCGCAACTGTCAACCATTGCTATTTCTGTCCGTCACTGGGCCGTTTGGAAGTCCGTTGGATTGTCACCGTTTTCCCCCCCGAGACGTTGGGCAGACCACAACATTATAGGTGGTGTTCTATGCTGGAGATCACTAAACTTGAGGGGATCCAACGACGAGCTGTCCGCTTTGTGCTCAATAAATACCGCAGTACATCAAGTGTGGGACAGCTGATTGAGAAGCTCCACTGGCCGTCGCTGGAGACTCGCAGGAGGTCAGCCCGCATTGCGATGCTGTTGGAAAGGAACAGCAACCTGGTAGGCTACAAGCATCAAGGCTGAAAGACCAGTTGAAAGCCCTGCGGACATAACCAGCAGTTTGCTTTAATTCACTGCAGAGCACAGTACAGACAGGGTTCCTTTTCTCCCAAGGACCATCAGGGATTGGAACTCCTTACCACCAGCAAGTTTCAACCAGTGCATTCTTGACACTTTCGTGTCAAGGGTCACCAAACATATGTCCTAACAAAAGTGGTGTTTTTTGTTGTATTTGTTGTTATTGTTTTTTGTCTGGCTGGCCTGGCGCAAGGTGTGGGCTTGACCCTCCCTTATGGTGGGGTCGGGGGCTGCCCGACAGTGCGTGCAGCCAGGGCAGCTAGCTCCACCTCGCCTGCTGGGTCATGAAGGCCGAAGGCTTTTTTTTTTTTTTTTTTTTTTTTTTTTTTTTTTTTTTTTTGCACCTCTGTACCATCCACAAGCATACCCCCGAAATAGTGGCAGAATCATCAACCAGTTGATGGCGGCCACTTAACGGAAGAAGAAGAAGAAGAAGAAGAAAAAAAGAAAAAAAAGAAGATGAAGAAGCAGAAGAAGAAGAAGAAGAAGAAAAAAAGAAGATGAAGAAGCAGAAGAAGAAGAAGAAGAAGAAAAAAAGAAGATGAAGAAGCAGAAGAAGAAGATGAAGAAGCAGAAGAAGAAGAAGAAGACCATGCGTGGACTGTGCCAACCCCTCAAGACTGTGACCGCTGATGATTCTCATCCAGGGGATGAAGGTCGACTCTGGGCGGACGTAAACGAATGGTTCTGTTCACAACACATATCTTCCCGTCCCCGCCAGTGAAGCTTTCCTGTTTGTATTTCAATGTCATCTTTTCATCCCATCTCTCCAGTTCCCTTCTTCTTCCTCCTCCCCCCCCCCCCCCCCCCCCCCCCCCTCCCGCCCTCCCCTCCCGCCAGCCCTGTTAAGTCATTTTCCTGGTGACTGAAGACTTGTTCACCTGCACATGTTAGTTCCCCAATATTATGTTTATTTCTATTTGTTTGTTTGTTTGTTTTTTTTGTTTGATCGTGTCCTGTCTGAAGAAGATCAACAGGTCGAGGCGCATTGCAGTGGTTTTTTTTTTTTTCTTTTTCTTTCTTTCTTTCTTTTTTCTTTTTAAGAATCATAAGTAAGTTCGCCAACAAACAGGGACGAACAAATCACACGACAAAACACAGTGTTTTATCGTGTAAATGGTTTGTCCCCGTTGTTTGGCGGGCTTACTCATGATTCTTTTTCCGACTTGTTTCCGTTTCCGCTAGGAGTCACGTTCACTTTGAAACCAGCGTTACTTCAGTGTTGGTCACGTTCACTTTGAAACCAGCGTTACTTCAGTGTTGGTCACGTTCACTTTGAAACCAGCGTTACTTCAGTGTTGGTCACGTTCACTTTGAAACCAGCGTTACTTCAGTGTTGGTCACGTTCACTTTGAAACCAGCGTTACTTCGGTGTTGGTCACGTTCACTTTGAAACCAGCGTTACTTCGGTGTTGGTCACGTTCACTTGGCGGCCCAGTTCTTCCACGTGTATTTTCATGTTTCTCCTTTCGATAGCTCAGTGCGTCTTGGCGGCCGGTCAGCTGGCCTGTCACCGGTAGGAATGATGCAATGGTACTCCCCCTCTTGCCCTTCATCGTCATTCAGGCCTGTCACATGGTACTCCCCCTCTTGCCCTTCATCGTCATTCAGGCCTGTCACATGGTACTCACCCTCTTTCCCCTTCATCGTCATTCAGGCCTGTCACGTGGTACTCCCCCTCTTGCCCTTCATTGTCATTCAGACCTGTCACATGGTACTCACCCTCTTGCCCTCCATCGTCATTCAGGCCTGTCACATGGTACTCACCCTCTTGCCCCCCATCGTCATTCAGGCCTGTCACGTGGTACTCACCCTCTTGCCCTCCATCGTCATTCAGGCCTGTCACATGATACTCACCCTCTTGCCCTCCATCGTCATTCAGGCCTGTCACGTGGTACTCACCCTCTTTCCCCTTCATCGTCATTCAGGCCTGTCACATGGTACTCACCCTCTTGCCCCCCATCGTCATTCAGGCCTGTCACGTGGTACTCACCCTCTTTGCTCTTCATCGTCATTCAGGCCTGTCACGTGGTACTCACCCTCTTTCCCCTTCATCGTCATTCAGGCCTGTCACGTGGTACGCACCCTCTTGCCCTTCATCGTCATTCAGGCCTGTCACGTGGTACTCACCCTCTTTCCCCTTCATCGTCATTCAGGCCTGTCACATGGTACTCACCCTCTTTCCCCTTCATCGTCATTCAGGCCTGTCACATGGTACTCACCCTCTTTCCCCTCCATCGTCATTCAGGCCTGTCACGTGGTACTCACCCTCTTTCCCCTCCATCGTCATTCAGGCCTGTCACGTGGAACTCACCCTCTTTCCCCTCCATCGTCATTCAGCCTGTCACGTGGTACTCACCCTCTTTCCCCTCCATCGTCATTCAGGCCTGTCACATGGTACTCCCCCTCTTGCCCTCCATCGTCATTCAGGCCTGTCACATGGTACTCACCCTCTTTCCCTTCATCGTCATTCAGGCCTGTCACATGGTACTCACCCTCTTTCCCCTCCATCGTCATTCAGGCCTGTCACATGGTACTCGCCCTCTTGCCCTCCATCGTCATTCAGGCCTGTCACGTGGTACTCACCCTCTTTCCCCTTCATCGTCATTCAGGCCTGTCACATGGTACTCACCCTCTTTCCCCTTCATCGTCATTCAGGCCTGTCAGATGGTACTCGCCCTCTTGCCCTCCATCGTCATTCAGGCCTGTCACATGGTACTCGCCCTCTTGCCCTCCATCGTCATTCAGGCCTGTCACGTGGTACTCACCCTCTTTCCCCTTCATCGTCATTCAGGCCTGTCACATGGTACTCACCCTCTTTCCCCTTCATCGTCATTCAGGCCTGTCAGATGGTACTCGCCCTCTTGCCCTTCATCGTCATTCAGGCCTGTCAGATGGTACTCACCCTCTTTCCCCTTCATCGTCATTCAGGCCTGTCACATGGTACTCACCCTCTTTCCCCTTCATCGTCATTCAGGCCTGTCAGATGGTACTCGCCCTCTTGCCCTTCATCGTCATTCAGGCCTGTCAGATGGTACTCGCCCTCTTTCCCCTTCATCGTCATTCAGGCCTGTCACATGGTACTCAGCCTCTTTCCCCTCCATCGTCATTCAGGCCTGTCAGATGGTACTCGCCCTCTTGCCCTTCATCGTCATTCAGGCCTGTCAGATGGTACTCACCCTCTTGCCCTCCATCGTCATTCAGGCCTGTCACATGGTACTCACCCCTCTTTCCCCTCCATCGTCATTCAGGCCTGTCAGATGGTACTCGCCCTCTTGCCCTTCATCGTCATTCAGGCCTGTCAGATGGTACTCACCCTCTTGCCCTCCATCGTCATTCAGGCCTGTCACATGGTACTCACCCTCTTTCCCTTCATCGTCATTCAGGCCTGTCACATGGTACTCACCCTCTTTCCCCTTCATCGTCATTCAGGCCTGTCACATGGTACTCCCCCTCTTCCCCTTCATCGTCATTCAGGCCTGTCACATGGTACTCACCCTCTTTCCCCTTCATCGTCATTCAGGCCTGTCACATGGTACTCACCCTCTTTCCCCTCCATCGTCATTCAGGCCTGTCACGTGGTACTCACCCTCTTGCCCCCCATCGTCATTCAGGCCTGTCACATGGTACTCGCCCTCTTGCCCTTCATCGTCATTCAGGCCTGTCACGTGGTACTCACCCTCTTGCCCCCCATCGTCATTCAGGCCTGTCACATGGTACTCACCCTCTTTCCCCTCCATCGTCATTCAGGCCTGTCACGTGGTACTCACCCTCTTGCCCTCCATCGTCATTCAGGCGTGTCACATGGTACTCCCCCCCCCCCCCCCCTCCTCTTGCCCTTGATCGTCATTCAGGCCTGTCACGTGGTACTCACCCTCTTGCCCTCCATCGTCATTCAGGCCTAGAGTCATGTTCCTTTCCATATAATTCCACTCTGTCCACAGAGCAGCGAAACGTCGCCGCTGCTACGCGCGCGCCCAACCAAACCCGTCATTACCACGCAGCAGGTGCCCTCGTACGCCTCCGGCGCACCTGCAGCACCGCAGCGGCCAGGCTCCACTGCTGCCCCAGCTGCCGCCGCCGCCGCAGGGTCCTCGGCTCCGGGGGCCCCGCCGGAGTCTGCCCGCAAGAACAGGCCCGATGACGCCGCCAAGGAGGAGTTCCGTGAGTTTTATCTGTGGAGGCTGTCATTTCCTGGTTGGGGGGGGGGGGGGGGGGGGGGGGGGGGGGGGGGGGGGGGGGGGTGGGGGGGGGGGGGGAACTGGAGAAGAATGTTTTTTTGGAAACGCTTTGACTGGCAAACAGAACTGTGGAATTAGAAGAAGAAAAAAAACAATCAAAAACAAAACAAACAAAAAAAAACAAAACAAAAAAAAACCGCCCCCCACACACCACACCCCGCCGACATTGAAGCACAGAACTTTGTAACCAGCACCAAAAAGGGAGGGGGGGGGGGGTGCGGGGGAAGGACAGTGGTGTATAGAGACTTGTTGAATTTATATCAAGTCACTCTATCTCATCTACATGCGTACAAGCATATTTACATGCTTACATGCTCGCAACCTCTCTCTCTCTCTCTCTCTCTCTCTCTCTCTCTCTCTCTCTCTCTCTCTCTCTATATATATATATAAATATATATATATATATATATATATATATATATATATCTCACACACACGCACACACACACACACACACACACACACACACACACACACCACACACACACACACACACACAACACACACACACGAACGCACGCACGCACACACACACACACACAGCACACAGACACGCACACACACACACACACACACACACACACACACCACACACACACACACCACACCACACCACACACACACACACACACACACACACACACACACACACACACACACACACACACCCCACGCTCGCGCGCGCGCGCGCGCGTTGGCTTCCATGCACACGTGGTCTTTTTATGTGCTGTTAAGTTTGAAATCTTTCGTGTGCGTTTTTGTTTTTTTCCTTTTCAGTGACGTCATTGGATCACGTCACCGACGTCAACGTTCAGCAGCTTCCCGCAGAACTCCCGGCCCTGAACAAAACGTTTCAGGTGAACAGCTCATGCTCTTGCTTCCTCCCCCCCCCTCTCTCCCTCCCCTCCCCGCCCCTCTACACGTCTCTCTCTCTCTCTCTCTCTCTCTCTCTCTCTCTCTCTCTCTCTCTCTCTCTCTCTGTCTCCCTCCCCCTCTCTCTCTCTCTCTCTCTCTCCCCTCTCCTCTCTCTCTCCCCTCTCCCCCCTCTCTCTCTCTCTCCCTCTCTCTCTGTGTCTCTTTCTCTCTCCCTCCCTCTCTCTCTCCCCCCCCCTCTCTCTCTCTCTCACTCTCTCTCTCTCTCTCTCTCTCTCTCTCTCTCTCTCTCTCTCTCTCTCTCTCTCTCTCTCTCTCTCTCTCAGCATCTGTGTGTGTGTGTGTTTGTGTATGTGTGTGTGTGTGTGTGTGTGTGTGTGTGTGGTGTGTGTGTGAGAGTTTGTGTTTGTGTGTGTTTGAGTGTGTGTGTGTGTGTGTGTGTGTGTGTGTGTGTGAGTGTGTGTGTGTGTGTGTGTGTTTGTTTGAGTGTGTGTGTTCGTGCGTGCGTGTGTGTGTGTGTTTGAGTGTGTGTGTGTGTGTGTGTGTGTGTGTGTGTGTGTGTGTGTGTGTGTGTGTAACACGAACAAGGAGGGCAAAGGGAGGGGGAGGTAGAGGGCAGGGGAGGGGAAAGAGTTGGTGTCTACCAAGCAGACTGATTGCGGGGTATTTTGTTGTTGTTGCTGATGTTGTTTTTGGCTTTGTTTTAAACTGACTTTGTAGGCTACAGTCACCCCCACGCTTATTTCATGGTGATATAGATGTTACCGACAATGTTTGAATTCAGGCAATGTGTCTAATCTAGGCAATATTTAGACAATTCACATATTGTCGAAATGAGCTAGGCAATATGTGCATTGTCGGAAAAAAAAAATCACGCAATACGCGCATTGCCTGATGTTTGGGTCTTCATCATACGCACATTGCCTGTGACACGTTTCACTGTGTAGGCAATGTGTGTAATGTAGGACGTGCAAGAAGCAAGCAGGACACTTGTGAGCCGTGATTACGTGACAGAAACAGCGAAGTGCTGGGCGGCAGTGCAGTGCACAGAGCCGTGGTGACAGTAACTTGTGAGTGCTGGGCAGTATACAGTGAAGATTGGAGCCGGTATGGACGAAAAAGAGCGCATTTTTCTTTTGAAAAGTATCGAGCAGCAGCAAAGTCCAATGTATTGCCGAAGGACGTCTATTATCAGTCCATAAAGGACGTGCAAGAAGCAAGCAGGAAGCAGACCGGAAAAAAACAAGTAGAGGAGTACGACCTCTTAGCCAAGTAAGTGTGATTCTCTCTCTCTCTCTCTCTCTCTCTCTCTCTCTCTCTCTCTCTCTCTCTCTCTCTTCTCTCTCTCTCTCTCTCTCTCTCTCTCTCTCTCTCTGTCCGTCAGTCAGTCAGTCAGTCAGAGAGACAGAGAGAGATTTTGAAAGAATGAGCTGTTTCTTGTGTGTGAAGCACACACACCCTACACACATCCGTCTGCCTGAGAGACAGAGAGACAGAGAGAGATTTTTAAAACACACACACACACACACACACACACACACACACACACAACACACACCACACACACACACACGCGCGCGGCTGTCCGTCTGTCTGTCTGTTCTCTGTCCATGTCTATTTTAATGTATTTTTCGTATTTTTCATGTTTTAGTACTTGCACACGTATCTCTCTCACTCTCTCTTCACTTTCTTCACTTTCTCTCTTCACTTTGTCTCTCTCTCTCTCTCTCTCTCTCTCTCTCTCTCTCTCTCTCTCTCTCTCTCTCTCTCTCTCTCTCTCTCTTCTCACACACACACACACACACACACACACACACACACACACACGCACACACACACACATGTGTATTTTAGTGTTTTTGTACATGTACAGGTATGAAGTTCTTCAGTGCGGTGATACGGAGCGACTCATCCGGAAAGAGAATCTCCGAACGACGCACCTGTCTACTTTGTTACTATGGAGGAGACTATGACATTATCAAGCGGGCGCATGTTTCCACAGGCCATGGTGGGAGAGATCGGATGGAACAGGCTCTTTGGAAAAAATATGCCAATGTCCCACGTCAGGCGATAGAGATCTACAAATCTTGTGCGAAAAGTGCGTAAAGAAAAAGAAACGACCAAGAGTGCGGGGTATGTTGTGAAACCCATTCTGTCCAATAACTATCTCTCTCGGCCCAAATTGACTTGATAGATATGCATCATTGGCTGATGGCGAGTTCAAATGGATTTGTGTCTACCAAGATCATTTCACAAGTTTGTCTTGATAAGGGCCTTGACATCAAAGCACGCAGCAGAGGTGGCATGGCATCTGTTGGACATCTTCTGACGATAGGAGCGCCCTCAATCTGCAAAGTGACAATGGTGCTGAATTCACCGCATCCGTCATTCAGGTCACAAAACTATGGCCAGATCTAAGACTTGTACGCGGCAAACCAAGACAGCCGCAAAGCCAGGGTTCTGTGGAGCGAGCCAACTCAGATATCAAAGACAGTTTGATTGCATGGATGCATGACAACGACACACGTCAATGGACAAACGGGATCAAGTTTGTGCAGTTCTTCAAGAATTCGAGCTATCACGCTGGAATTCGTATGTCTCCGTTCAAATGCGACCTTTGGGGACGAAGCTAAAGTCGGCCTCAGGTCATCCCGTCTGCCAGACGAGATCATTGACTTGATCAAAGAAGAAGAAGAACTTGTCCGCATGCTTCACCCTCAGACACCTGCTGCACAAGACTCAGAGTCTGCTGCACAAGAGTTTGATGGAAACGATGTGAATCCCCAACGGTCATCCGTGAGTGTAGTTTCTGCCACAGTTCATGGTGTCCAGGATGACAGTATTCACGCATCGATACGGCAACTACAAGCCAGCATGCTGGTCAGTCAACCGCCCACGAGATCTTTGACGCTATCCAGGGTTTCCCGAATACTTCAAACACACAGAATGATAGCAAAGTTTGACATTGCAAGCAGCAGGAGAGAACCGTGACGATGATTCCATCCAGATACTTGCTGCCATCCCCATCAGTTACCAAAATGAAAGTATTATCGTGGCAGACGTTGTAGTTGGCGAAGATGGTATACTAGAACAACACTTGGATGAAATTAGAGAGACAAGGAAGCGCACAAAGAACAACCAGTTGATGCAGGCAGAGCGTATGTTGAAGAGAAGTAGAAAGAAATGACCCCTGCACAAGAAAATGACACAGTCGCGATCCCAGTGCCATTGGTGGATAGAGGCAGAGGAGATGCTCGGAACATCATGGATTTGTGTTGAACAAAAACCAAAATGAAATGTACAAATTAGGCGTCAAATCGGGAGTCCTGTGTGTAGGTACTCCAGGAACCAGTTCTCAGTCTGCCAGGAAAGGTTACTTCCGAGGAAGACATTGACACCGAAAAAACGGTCTCCTGCGTGAAGCCGTCGCATTTGAATCGCTTGGTGGGGGCAGGATTTATCAAATGCAACTGCAGAGGGGGAAAGGGGAAGACATGTGCAACCAACCGATGCAAGTGTTATAAAAAACAAACTGAAATGCAATAGCCGGTGCCATGGCAGTGTCACATGCAAGAACAAGTGAAATAGATCTGAAGTCACGAATGTGTTCTGAAGTCACGATTTTGCTCAGGGTTAACCAATGTTAACCAATGTACCATATGTGAAGTGAAAGCAGATTTTAGTATTTTTAGATTGCTTTTTTAAACTTTTTAATCTGAAAGTATTTGAGGATTAAACAGATCATGATGATAGATTATCTGTTGCTGTTAAATGTGTGTGTGCGTGCGTGTGTGTGTCCATCTCGCTCTCCGGCAATCTGCCTATTGCCTGACCATTTTTTTTCGGCAATGCGCGTATTGCGTGATTTTTTTTCCGACAATGCACATATTGCCTAGCTCATTTCGACAATATGTGAATTGTCTAAATATTGCCTAGATTAGACACATTGCCTGAATTCAACATTGTCGGTAACATAGACACCCCACAGTTCTCTCCCTTTACCAAGTTACCTCCCCCCCCCCCCTCCCTCCCCCAACTTCCGCCGTGCATGTAAAGGATCACGGTTCAGTTGAGGCCCAAAACGATATACATCTCTATTACACTCAAATCTGCGCCTGGCTTGTGTCGTCAGATCAGCCAGTACCAAAACATAGTCATCGCACCGTCCAGCCCTTGACCCGTACCATACCTGACTCTGAGGCGGGTCTCATGTTCGTCTCTTTTTCTGTGCAAAGACGATATCCACATGACCTTCATTTTCCTGTCGTCTGTAGGCTTTTCACTCCAAACTCCTTGTGCCCCTACCAGTGGCGCAGAGTCCACAAGTCATGCATCGTTCTGCAAGTTTGCCGACAAATGGCATGGAACTGTTTTATTTACTGACCCCCCAAATTCCAAGATAAAATCATCTTTTTCACATTCAAAAAAAAAAAGATTTTTTTTTAAAAACCGAGCCAGGATGATTTTCATCAGTTCAAACTTTCGTGTAACTGCTGCACCTCTGCTTTAACCATGAACTCTGACCTGCGCTAGCCCAAAAAGGGGGTGGAGGGTGGGGGTGGGTGGGGGAGCACCTCCCCCAAACCATCAAAAAGATTCTACATCATCCACGTTTTTGTGTTGCACACGGGTGTTCCTCCTCCGACCCCTTGACCTTCAGGACCACGCCAAGCTGTACAACGAGCTGCACGGCCACTTCAGGGACCTCCGGCAGGCCCTCAACGACTTCAAGGCCAAGTTCTTGGTGGAGACCTCGGGCATCCCGGTCCTGGCTGACTGCCTGCGGGTGCTGGCTGAACGATGTGGTACGTGAGGGGGAGGGGGGGGGGGGGGGGAGGAGAGGGGGGAGGAGGAGGAGGGGATGGGAGGTTGAGGGAGGGAGGGAGTGTGTGTTTTTGAAGATGCGCTGTGTATTCTGCATCAATCGTTCCCTGGCTGTTCAGTTTTGTTCTGAGTCTGTCTTTTTTTTTTTTCTTGCGTGTTTTCCTCATTTGTGTGTGTGTGTGTGTGTGTGTGTGTGTTTCTCTTTCTCCGTTTATGACGAAAGGGTGATTTAACATACTGGGGGGGGGGGGGGGGGGGGGGGGGGGACTGTTTTATCAGTTGCTCTGTTTACTGCTTGTAACCACTCTCTGTACCGCCCTCTGTGTGTGTGTGTGTGTGTGTGTGTGTGTGTGTGTGTGTGTGTGTGTGTGAGAGAGAGTTTGTGTGTTTCTGTGATGGAGGGAGAGACACAGAGTGTGTGTGTGTGTGTGTATGTGTGTATCTGTGTGTGTGTGTGTGTGTGTGCGCGCGCGGGCGCTCAAATATGTGTCCGTACACCACACAAGTGTACATCCGCACACCGGCTTGCATACCTATACTCATCCACACCCGTACTTCCTATCTTCTTTACTTACCCCTCCTTTCACACAACTACAACAGTACCGCTTTACACCCCACCCACCCCACCCCACCACCCCCACAGGCGGAGCCCAGCTGAAGGCCAAGCGGGAGAAGCACTGCATCCAGCTGGACTACGACCGCCGGGAGGTGTCGGAGAAGTGCACGGGGCTGCCGAGGACACCCTGCAGGCCCTGGACCTCTACAACCGCATCAACCGCCTGGTCAAGGCCATCCAGGAGCGGGCGCCCCAGGTCCAGCGCTCCCTGCAGATCGTGCTGGAGGACGAGCACACCCTGAAGAAGGAGGTCACCAAGTGCGACTCCCGCCGGACCAGGGCCCCGACGCCCTGCGCCGCTGCAACGAGAACATCAACCAGCTGCGCCGCCTCCCGGGCTTCATCGACACCATCCAGAAGTACCCCGGCAGGATCTTCAAGGAGATCGTGGAAGGGTCCAAGTCGTTGCTGCAGGCAGGGGACGGGGATGACGCTGTGTGAGAATATTCTGGGTGGAAGTGGGTGTGGGTGGGTGGGTAAGTAAATTTTGCCTGTTATTCTTTCTTTTTTTATTTTTTTAATTTACATTTTCGAATACAGATTAAGAAACGAACCGATCACCTTCAAGGGGGGGTGACAGAAAGAGAGAGGCTTTTGCCGCAAGATGATGACCGGGATTGTAAAACAGATTGATCGATCGGGTGGATTGAAACGAAAGGGGGAGAGAGTTTTGAAGATGCTGGAAACGAATCACGCACAAGGTTGAGAAACTGGCAGTCTAGGGGAGACAACTCTCTGAGAGTAAAGCCGCCAGGGCGACAGACTCCCTTGGAACAGAGATTCCATTTCGGTATTTAAAAGAACACTTTGGTTTTCCATTTATGAAAGCACAATTTGGGCTTCCAGCAATGAAAAGAAAAAAAGTTGGGCTTCCAGGATTTCCAGTTCAAAGTGTTGTTCCCTTTTTTCCAGTTCAAAATATTGTCCCCTTTTTCCTGTTCAAGTGTTGTCTCCCTTGCGTTCTGGCTGTAAACGACCATTCTCAGCCCAGGACGTTGCTATGGCGGTGCCTTAGTACAGACGTTGTCCCGGTGTCTGCGAAGGGACCCGCTCACTGCTTGCATTCATTATAGTCTTGAGTATGTTGAGTTATTTAGATCATTTGAGACGCATGTTTCATCTCCAATCATCAAAAATCCCCCCCTCCCCCGCCCAGATCTTTCTAAACTCCCTCCCTCTCCCCACACAGCGCTGGCCTTGTTAATTGTGTTGCAGTAAATTATTAGTTCTAATTCCAGTCTCACCAGACGGTTTTTTTGTTTTTTTGTTTTTGTTTTTGCTAGAACATTTGTTTTTGATGTGTTTTAACGTAAAACTGAAATCGGTCAGACATCTTTCCCGCCAGTATTATTTTGATCAAATCCATTTGCTTATGTCTAGTTAACGACTGGTCTGTGCATCTAGACATAACCACTAGACCCAAACATAGCTGCCAGACCCAAACATAGCCGCCAGACCCAAACATAGCTACCAGGCCCAAACATAGCCGCCAGACCCAAACATAGCTACCAGGCCCAAACATAGCTGCCAGACCCAAACATAGCCACCAGACCCAAACATAGCCGCCAGACCCAAACATAGCTACCAGGCCCAAAACATAGCCGCCAGACCCAAACATAGCTGCCAGACCCAAACACAGCCACCAGACCCAAATATAGCGACTAGACCCGGACATAGTTCGTAGACCCAGACATAGCCACTGGACCCGGACATAGCCACTAGACCCAGACATAACCACTTGACCCAGACATAGCGACTAGACCCAGACATAGCCACTAGACCCAGACATAGCCACTAGACCCGGACATAGCCACTAGACCCGGACATAGCGACTAGACCGGACATAGCCACTAGACCCAGACATAGCCACTAGACCCAGACATTAGCCACTATACCCAGACATAGCCACTAGACCCAGACATAGCCACTAGACCCAGACATTAGCCACTAGACCCAAACATAGCCACTAGACCCAGACAGCACTAGACCCAGACATAGCCACTAGACCCAGACATTAGCCACTAGACCCAGACATAGCCAAAACCCAGACATAGCCACTAGACCCAGACATCATCCACAAGACCCAGACATCAGCCACAAGACCCAGACATAGCTAATAGATCCAGACATAGCCACTAGATCCGAACATAGCTGCTACCCAAACATCGTCACTAGACCGGGACGTAGCCAGTAGACACGGACATAGTCACTAGATCCAGACATGGGAACTAGAAACCGGACATAGATGCAAGACCTGGACACAGCCATTGGGCTCGGACGTAGCCGTTTGACCTGGATTCAGCAACTAGACCCGGACATAGCGACCAGACCCAGAAATATAGTCGCTAGACCCTGGACGTAGCCACCAGATGTGGACAATGCCACTGGACCCCGAGAGATTTCCAGAGGAACGGGTACCACTGATCACATGACCTGGCACGGGCAGTCGAGTCTGCTCCTTCGTTGTCTGTATCGTGACAGTTCCTTGTCGTTGCCGTGCCTTGAAGACTCGGCTCAAGTCCTGTCCGTGGAGACATCAGCGCGCGGTGGACTGGTCCATATTCGCTGCACCCCCGTCTGCAGTACCGTCTCTTGAGATGGGCCGGACATGTAAGGGGTGGGGCGGGTTCCTGTGCAGTTCTTTGCAGGCGCTGCAGCTTTCCTCGTGGGCTTATCACGTGGGTTGGTCAAGAGTCCCTGAGGTTTGATGCACGAGCTCACGTATGGTGTCAGCCCTGATGTGGCCTTTGCGGTCGGCTGGGCTATAAGCAACATTATCTTATCTCTCACGTATGGTGTACCGTGTTCTGCTCGAGAAAGAGTGACCGATATGTGAGGTGAAAAATATTGCCAAATGGAGTTGTTGTTTTTTTAAAATGGATGTCCGTAGAGAAGCGTTTGGCGCTATTAGAACTTGAGCACAAAATCTGTGTATGACATGTCCTTCTTAGGCAGTATCAGTTCATTTCATTGATCATGTAGTTCCCCCCCTCCCCCCCCCCCCCCCCCCCCCCCCCCCCCCCCCCCCCCCCCCCCCCCCTGCCCAGTATTATGCCTTTGACGCTTTCAGACTTCAGTATTTATTTTTTTTTAAAAAGCACGTAAATACTACCTCATATTATGCCTAATCATGCCACTTAAAAAAAATTCAGCCTACTAGGTACAGTCTTTAAACCCGTTTCAGTAAAATGTTGACAGTTTATTAATTAAGAAAACAAAAAACCAAACAAACATTGGAAGCAGATTCTAAAACATTGTTCAACTGTGAACATGAAATGTTGTTAAAACAGTCATTTCAGTAAGCGCAGAGCACAAAGCTCGTTTGATCACGTGGTGCCTGGGGTGTCACTCTTCCGTCAGGGTGACAGAAATCTGTGATTGCGAGTTCCAGCCATGACAGAAGTTCCGTCAGTCAAGAAGTTGTCTGGTTTTCTTTCTTTTCTTTTTTTTTTTCTTTTTTTTTTCCGGTTTTGAACCCTGGTTTCTCAGCTCGTGGCTCGGGACAGTGTTCCTGCTGG
>CM031621.1:6698511-6738511 GCA_018398815.1 Conus ventricosus
GATTCGACCCTCCAACCCCATGGACAGTTCACCGCCCGGATGGGGCTGATCGATCAATAACGGCCGAGCAAAGCCTAAGACAGGATAATGACAGGTGTTGGAGGAGTGGGGGTGGGGGTGGGGGTGGGGTGGGGAGGGGTGGTGGGGTGGGGGGGGGGGGGGGGGGGGCGAACGAAAGGAAAAGATGAAAACGCTGGGAGAGGGAGGCATAGGGTGAGAGAGGAAGAATTGAAGAGGGGGGGGGGGGGGGTGGGAAGAGATTGTGAAGGGGAGGTGGGGGGCGTGAAGGGGGAGGGGGTGGAGGGGGGGGGGGGAGTCCTGAGAGAAGACAAGAAGGGAAAAACAATTCGAAGGGGAAAGAAGGGGAAGGGTGTGCAGGTTCGTAATCCTCACTTGACAAATCTCACCCTCAACCCCTTGCAGTGCAATCTTAGTAGGCTGATACTATGAGAAATGACTCGCGTCAACAACCGGGAAAAAACAACACACAACTTTTCTCCCTCAAACTTATTCATTAATACAGTGGTGTAGAATTTGTATTATGTGAGTGATAAGTGTTTTTAAAAAAAATCACCTGGAGCAAGATAGTATAAATTGTCAAAAAATAAAAGGAATAAAAAAAAGTGTCATTTCAGAATTTCAATTATCTTTATAAATCAGTTTTGCAGTGGGAAACACTGGCTTGTATTCTATCCAGCATTGAATGTGGATACGTGGGTGGCCAATTTCACATTGTACAGCTCAATGTTGCGCATTAGTTTGAAGTAAATCTAGAGCCGCATCACTGATGATTTTCTTCAGAGAAGTGATGCTGACACATAATTATAGTCTGCATGTATAATTTTCATGACGAAGCCTGCATCATAATTTTGATCATCATAAAGTCTGCTTAATAGTTTTCATAATGAGTATGCATTATGACTTTCGTGCTAAATTCAAAGTTTTATTTTTCATGATAAAGTCTACACTATGATTTTCATTGGGAGTTCGCACTGGGATTTTCATGATAAAGTGTACAATATAATTTTCATCATGCAGTCACCATTATAAGTTCATCACAAAATATATCTATCATATCTTTTTTTAAATTATGCATTATGATTGTCATCATGTAATCCACATTTTGATAATCACCGTAGAGTCTACATGTGGATTTTCATAACCCAGGTTTACATCACAACTTCAATCATTTCAACATTTTGTTTCCCTCTGGAAATTTGCAATGTGATTTTCATACTGAAGTCTACATTATGATTTTCATGGTTGTTAGCATAAAATCTTCATGATGATTTTAATCATGAATCCTACATTACATTATTTTGTATCATGACGTCTCCATGCAATTTCCATCATAACGTTTACGTCATGATTTTCTTCACAATGTCTACACTATGAATTTCATTATGGTTTACCTTTAGAAATTTCACTAAAAAGTCGTTAAGATCCTTATCAAGAAGCCTGCTACAGTATAATTTTCATTTCAAATTCTACATTCTCATCTTCATCACGATATGAATAATTTCCACTTTGAATAGCATTACAATAGATCATAAATCGTTAACATAGACCTAAATACTATTTTCATGTGTCATCACATCACTACCACCAATGATGATGAAATAATGATGATGCTGACGACAACAATAACGACGACGACAACAACGACGACGACAACAACCACAGCAACAGCAACAACGATGATGATGAGGATGATAATAATAATATTAGTAATGATAACAACAACAGCAGCAACAACAATGATAATTATTTTAACAGTAATAAACAGCGATAGAAGTACTGGTACTAACATTATATTAGTCAATCCATTTAACAGGCAAAACAACAACAACAATAAAACAGAAAAACAACAACATCAACTATAACAAAATCAAAGAAACAAAACTTAGACACTTACCATCCACATATAAGAATACCACAACACGCTCACGCGCGCGTGCGCACACAACACTACACACACACACACACACACACACACACACACACACACACACACACAACACACACACACACCACGCGCGCGCGCGCGCGCGCGCGCGCGAGCGCACACACCGCGCACGCACGCACGCACACACACACACACACACACACACACACACACACACACACACACACACACACACCACACCGCGCGCACGTACACGCACACACACGCACGCACGCACACGCACCCACGCATGCACTCGCACACACACACACACACACACACACACACACACACACACACGCACGCACGCACGCACGCACGCACGCACGCACGCACCCACGCACACACACACACACACACACACACACACACACACACACACACACACCACACACACGCGCCGCGCGCGCCGCGCGCACGCACGCACACACGCACGCACACGCACGCACACACACGCCACCCACGCACACACACACGCACGCACGCACGCCGCACACACACACACACACACTCCACACACACACACACACACCACACACACACACACACAACACACACACACACACACACACACACACACACACACACGCCCCCCGAACTAATTAAAGGTGAACACTTCCCGGCTCTTCTAGCTGAAGACAAAAAAAATCCCATTGCGGTCTGTTGTGATATTTGTACCAACTGTCTACTCCATAGACAACAAAAGTCATGGCATTCCGACCCAAACACCGTGTGCTGGTAGGACTGAAATAATGTGCAGGGAAACTTTAGTAGCCAGACATTTCCAGGGCAGTGGGCATAGTGAGGATGGTCTCCGTGTCACTCCGATTGAACTGACGAGAACACTTGATACCAGACAGAGAAGAACACGTGAAAGGTACTGGCGGCAAAAGATCAGGACAAACTACCCCAATGGCCTCAATGTCTGGGACTATCTGAATGTAGGGTACCATACGTCCTATTTACACGCAGCATATACACACACGCGCGCGCGCAGATGTTCTGTTTTCTGGCTGCCTGTTCTGCAGCGGCACTGCTCTGTGTTGCCGATGCGGAGTTTGGTAAAAGTTACAGTTTTAAGGTAAAGGTTTTTTGATAACACTTTGGTAAAAGTTACAGTTTTAAGGTAAAGGTTTTTTGAGAACACTTTGGTAAAAGTTACAGTTTTAAGGTAAAGGTTTTTTTGAGAACACTCTACTTGTCCATGTGGAAAAAAAAAAGGAAATTGTGGCAGTGACAAAATTATAATTCTGACTGCTTTTCAGGCCATTAGCGTGCCCTTTGAACACATGATTAAGAACCCTGTTTGCTCTCTGGACAGTGTCATGAGGTGAATGATTATGGGGACTGTTTCGTTCCACAATGCTGAAGGTATAATCACCAATGCGATGCCTGTATTTACATTCATGGCTCAAAACTAGCAATTAAAAACAACCTACTGGCTAAAACCACACAAAACTTATGTCTGCGGTGTTCAAATCACTCTGTTCACAATGAAAATGACTTTTTTCGTGATAGTCTGTAATGCAAAGCTTTTGACACGAGCCGTTTCTCATAAACATGCGTGAAACACAAGCTGGAGTCGCTGGTTACGTGGCCCGTGTCGTGACTCCCGAGGTAAAGGAGAGGTTGGGCTGGGGGGGGAGGGAGGGGGGGGGGGGGGAGGGGGGCGGGGGAGGGAGGAAGGGGGGCGGGGAGGGGGGCGGGGGGGAAGGGGGGGGCTTAGTGTGCGGTGGGTCCATCTCTCTGACTGTCCTCTATGGCACCCACTGTCATCAGCCTGACGACACGTAGCGTGAAAGAAAACACTCTGAAGGAAGAACTAGACTGGGAAGAAAGCAAAGGCGAAGTACAAGAAGAACACTTTGTGTTATAACGTTGTTTTTTTCTCTTTTTATTTTATTTTATTTTTTTTTCACTTTTTTTTTCTTTTTTGTTTTTACTCTAAAGAGAGACAAGGTAGAATTTCGGTGCTGTGTGACTTTGGTTTTCAAGAGACGATACCTTAATTTTTTTTTTTTTTTAATTCTGGGACTTCTATCATCTGCCTTTCTTTTTCTTGCTGTTGAGAGCGTTTTCTTCCAGCAGATGACTGTTGTCAAAATTCAGCGGTGGTTATACAGTCTTCGGCTGTGTCGGTTCTGATCATTCTCAACAATAGCAACATATCTATATTTGAAAGTCCTTCAACTGGTAGCCTCATCCAGGGGTAGTTTTGTTTAGTTCTGAAGGAATGTTGCCTGTCATTGAGGACTGCTTTCGATGCTGTTGCACCTGACTCCTCTAAAGGTAGCCAGATGATTATAAATAATTGAGCATCCATTCTGCATTCAGCCTTCTGTGTTCAGAACAATGCTTCCTACAAACAAACGTCTGTGGGTTCATCTTGATAAAACACAAACGCCAGGACATTTTGTTTATGAATCGGTGACAGTGTTAAGCTGATGTACTCTACTGGAAGGAAATTAAGAGTGGATTGGACATTTTCCTTAACGCCAAAATGCCACAGCCCAGAAGCCTGTCACTCTGTTCTAGAGCGTGGAAGTTCGGCTCAAAGCAGCTGAGCAAAACACATTTTATACACTGAATAAACACCACAGTAAAACACACGAATGATTTTGTGCCCATGGTAGCAAAGTCATCGGTAGTTGACTTGACTTGACTTGACTTGGTCCCTTAGACGTCGGTCCGTGGGGGCACCCCTGAAGCAGTGACAACCATCCTTCTCCATTCCTCTCTGTCGGTAGTTACGAAAAGAAATGTTTTGATAGGAGAGCGTACCATTTAATTAAAAACTGACTACATTTCAGAGATTGGTCAACTCGTTGACATCTTCTGCTTCGAATTGTCTTCGAATTAGAAAATAAAAAAGCCTGAAAAAGAAACGTCAAAAGGGAGATAAGAGAAGAAAAAAAACTAGCGAGCAGACGTTAAACATCATCCCCAATGGCAAATCCTCAGTGCAAGCCGGACACCAACATCATCACAGACTGCATCAGGAATCTCGTGGAAGCGTCAGAGGTGGAAGAAGACGCCCCCACACCCCCAGAACACGTCAGACCCAGCCGCTTCCTTTCCCCGTGGCGCGTGGCGTCTCCCACCAGAACCAGCAAGGACTCGGCGAGTCCACCTCCTCTCCCAGGACATGGGGAGCACGCCAGATCGTGCAGACCTCGCATGGCGCCGTGGACTGTGGCTGAGGACGCTGCACACAGGGGCAGCCCGCTGATGAGGAAGAACCTCCAGTTCCGAGGCATCCTGAACTCGCTTCTCAGCTCAGAGCGTCGGGACAAGGGGTGCAGTTTTGAGCATCTGAGTAACTCGGGGGATTACATTGAGCACTACCGTCACCTCCATCACCCGCGGGGTGTGGCGAAGGGTGGTGGTGGTGGTGGTGGTGGTGGTGGTGGTGGGGGTAAAGCCGACTTGCTACGTGACCAGGGCATCAGAGGAAAACCTCAGGGGAAATCCGCAGCATGTAAGACAGGGTGAGTACGACCATTGAACTATTCCAGCTCAGCTCTGTGTTTGACTATGTTCAAGATCGAAAAGGCTGTGCTGGTCTTAAATACATGTTAATTTGTGTTTGCTCATTTCTCAAGTCGTTGTTGGAGAGAATATATATATATATATATATATATATATATATATATATATATATATATATATATATATATATATATATATATTTTTTTTTTTTTTTTTTTTTTTGGGGTGGGGGGGTGGGGGGGTCTCCTCATTTGTTCTGTATGCTCTGCGTTGTCATTTCTGCTGGTCGATTCGGTGGCGTAAGTAGCAATCGTCGTGAGTTAAGGGCATGTATTTATTTCATCATGGGTGCAATAGTTACCCTACTTGTTCGTTACTCCAGCTCTGTCTCTTACACACACACACACACACACACACACACACACACACAGCACGCACGCACGCACGCACGCACGCACGCACGCACGCACGCACGCACGCACGCACGCGCACACACACACACACACACACACACACACACACACACACACACACACACACACACACACACACACACACACACACACACCAGTTAATTAAAGATAAATACCTCTTGGCTCTTCCAGCTGAAGCAAAAATCCCACAGCGGTCTGATGTAATATTTTTTTCTTTACCAACTGTTTACTCCATCTCTTAGACTATTGCAACAATCGTTACCACCTATCAGCTCTGTCTGAAGTCTTTTATAGTTTCTCTAACCATCAACTTCTTACAGTCTGGCATCATAATTCGCATCAGTTGTCAACTCTGTCTCACAATCTGCGTAGTAATTATCATCAGCTAACAACACCATTTCACAATTTGTCATAATTCTCACCATTTATCAACTCTATCTCACAATTTGTGTCATAATCATCACCAACTGTCATCTGCATCTCACAATCTACTGCCATAATTCTCACCATTTATCAATTCTATCTCACAGTTTGCGTCAAAATCATTACTAACTACCATGTACATCTCACAATCTACTGTCATAATTCTTACCATTTATCAATTCTATCTCACAATTTGTGTCAAAATCATTACTAACTACCATCTACATCTCACAATCTACTGTCATAATTCTCACCATTTATCAATTCTATCTTACAATTTGTGTCAAAATAATTACTAACTGCCATCAACACCTCACAATCTACTGTCATAATTCTCACCATTTATCAATTCTATCTTACAATTTGTGTCAAAATAATTACTAACTGCCATCTACACCTCACAATCTACTGTCATAATTCTCACCATTTATCAATTCTGTCTTACAATTTGTGTCAAAATAATTACTAACTGCCATCTACACCTCACAATCTACTGTCATAATTCTCACCATTTATCAATTCTATCTTACAATTTGTGTCAAAATAATTACTAACTGCCATCTACACCTCACAATCTACTGTCATAATTCTCACCATTTATCAATTCTATCTTACAATTTGTGTCAAAATAATTACTAACTGCCATCTACACCTCACAATCTACTGTCATAATTCTCACCATTTATCATTCTATCTTACAATTTGTGTCAAAATAATTACTAACTGCCATCTACACCTCACAATCTACTGTCATAATTCTCACCACTTATCAATTCTATCTTACAATTTGTGTCAAAATAATTACTAACTGCCATCTACACCTCACAATCTACTGTCATAATTCTCACCATTTATCAATTCTATCTTACAATTTGTGTCAAAATAATTACTAACTGCCATCTACACCTCACAATCTACTGTCATAATTCTCACCATTTATCAATTCTATCTTACAATTTGTGTCAAAATAATTACTAACTGCCATCTACACCTCACAATCTACTGTCATAATTCTCACCATTTATCAATTCTATCTTACAATTTGTGTCAAAATAATTACTAACTGCCATCTACACCTCACAATCTACTGTCATAATTCTCACCATTTATCAATTCTATCTTACAATTTGTGTCAAAATAATTACTAACTGCCATCTACACCTCACAATCTACTCTCATAATTCTCACCATTTATCAATTCTATCTTACAATTTGTGTCAAAATAATTACTAACTGCCATCTACACCTCACAATCTACTGTCATAATTCTCACCATTTATCAATTCTATCTTACAATTTGTGTCAAAATAATTACTAACTGCCATCTACACCTCACAATCTACTGTCATAATTCTCACCATTTATCAATTCTATCTTACAATTTGTGTCAAAATAATTACTAACTGCCATCTACACCTCACAATCTACTGTCATAATTCTCACCATTTATCAATTCTATCTTACAATTTGTGTCAAAATAATTACCAACTGCCATCTACACCTCACAATCTACTGTCATAATTCTCACCATTTATCAATTCTATCTTACAATTTGTGTCAAAATAATTACTAACTGCCATCTACACCTCACAATCTACTGTCATAATTCTCACCATTTATCAATTCTATCTTACAATTTGTGTCAAAGTAATTACTAACTGCCATCTACACCTCACAATCTACTGTCATAATTCTCACCATTTATCAATTCTATCTTACAATTTGTGTCAAAATAATTACTAACTGCCATCTACACCTCACAATCTACTGTCATAATTCTCACCATTTATCAATTCTATCTTACAATTTGTGTCAAAATAATTACTAACTGCCATCTACACCTCACAATCTACTGTCATAATTCTCACCATTTATCAATTCTATCTTACAATTTGTGTCAAAATAATTACTAACTGCCATCTATACCTCACAATCTACTGTCATAATTCTCACCATTTATCAATTCTATCTTACAATTTGTGTCAAAATAATTACTAACTGCCATCTACACCTCACAATCTACTGTCATAATTCTCACCATTTATCAATTCTATCTTACAATTTGTGTCAAAGTAATTACTAACTGCCATCTACACCTCACAATCTACTGTCATAATTCTCACCATTTATCAATTCTATCTTACAATTTGTGTCAAAATAATTACTAACTGCCATCTACACCTCACAATCTACTGTCATAATTCTCACCATTTATCAATTCTATCTTACAATTTGTGTCAAAATAATTACTAACTGCCATCTACACCTCACAATCTACTGTCATAATTCTCACCAGTTTTCAACCCCATCTCACAATCTGTTGTCATAATTCTCACCGACTGTCAACTCAATCTCACAATCTGTTGTCATAATTCTCACCGACTGTCAACTCCATCTCACAATCTGTTGTCATAATTCTCACCGACTGTCAACTCCATCTCACAATCTGTTGTCATAATTCTCACCGACTGTCAACTCCACCTAACAATCTGTTGTCTTTAAATTCTCACCATCCTTTTTTTTCAAACTAAAATTCCTCCACCAAATTCTGTTGTCAAAAATTTTCACCGACTGTCAACTCCCATTAAAAAAAGGGTTGTCAAAATTTTCTAAACCGACTTTTAACTCCTTCTAAAAACCTTTTTGTCATAAATTCCCCAAAACTACCCAATTTTCCCAATCTCCAATCTTTTTGTTATAATTTTCACCAACCAACCCATTAACAATCTGTTGTTTTTTTTCTCACCAATTTAACCCACTCCATTCACAACTTTTTTTCCCATAATTTCCCCAACTATAAAACCCATTTCCAATCTGCTTTTTTTTAATTCCCCCAACTATAAAACCCCATTCAAAATCCCCGTCTTTTTTTAAAATCAACTGTCAAAACCCCCATCTCGCCATCTCGCCAATCTGCTTTTAATATTTTTAAACCAACTGTCACTTTAAACTCAGTATTGTTAGAATAAAAATCCCCATTTAAACAACCCCTTTTAAACGGTTTTTAACTATAGAAATTTTCCCCCCACCTTTTATCATCTTGGTTTTGAATTATGTTGTAATAAAATAAAAAAAATTTAAATTTCTTATATAGCGCCTTTTTCTCGACTAGAGGCAAGCTTTTTAAAGGCTTTAAAAAAATCAACACTCGTTTACAAAACGGGCGGGGCCTCCCGGGGAAGGCCGACTGAAGAGCTGCCCTGGGCTTCCTTCTCGTTTCCCGTGTCACCCCAGTCATTACGTAAATTATCGTATTTTTTTCCCTTTTATTTTCCTTCTTTTCTTTCCTTTTCCCGCGGGTTTGCATCCCTTGTGAAAACGTTCAACCATCCCAAACGGCCAAACGGCCCTTTTTCTTCCGAAAGTTGGCGAGGGGGATTTTAAAATGTGTGCAAGATGTTATCCCGTGTTTTTCACACAGGGAAACCCCGGGTTTATAGTCCATTCAAAGGACTAAACAGGGGGGGGGGCCATTCGGGGGCACTTCCGCCCTCATTTCAGTTGGGGTCAAAAGGGAACCCAAACCCCCCTTTTCCCTTTCCTGAAAGAAAGACTTTTTTTAAAACCAAAAAAAAAAGGTTTTTACAAAAAAACATACGTGTGGGGTTATCCTTTTTCCCAAAAAACTAATTTATTTAAATTTTTAGTTTTTAATTTTTTGGGTTTAAACCCTGTTTTTTCCCCCCTTGGTCTTTTTAAATAACATCTTTTTCGCGAAAAAACATTTTTCCAAATGAGTTCTGTCTTTCAGTGAAAAAAACCCCCCAAAATCAAAATTTTAACTGTTCTCAAAAGTCTTTTAAAAACCGAGTTATTTTTTTGGCATAAATTTCCAAAACCCCTTATCCCACCCTCCCCTTCCCGGGAAAGTTTTTTTTGGGGACAAAGTGTTTCTTTTTTTTAAATAGGTTTTCTTTCGCTGAAACAGTCATCTATAATTTTTTTGTGTTTTGCTTTCCTTAAAAACAAATAAAAAAAGCGTTTTGGGGAACACCACTCAGTTTTTTGGGCTAGGATTAACTAAAAATATGTTTCATCAGTCCTTTAAAACCTTCTATTTGAAAAGCTTTGTTCCATTTAAGTTTTTGGGCAGAAAACCCAAAATTTGATCAAAATTATAACGAAAAACGTTTGTAACAGGTCGGGGAAAAAATATTGTTTTTCCAAAACCCAATTTTTGCCCACAATTAATGAAATGAGGGGGTTTTTATCATAAAGTTTAACGGGCTCCTTTTTTTTTTAAAAAAACTAAAATTTTAAATTAATCCAGTTATTTTTTTTTCCCCAAGCCCCTCTGTCAAAACTTGTTCAAAAAAATAAAATCCTATAAGGCCAAAATGTGTAAGATTAATCCAATTCAGTGCTGTAAAAATTGTTTCAATTTAGACTAATTTTTATTTTGTTGCTTTTTTGTTTGCCCTTTAAAATATCCCCCCTTGGAAAAATGAAACAGTAATTTAAAGACTGTCAACGTCTAAGTTTTCCCGCAAATTAGAATTCCTTTAAAAAGGACTCACTAACCCCAAAAAACCCCATCCCCTCCTTATCTTTTAAGAAAAGAAATTTCAAATATTATTGTAAACCGCGCCCCCCTAATTTCATTTGAGGCTTTGAACGGGTAATTTTGTAGAATTTTTCTTTTAAAACCCGTTTCCCTTTTTTGGGGGGAATGTACTTTTTTTTTCCCCATACGGCTTTATTTCAATCTCTTCCGACTATTGCCCATCTGGCAAAAGACCTTTTTTTAAAAAAGGGCCAGATTTTAAAAAAAATGTTTTTTCAAAAAACTTTTTTAAAGGGCTAAAATATGAAAATGGGCTTTTTGAATTCAAATTTTTTTTCCCCCTTCTAAATAGGGTTTTTCTAATCCCATTTGAGGTCAGGTTTTCGAACTATTTTAAAAACTATGACCAAACTTTATTTGTTCAGTTTGGCGCGCGTTCTAGTTTAGGAAACTTTTTGTTGTCCCCAAACCTCTTTGGTTTTTAATCCCATTTTTTAGTGACCCCCAAAACCAAAAAAAGCCCCCTATCCCCCACCTTTTTGGTTCAAAGTCCGAAAACTCCCGGGGTCTTTTAAATTTTCTAAGGAATACCCTTTCCGGCGCTAATGAAACCCCTGGTTTTTCGGGGCCCACGTGAAAATTATTTTTTTAGTAAGGGTATTTTTTTTTTCCCAAAACCCTGGCAAAAAATCACTTTTTAAACAACTTTCCCCGCTTTTTTTTTTGTTTTTTATTTTAAAATAAATCCGACCCCCCAAAAAATCTTTTTTTTAAAACGAAAATTGGGGAAATTAAATATTCATAATCGCAATATGCAGCTTTTCCGACGGAAGAGCCCCCTTTAAAACGTTGGGGCCCCTTCCACATAAAATTTTTTCATCAGTGTTTAAAGACCCCAAAAAATAAAACAAAGAGTAATGAATGAAAAGCAAGATCGAGCGGTTTTTTTCCCCCTCAAAAGTATTTTTTGTCTGGCTCAGCAAAAAAACAATGGTGGGAAAATTTGCCAGTTTTAAAGCCTTTTTTTTTTAAACTACTCCAAACAAAAAAGAAAGATGTTTCTTCTTCTTCAAGTTTAAAATTTTTAAAACTTTTTTTTTAAAATTTGATTTTTTAATTTTGGGAAGAGTAAGTCAAAGTTTCTCTTTGCTTTTTTTAGTGGGCAAAACCCGTAATCCCAAACAGGTATTTTAAAACCCCCTCTTTTTTGGCCCCCTGCCTTTTTCCCTTTTAAACCTTATTATTATTTTTGGTTTCACTTAAAATTAAAACCCCATACACTTTGTAAAATATTTCATGAAGCGAAACCCATTTTGGGCCCCCATTCGTTTTCAATAGCATTTTAAAAAAACAAAAGGAGGGTTTTGGGTTGTTATTGAAAAAAACTTTTTTTTTAAAAAAATTAAAAAGGGACCCAAATTCAAATATGTGATGCAAAATTTTTTGGGGGGGCCACACTACAATTTTAAAAATTTATAGCAAAAGGGTTACTTTTGACATTGCTGTGCCCGACTCCCCTTTTTTCATAAAAAGGTAAGTATTTCCATGAAGAGCTATCTTAACCCCCTATTGAAAAGGACCACAAAAGGGAAAAGCGGGGTTTTTAATCCGATGCATTTTTATCAGCCCCCAATTTAAAAATTTGCTGTGTTTTGGCATAAACTGGGTGTGGAGTGGCGTATGCTGTTTTTTAAATTTCCCCCAATGATCCTTTGGTGGGGTCAGTGTACAAAATTTCATTTCTATTACCCCGGGACGAAATTTTAAACTGAACTGCGGCCCAATTAAAAATTTTCCCAAAACCTTTTAAAACCACCAGAAACATAAAACCCTGAAGGCTTTTAAAAGGGAAATCTGTAACAAATTTAAATTTTTTAAACCCTTTAAGACGGTTTTAGACAAAAGGGGAAATCTTTAATCATGGCCTTTTGGACCTTTTTTTTTGGGGGGAAAACGCACGGAAAAAAAAAAAATTTTTTAAATGGAAACCCTTTCCCTTTAAAAATTTTTCCTTTTCAGGAAAAAACTGTTAAAGCCGGGGTTCCCAAACAGCAAAGCTTTAAAACAAGGGAAAACATTTTCTTAGACCCTTCTAAGGGCTAACTAGAGCGGGAATAAAAACGAATAAACGACTCTTTTCGCATTTAAACTTTGGGTGTTTGCTAGGGGCGAAAAGCACAAAAAAAGATCAAGCATAACTGATCCTTCTACGGGCTTAAAAGGGCCCCAAAAAAAATTACTTACCCAAATTTTAGAGGGGGCCAAAAAATTCAAACAGTTGATTTCCCTTTCCCAAGAAAAAAAAAGGCCCCCAAAAATTGTTTTAAATTACGCAAGATCGAAATTTAGCTTGCTTTTTGGCACTGGTTTATACATGCTGCCTTTCTGACCCAGACCCAGGTAGGAATAAAAAAATTTAAACTTTAAAAAAGAAATTCTTATAGCGGGCCAAGAACAGGGTTTGGGGAAAAAAAACGCCCTAAATTCTGAGCCGTAATTTTAAAAAACCAATAAAAAACCCCCAAAGATTAAGTCATTTTTTTCCTGAAGTCCAAACCCCCAAAGTCATTGAAGACTCAGCAAAGCCCCGCGGACTTTTTCGCGAGGACCAAAATTGAAAAGCGCGCTTTTTTTGGATTAATTTGGCCCTAGGATTACTTGGTCTTTATCTTACAAATTTTTAACCCAAAAACTTTTAAGAGAGTAATGCCCTTGGGGCTGGCCTTAAAGCCAACACTTGCTTAGTAGACAAAAACCCCATAAACATATTTCCCCAATTTTCCTGGAAAAGCACCAGGGCTTTACAGCAAATTTTTTTTAAAAAAAATTTGGGCAAGATGATCAATTTTTTTTTTTACCCAGGGATTTATCAGGCGGGGCCCGGTTTGGCGGTGGGGGGTTTAACGAACTTTGGCCACCGCCGCCTTAATAGCCAACCCCAAAATGTACTTTTTGAAAAAATTTCCAAGGCGGGGAAATAACGCTTGAAATGTGACCCTTGCTCTCAAACAGTGTTGGAAATTCGTTTGTTTGTGTCGTGTCTTATAAAAAAATTTTTTTTAAAATTTTTTCTTTTATTTTTTCACTTGAGTTCGAATTGGCCCCGGGGTTAGTATTTTGTTTCCCTAGTCTTCCCCTTCTTTCTTGTTCAAGATCTTTTAGCCCTTTGGGGTTTATTTTTTTCTTTAACACAGCCCCAAGTTGGCGTCATCAGCCTAAAACGGTTTTTCTTTTTCTTTTTTTATATGCTAAACTAGTTCCCCTAGTTTTGTTTTAAATTGTTTGTTAATTCCCCATGATCCTTTTTAAAAATTTTGTTAAAGGGCCGCTATTTCTGCAGGGGTTTAGCGGTGAGCCCGTTTTATAGTTTTTTAACGTTTTTCTTTTTTTTAAAAAAACGGGTTTTCTGCTTTTTTTTTTTAATTAATTCGCCCGCTGATTGATTTAATTCTTTAAGTTCCATTTTTTGGGCATTTTTTTTTATCTTTTGGGAGTTCTTGCAGTGTTTTTGAATTTTTAAAAACCCCCTCCCCCCCCCCTTTAAAATTTTTGGTTTCTACCAATCCCAAAGGGGCGTTTTTTAAATTTTTCCCAACTGGGGTCTTTTTTTAAAATTTGTACTTTGGCTAAAAACGCTGGGTCGGGTTTTGTTGTAACCCAAAACCAAAATTCTCCTTGATCGCCCTTTAAAAAAAAAATGACCATCTTCAAATTCAAAATAATTGGGTCTTAAATTCGGGGGGTTTCGGGGCCCAAAACTTTTGTAAAATTGCTCCGCCCGTATTTTCTTTTAAATTTCCCACGCCGCTTTGGAGAGCGCAGAGCGTTTGGCCGGTAAAAGGGATCTTTTTCATTTTTGTCTCTCAGGTACAAAAACATCAAAATCTTCTTCGCCTTAAAATTCCTCCCAATTTTTTTAAAATAATTAACTTTTTTTTTTTTTTAAAAAAAAATTTGTTACAAAAAATTTGGCTCGATTCTTGGCCCGTTTTTTAAAAGCGAAAAAACCCCCTTGGCGTTGCGGGGGGAAATAAAGGGAATATTCTGTTCCAAATAACCCCTTTTTACTTTTGGGGCAGATAAAATTCTTACTGTTGTTTTCCAGACCTAGGAGCGGATGATTTGATCGGCCGGGGCCCCTCCCACGGCTTATTTTTAAAAAATAAAAACTCGCTTCAACAACAGACCAAAACCGAACGGGTTGTCCAAATTTTGGGGAGGGGAAAACGTTAAGAAAATTTTTTGAAAAATTTGAGGGCAAGAAGAAATTTTTTAAACAATCAGAAAAAATTTTTTTAAAACCAATTCGTTTCATGGCTAACCGCGAAAAAAAAAGGGGAAAAACTTGCTTTTAAAGGAAAATCGGCAATAAAAGAACCAAAAACCCTTAAAATAGGGCCGAACTCGCCTCAGGTGCTAAAAGCAGAAAAAAGGTTTTAGCTGTAATTTAAATGCTTTTTGGAAAAATGTTTTTTCCACCCCCCAAATTTTTGAGTTTTTTAAAAGCGCATCCCCCATACTTTAAAGGGGCATTAAAAGACAAAATTTTTCATATGAACTAACTTTTAATAAATTTACAAACGGTTTTATCAAACCCAACAGACACCAAGCAAAGTACAGCTTTTCTGAAAATTCGTTAGAGTTTGCGTTTTTGCAACCCAAATTTTACCCAAAGCGGTTTGGGGATCAATAAACCCCAAAACAAAAAATTTTAACAAAAAAACGTGCGCCCATCATACAACTACCCCTAAAAAGCGGGGGAAAGGGGACACAAATGGAATTTTAGTTTTAGCGTCTCAGAAAGATCGTTTTAAAGGTATTTATTGCTTGTGAAGATGAAAAACCCAAATTAAAAGAGGAAGTAAAAAATTTTTTTTAATCCAAAAATAACGAAAGTACAATTTTTTTTTCGATTGGGGGCAGTCCAAACCCAAAAACTATGTTTGCGGATTAGACCTTTCCATTTTAAAGAAATAAAAAATTTGTTTGGAGGGGGGGAGGGGGGAAAAACCCCGGAAGTTCCCTTTGCGTCTAAAGATCTCCCCTTCCCGTGAAAGATTTGATGATTATTTAACAAAAAAAATAGGGTTTTAAAAGGATTAAAACCAAAGGTCAAACGGAGGAAAACAGTTACAGGGAAAGGGGGGAAAAACGGGGGGGAAAGGAAAGAACTGTGGGGAAACGTAAAAACCCCTTAAAATTTGATAAAAAAGAAGAACCCGAAAAAAAAACCCTTAAGGAAATTTTTTTTTTAAATTTATGTTTGCAAAGTGACAATTGAAGGTAGCAGATTACAAGATTTTCAATACAAATTATTTTTTTTTTATAAAAACATGTCTTTAGGTTTTTTCCCAAATGTCCCAACAAGCCCCCCCAAAAAAAGAGATAGCAGGCAATTCTGTTTTATAAAAAACCCCGAAGAAAAAAACCTTCGGATTAAAAACATTACACAAATGCAAAAAAAACAAAAAAGGAGCGGGCCCTTAAAAATTTCGCAAAACAAACGAAGGTATTCTGCTGCCTTTAATGCTTTTACTTTATGTAAATTTACGGGGGAAATCGACTATTAGTGCTGCATCCCAAGGGAACGGTTTTAGGTCTCTTAGCAACTGGCGTTTGGGGCAACCCCCGCAGCTTTACCTCTAGGGGGTTTGTTTTTAGCCTTGGGGCCCGTGGTCATTAGCTGTAGGTGGGCTGGCAAAAAATTTAAAAAAATAAACCCCAAAAAACCACAGCTATGGGTTTTTAACTAATTTAAAGGTAAACTTTGCTCGTTCCAAAAGACAATTAAAAAAAGCGTAGCCCGACTTCAAACATAGGTTTAAAAAATTTAAACGTTAAAAGGCCCAATTTTTTTGACTACAAAAAAGACAAAAGTTTGGGTCTTCAAAAAAGGGGGGGGGGCAAGTTTTTTTCCTCAACCCTGGGCGCGGAGATTTAAAAAAGGGAAAGCTTTAAAAAAAGTAAACGAAACCCAAAAAACCCCTTTTTTTAAAAAAGCTCACATAAAAAACGCCAAAAGGGGGTTTTTTACTTTTTTTATGAGTCCCGCGCAAAAAAACCGTTATTTTTGGGTTTTGATTAAGTATTTTTTTTTAAATTTTAAAAAAATATTTTGGGGGGTTTGAAAAAAAGGGCAGCTTGGCCCAAGATATGAAGGACAAGGCCCAATTTTTAAAAAGGGAAAGCTCAGAAAAGGCGTTTTTTTAAAAGCCCTGGGAAAGGAAATTTATTTAGAAAACCTTGACCCCAAAAAAACAAAGGCAAGTGTTGTTCTGGTATTTTCAATTTTCCCGGCAAACTAACAATAGACCCGCCAGTTAAAAAATTTTTAAGCTGTTTTTAAACGATATTAAACAATAAATTTAAGAAAATTTTAAAGTCTGGGTCCCTTTGAAATAAAAAAACAAAACAAAAATTTCCCCCCCTAATGACTTAACACCCGGTTGGGCAGCCCAACTGCTTTCACATTTTACGCTGCCGCTGAAAAAAGCTAAAAAAAAGAGGGGTCGGGTTTTTTCAAAGGGGCGAAGTCTTAAAAGATTAGATTAAAACAGGCTAAATGCACCCATTGTAGCAAGGCTTTAAAATTTCCCTACCCATCGTTGGTTTTAAAAAAGAGCCTTTTAAAAAAATAAAAAATTTAGGCAACAAATGTTTCATGTGGGGCGTTTTGCAAGGCTGCATCATGTCCCCGAACACGCAGAGAGAAATGCAACTTTCGGGAATACGCCCAAAAAAACTTTAAATTCCCAAAGGAATTTTTCCCTTTTCCCTTAAATGTTTGACCAAATTTTATCAATTTTAAGCAAAAACCCAAAAAACTGTTTAAAGTTTACACAAGGGATGAGGGGGAAAAAAATTTTGGGCCCAATTTTAAAGGGGTCCAAAAACAGTCCCCAAAAAAAGGGGAACCAGACCCAAAAAAAATGTTTACTTACTACTAAATTTTTTAAAAGCGGGGGTACCCCATTTTCACATTGATACCACTTTAGTAGAAATTTTTGGGTTATAACAAAACAAACATTGCAAAAAAAGAAAACCCCAGAAAAAGTTTAAAAAAGGAAAAAAATCTGGCAAGCTGCGAGTGAAAAATATAAAACATTGAAAAAATTCTGTAGACTGTAAAAACAGAACTAACCCACGCCCCCCCCGGTTTTAAAGGTTTTGTTTTTTAAAAAAAAGGAAAAAACTGCAAAAATTTTTCCAAAATTTGTTTACGCAGACTTTTAAAACACTCATTTTCCTTATTGAAGGGCCAGCAAACCCCAAAAAAAATTTGAAAAAAAAAAGTCTTTAAAGAGTAATAAACAGATTTTTTATTTGCTTTTATCGTTGTCAGGTCGGATGGCGTTTTTTTCAAAACCCGAATTTTTTAGGGACCAATGCTCAGAAACATTTTTTAAAAACCATTTCAGCAAAGTGCGTAACGCCTGTTCAAAAAATCTAAACTTATCTGAAAACTAATGGCGCCAAAAAAACCCAAAAAAAGTATACTCAGCCACGCTTGTTGGATTTTTTGGGGTTTTGAGCTAACGCCCAAGATGTAAACCCCACAGTAAGAAACCATGATACATAAGTGGAAATTTTAAGGGGCAAGCGCAAAAAAATGCAACTTCAAATAAATTTTTAACCAAAGACATGGGAAACTGCCCCTCTTCTTTCATAACTTGCGAAAGGGTTTCGACCCCTCTTTTTATAATTTCAACCCGTAACCAGCGCCCTTTAGGGTGCTTTCATTGCACATTCATTTAAAAAAAGTACATTGCTTAATCTAAATAAACATGTTTTTTTATGGGCCCCTATGCAACACTTTATGGGGGGGTTTGGGCAAATGGCTATGTCCTTTTAAAATCCTCCCAATTTAACCCGGGAAAAAAATTTTTTTAAACCCACTCTCGTTTTGAAAAAGGGCCCTTTTTTCCTTATGAGTACAGGGAAAATTGGGAAAAGGTTTTCCCAAAATTTCAATTTTTTGGGCCTTTAAAGGGGGCGTTCTTTTTAGTCTTAGGGAAAGGAAATCATTGATTCTTTTTTACCAGCATGCTTTAAAATGCGTGGCGAAGTTTGGTGTAAAAAAGATGGGGGAAATAAACATGATTCAAATTGATGGGTGACGTTTGTTTTTTTGGCGGACGTTTTTGAAAATTTTTAGGAAAGCCTGCATGAAACATTATAGCCTGGATCCTGCCCCCATTACATTTTGCGCCCGGGATGAGTTGGGACGCTTTCCCTTTAAAATTTTTCTGGGGTTCAGATTGATTAAAATTTTTCAGATTTCCAAGATTTAGATATTGGGAAAAAAGGGGTTTCGTGGGGGAATTTGAAAGGCGTCGCATCATTACTGGTTTAAACAAAAAAAAACCAAAAACTTTGGGTCATTATGATCCGAGTAAAAGGTCAACTAACTCATTAATTTTGATGCAAAAATTCTGTATGGGTTTGGGGAATGGCCCCAATCGTTTCCCTTACCCCAACTTTAAAAAAGTCCCCGGAAAACAAACCCAAAAAATTATGGGGGGGGAAGGGGAATTTTAAAATGGGTTTGGGGAGTTTAAAAGCCTGGCCCCAAAAGCGGGGTTTTTATTCTTTGAAGTTATTTAGAATAACCTCAGGGCTCCCTGGGCCTGCATAAAGACTTTCCATTGCAGCATAAAATCTAAAGTGGATCCCAAAAAGCCGCCTAAAAATTGTGCCCAATCTTCGGGCAAAAAAATTATGTCTGCCATTACAAAACTTCTAAAAATTTTTTTTTAAGACATGGTTTGGTTGACAGCTGTTTTTGTATTATTGCTTTTGATCAAGAACAGTTTATGAAAAACCCAAAATCATGAAGAACCTGCCCCCAGAACAAAAACCACAGGCTTTAGGGGAAAAAAAATTTTTCCAAACTGATAAACAACAGCTGTTTTGGAAAGACTATGGGAAACCGCCCCAAACGCAAAAATGTTTGATTGGTCACCCGAGAGAACGAAGCCAATTTAAACAAACTTTTTAAAACCTAATTAACGGACTTCAAGAAGATTTCATGATCAGCTTTTTTTGGCAAAATGATGAAAAAAAAAGAAATCAAATTAGACAAACCTGTATTTAAAAAGGGGGGAATGTTTTTGAAATTTTTCAAGCTTTTTTTTGTTAGAGTTTCTTTATGACTTCTTTAAGCCAGAAACCTGAAGGTTTCCCAAATACTTTCCAGATAAGCGTTTTGTTTAGATATCCCCACTTTTAAAACATCTATTAAAAACATGGGAAAAAGGGAAAAGCTAAAGGCATGCAGGATGGTAAAGACAAGGCCCATTCCCCCAAAGACTCGCCTTTTTTTTCATTTACTTCAAGGGAAAGGTTTTGGAAAGATGAAGGGTGATTATCTGGGAAAAGGGGATCAAGGATATGGGGGGGTTTTGGCAAAAATTTTAAAAGTATTTTGAAACCGGGGGAAAATCCCTTAAAAGCAAAGGGAATTTTCTCCCCAGCGTTGTGCAGTCCAAAAAATATTTACATGAAAAACTTCAAAGAAGAATTTTTTTGGCAATAAACTTTTCATCATGGGCAAAAGTTAAAAAAATGCGATTCCCAATCTACATGGGAAACAACACAACAGTTTTAAAAAAAGAAGTCCCAAAATAAACAAAAAACCCAAAAAGGGGGGTTTGTTTTTTCCGGAGTTTTCATAAGCAATTGGGCAACGGGGGAACCGCATAAACAGGGGGTTTTATTTTTTCCTTCAAATTTTTTTTTAAGTTAAACAAGCTTATCCCCAAATTTATTTTTTAAAATTTTTTTTCATGTTTGCTTGATGAGTTCGAATTTTTTTTAATTTTAAGTATTCTTTTTCCCCCAAATTTGGGGGGTTTTAGTTGTAGGTGATTGGGGTGATTTTTGCTTTCATTGTTTTAAACCCCGAAAAAATTTCCCCCTTTTTAAACATTAAACGCCCGAAAAAGATTCCCGAAAAAAATTTTCATGGTCCCCTTTCCTTTTTCCCCTTCTTGTTTTTTTCTGGGGCTTCCCCTTTTGGGGCCCTTTCCCTTTTAAAAACCCAAAAAAATTTTTCCGGGAAAAATTAAAGGGAACTGTGTCTGGCGGGGTTTTTTCTGCATTCTTCTTTCCCAAAAAAATTTTTTGAGGAGCTGGTTTTTTTTTGTTGTGTCGTTTCTCGTAAATAAAACACGGGCGGATTCATCTTTACCTTTTTTTTTATTTCCTTTTGGGGAAAAACTCCAAAATGGATCGGTTTTCCCTGAAAGCGAGGGGTTCCCCCTTTGCTTCTCCCGGAAAAAAAAAGTACCTTACTTTTAACCCAAACGGTAAAATTTTTGGGGGTTTTTCTGGAGTCTTCAGCAACAATTTTTTGTTTTTCTTTGATTTTCTTGTTCTGGTTTTAGGCCTTTAAATTCTTCTTATTCATTCGCGCAAAACTGAGGGAGTCATTTTAAACCCCTTCTGTGTTGGGGGAGTTTTTTCAATAAGCTCTCGTGATTGGGAAAGGGGAAAAGTCTTTCGGGTAACGTTTTTTTAAAGGTTTTTTAAAATAAAACCGGATCTGTGAAAATCCCGGAATGCCCCTTCAATTTGTAACTCGGGGTTTTAAAAATAAATTTATTTTACTTGGCCTTTAAATTCCTTTTTCCATCATCGCTTGGAATTTTTGCGGGGAAAGTTAAGGGGGCCCCGGTTTGGTTTTTCGTTGTTTTAGCGACCGCAACAGCAGAACAATTCCCTTTTTCGTTAATGGCTTTTGCAAACTTTTTTATCTTGAAAACCCTTCAATTTACTGTGGGGGCGAAAAAAAAATCTTTTTTGTCTAATCCATCAGAGGGGAAAAATAGAAATCCATTTGGAAAGGGTGTCGTTTTTGGGGTTTGTGTTCAAAAAGTTTCGGGTCTCTGTAAACGTTTTTGGGGGCAGGTAAAAAAATTTGCCCAAACGCCCTTTTTTAGATAAACCCTTCCTTTTCTGTTTTTTCACTGACCCCCGCCCCGCTTGGGTTGCTTTTTTAAATTTCTGTTTTTCCCTTCCAATATCCTTTGGGGAATAATAAATTTTGTTCTTTTTTTTTTGCTGTTTTTAAAGGCAACAAAAAACACGCGGTCATAACCCCCGCCAAAAAACCCCCATTTCTTGCATTTTTGTTTTTCAAAGGGTTTTTAAAAAATCAAATGAATTTTTGGGGGGGGGCAATGTCTGGGCCCGGGTTTTCCTGTTAATAGATAATATTTTTTTATTGCTTTCAAAATCTTTAAATATGTTTCTGCATGCCCCCGTTTTTTTTGTGGTCATTAAAAAAATCTAACTGCTCAAGTCTTGCCTTTCTTTGGCGTCTTGTGCAGCTGCAAATTGCTCCATTCTTTGTTATGTCTTTTCTCCCGCTGTCATCCCCCATTTTCTAAAATGCCCAAAATTTCTTTCCGCTAAAAGGGAAGCGGGAAATTTCCCCCAAAAGCGCCGCCTTTTTATTATTTCGAGTGAAAACCATTTTTTTAAATGTATTTTTTTTTTTTTAAATTTTTTTTGTCTGGAAATTTTTTTTTTTGTTAATAGAAAATTTTTTCGTGGCAACCGAAGCTTTCCAATTTTATAGCAATCAGCCCTTTTCGAATCCTCAAATTTTTTGCCAAGATCTGTGGTTTTTAATTTTTAACAAGCTTTTTTTTTGAAATTTAGACCAAAAATTAGGCCCCAAAACAGCAGAATGGTTTTTCAAGGTTTTTAACTTTTTTTTTTGGTGTCATTTTTGGAAAAAAAAAAATAATTAAAATTTAATTTAAAAAAAATGAACAGTGTTTATCCCCCTACAGCTACAAAGGAACCTAAACCTTCCTGAACTTAAGAATGACCAAGTTGAAAGGCCAAGTGTTATGGCCCCCAAAAAGGAAAAGGGGGTATTCTTTGGCCGCGTGGGGGGAAAAAAAAAAACAGTTCCTCGGGAAATGAATCAGCATTGAACCCAAATTTAAAACCCGATGTCGCCAAAAATACATTTTTTAAAATATCCCAAAAAGGGATGAACGCAAACTGGGGGCGAGAAATTGGGGAAAAGGGGGGCAAAAAGGTTTTTTAGTTTGTACCCAAATAGTCATAGTTTTGCTCCCATTGATTCTGAACAAGATCTTTCGTATGAATTTTAAAGCAAGATCCCTTTTAACCCAAAATCATTAAGTCTCTTGGGGGTGATCAAAACTTCGATTTGGAACATTGTTATGCCATTTAAACATGGGGTTAATTTTTTTTTAATCAAAAATTTTATTTCCCTTCAAAAAAAGACCGAGCCCGAAAAACAAACCGAATCAGGGAAAAATTGAATCAGGTTGGGGAAAGTAACCAAGCCAGGAAAAACAGAGAAAAAAGCGGGAAACAGGGGGAGACCATTAAAAAAACCCGGGCGTTGTTGAAGCAGGAAAAAAAAATTTGCAGAGTGGAACAGACAAAAAAAAATTAATGTTACAAAAATAACTCATCATGAAAAAAATTAAAAAGCCCCAAAAGCCCAAACCAAATTTAAATTTTTTGCCCCTATAAAAAACTCCAAGTGATACAAGGGCACCAAAGTCTTCATGGAATATTGAACTTAAAACTGTTGCCAATTTTTTGGGGCCCCCTTGCTGCCTGTTGGGGGGCTTTTTTGCGGCCAAAAAATATATAAAAAATGGAACCCGAAACAAAAGCCAAACAAAAAAAAAAACGAGCCACTAAATGCAAAAAAAGACACCACACGCCAAAACCCCCAAAAACAAAGCATTAAAAAATTTTTATTTCCCTTTGAATGTTTAATATTTTAAGAACTTATTTTTTAAATTTTTTTAAAAAAAAATAGTCAGGGATTTTAAAATGATTGGGGCAAAAAAAAAAGAAATGGGTTCCCATAAAAGGCCCTTTTTAAAAGACCCAGAATTTTAAAAAAAAGCGGTTGCCGGGTTTTAAGACCTTCCTTAAGATCTATGCGGAAACGCTGACCAAAAACCCCCCCCGTTTACGCTTTTTTTGGGCGTGTGGGGTACTTTTAAAAAAAACAAACCAAAAATTTAAGGGTAAAAACATGCTTGTTTTTTTTTGATAATTAATTTAAAATAACTAATAAAAATTGTTGTAATTAGAGGATGACTTTTGGGGTTTTCTTGGGATGACTGGGTTAAAAAACTTGAAGTGACTTAATAGAAACTTAGAATGACTTGGGGTTTATTAAGGATGACTTGAGGATTGGGCTTGAGGGCAAAATTGAGGGTTTACTTAAGTTAAAAAACTTAGAAGTGATTAGGATGACTTGGAACAACTTTAGTTTAAAAACTTTGAAATTTAATTGATTTAAAAAAATTAATAAGAACTTGAAAGGGGGCTTTAAGGGGAAATTTAAAAAAAAAAAAATTTTTTTAAAAAAAATTTTTTTTTTTTTTTTTTTTAAAATTTTTTTTTTTTTTTTTTTTTTTTTTTTTAAAATTTTTTTTTTTTTTTTTTTTTTTTTTTTTTTTTAATTTTTTTTTTTTTTTTTTTAATTTTTTTTTTTTTTTAAATTTTTTTTTTAATTTTTTTTTTTTTTTTATTTTTTTTTTTTTTAATTTTTTTTAAAGTAATTTTTCTCCCCCTTTAAAATTTCAAAAAAATATAATTACCCCCCCCGAAGAAAATTATTTTATTTATAGACAGTGGAGAAAATTGAATTTTTTTAAAAAATTGTGTTTTTTTGTTTAATTTTCTTTAAAATTTTTTTAAAATAAAATATTGTACAAAGTAGCTACTAAAAAATACTTTTTAAAACCAGTTTTTGTTTAAAAAATTTAAAAATATTTTGCTTGAATAAAAAACAATTTTTAAAAAACCCCCCCTTTTTGCATAAACCCATAAAATTATAAAAGCTTTCAGTTTTTACAGTATAAATATTAATCCAAAAATGTTAAAAATTGGGGTTTTCCGCGGGGGTTTTTTTGGGGTTGTTTTTGTGGGTTGGAAATTTTTAATTTGGCCCCCTTCTTGCCCTAAAGGACCCTTCCCATTTTCGTGTTTCGTTAGGTCACTTTGGGGGGCTATAAAAAGCCGCCCCAAAACCAAATTTTTGAAGTCTGGGTCACTGGCTGGCTAAAACGCCCGCAAAACCCCCAATTTGGGGTGTCCTAGGAAGGGCCCCGAAAAGGGGGGGGAAAAAATTTCCCCCCAAAAAACAAACTGAAAATAGGCAACCAAATGAAAAAATACCCCATTTTGAGGCTTAAATTTCCCAAAAAATCTTCGCATCTAGCCAATTATCTGTGTTTCCCCGGTTTGGGTTGGGGGGCCCCCCGGGCGCCAAAAGGGGCTCAAGTTTGAATTTGGGGGATCAGTAATGTGGCAGTTGCGAAGGTTTTTCATTTTTTTTATTAAAAAGGTTTTAGTAAAAATTTGTATTAAAAAAACAACCCAAAACGTAGGGTTTTTTTTGTAGATAATTTGGTTTTTTTTTTGGTTTTTTGAAGTTTTTACTTTTAGGAAACAGGGAAAGGGGCTTTTTGGGGTTTCTTTTTGCCCGAACTGGTGAGGGGGGAAGTGGCCCAAAAATGCCCCCTTTCCCCGTTTTTCTGGACTTTGGGGAAATGGATCAGGGAACCCAATTTTTTAAAACTCCGAGGGGGAAAAAAACCCCCTGTACCCCAAACGCCCCCGGGGGAGGGGTTTGAACCCGCAACCCCAGGATCACCCAAAATTTTGATTCCCGGGGCTCTACCCAAATGAGCTATTCCGGGTCCCATGTTGTGAAACATAAAGATTATTTACCGGGGGGTCGCTGCATTCCAAAACCTTTTTGTTTAAAAGTAAAAATGTAGGTTCATCCAATTTATATCGGAAAACCGTTGCATCAGTTCTCAACCATTTTCAAACCCTTTACACATTGAAATCTGCGTCATCCCTTTAAAAAGCTTCACTTTCATTTCGGGGAAAAAGGGTTTTTTAAAAATCTCCATGGGGTAAACAAGGCCCCACGGAAAAAAGTAAAAAATTTTTTTCCCCCCCTCCATTATCCCTTAAAATTAGAATCTCTGATTTAAAACACGTCGGTATAACTTTCGTTTTGAATTGTTGTAAAAATTCTGACATACCGTCACTTTCACCCGGGTTTTTTGTAATTAAATTTTCGCCTGTTTTCACCCCCTCTTTTTTTTTTTTTTTGAATTTGTCGTCATATTTCGCGGCTTTTTTCCTTCATTTTAAAAAGGTGGATAATTTTCTCATTTTGCCCCCTCCCTTTATTGGACTTTTTAAAATAATTAATTTCTAAACCCGTTATGACTTTCATTTTAGTATCCCGTAATACAATTCCTCAAGTTCCACTCACAGTTTAAACATATTCTCTTAGAAGTTAGGACTTGCATGGGTTTAGACATAAACTTTTTTCCGCAAAACTCCATTTAAAACCTTGTTCAGAGGAAAAGACGTGTCTTTGAGGTTTCCCAAAAAAGATTCACATTTTTTTATCTGTTTTAAAATTTTTTCGGGAAAAAAATTTTTAACGAAAGTTTTTGGGGGGTTTTTATGTATATTTTTAAAAAGATGTGTGAATGGTGTTTTTTTGGGGTTTTGGGTTTTTTTGGTTTTTTTTTTAGTTGACTTTTTGGGAAATGACTTCCACTGGTGATAGCCCCGATTGGGCCCCTTTCGGTCGGGTTTGGGGTATAAGCAACCCCTAAATTAAACCCTTTCCCCACTAATTTTTCTTTACCTATTAAAACTGCCTTTTAAAATCTGTTGCAAATAATTTTCAAACCGGGTTTCCAACTTCTTTTCCTAATTTTTTTGTGATTTTTTTGACCTAAAATTTTTTTCCTAATGTTTTTGTGATAGTTTTGACCAATCAACTTCTTTTCCTAATGTTTTTGTGATAATTTTGACCAATTAACTTCTTTTCATAACATTTTCTGTGGTAGATTTTTCTTATCACCTTCATCCCAGAATCTGTTGTTATAATGCTTAACTTCATATGGGAATCTTTTCAACCCGCTGAAACTGAGATTCTGAATTGGATACTGCATTCTTTAAATCCTCACCATGCTTCCTAGATGCCCGTGTACCCAAATACAGAAAACAGGTTCTGTATATCTGGAACAATTAGAACTATTCGTATGAAATTTCACGTATCGCAACTACGCAATTTACTTTACGTCATCAAATTGTCATGTCTGTGCATTGACACGGAGAGACGTAATCACTTACGTCATTGTGTGTGTTTGGGTGGTGTTTTTGTGTGTGTGTGTGTGTTGGGGGGGGGGAGGTTCTTTGTTTTCTTTTTTTATGGTGTTCAGAGAGAGAGAGAGAGAGAGAGAGAGAGAGAGAGAGATTTTCAGTACAGTTAAGATGTAATTTGTTTTATTGTTACAATTTTCTGACTTTATTATTTTACTCATAAATGTTGAATGTTTCCCTGTTGATTTTCCTTTATGATTTGTATGTCACTCAGATGTCATTTGTAGTATTATCCTTTCTCATTATAATTTATGAAAGTTTTGTCAATGTCAGTACAACACTATGTTAATCTCTGACAGTAAATGGTTTCAGTCGGTCAGTCTGTCATTTGAACTACACATACTGCAGATGCAGCTTTGGGACAGCCGTTTAAGACCTTCAGAGGTTTCATCATGGCGACAGGATCGAAGCTCTGATGATGCAAAGGAAAAAAAATCGACAACAGAAGAAGAAGCAGAGGAATTACCCGCTTGACAATGCGGCGCCTGGTGGACCCATACTTCAAAAAGCAGTACTGCATACTGCAGCGCGTTGAGTATGGGTCAGGTGGACTCGCTTCGTCGGTTTATCTTAAAGTATAATTTCTTGAGGACTCTGTAACGAGTGTGGGTCATGACCGACCCACAGCATGTGAATAGGGATGAACAGTGCGGGTCATCACTGGCCCACAGTATGTGAATAGGGATGAACAGTGCGGGTCATCACTGGCCCACAGTATGTCAATAGGGATGAACAGTGCGGGTCATCACTGGCCCACAGTATGTCAATAGGGATGAACAGTGCGGTCATCACTGGCCCACAGTATGTGAATAGGGATGAACAGTGTGGGTCATGACCGACCCACAGCATGTGAATAGGGATGAACAGTGCGGGTCATGACCGACCCACAGCATGTGAATAGGGATAAACACAGTGCGCGTCATGATAAACGCGATAAAAACGCGCAGTAAAGACTATATGAAAAGTAGGAGTATTGGAGGACCCGGAATATCGAGAGTGTGTAATCAACAGCGACATCCAGTTAAGGTTGAATAGGTCTTTATTTCTAATCTATATCAGTTACATACACACACACACACACACACACACACACACATCCCTATTCACATGCTGTGGGTCGGTCATGACCCACACTGTGTTTATCCCTATTCACACACACACACACACACACACACACACACACACACACACGCACGCACGCACGCACGCACGCACGCACGCACGCGCGCGCGCGCGCGCGCACACACACACACACACACACCACACACGCACGCACACACACACACACGCACGCACGCACGCACGCACGCACCCACCGACACACCGACACACACCGACACACACACACACACACACACACACACACACACACACACACACACACACACACACACACACACACACACACACTACCGTTACCTCGCTGCTTTCAAGGACATGAAAATAGATTTTTTTTTTTTAAAGAAAAAAAGGTATACAGACCGATCCAAGGGAAAGCACTCCAAAATGTGTTCCGCTTGTGCTAAATTCCTCCACACTGGAGACGCGGTGAAACAGGGAAATAATTATAGCAGCAAGCCAACTAGCAATAGCGAGCAAGTTTACCATTGAGACCTCGACATGTAGGCCTATTAATCACCAGGAAGTTTACAGAATTCGGTGAATCACTTAAACCCGCCTATTCATCAACAATGATAATTGAAAGACAGCGACGACAAACCGTATTTAAAGCAATACACAGTCTCTGATTCATCTTTCGTTTCGTGTCAGATCTAAGCAATCTTCGGTAACAACTGTTTTTGTTTGTTTGTTTTTGATTATGGACTGTCTATCTTTTCTCTCTCTCTCATACCAGTAGGAATAGCTTCTGAGTGGTGGTCATCGAGATTTCAGTTCTCACTAACAAGCAGCTGGTACGTATGTATAAAACCACTCTGGTCTGTACTATTTTACCTTTTTCCCATAAAGATTTTTTTTACTATTTCGTCTTTTTCCGATTAAAAGTCTGTACTATTTCGCCTTTTTCCCATAAAAAGTCTTTACTATTTCGCCTTTTTCCCATAAAAAGTCTTTACTATTTCGCCTTTTTCCCGTAAAAAGTATCATCGGCTTGTTTCAGAGACACGGCAAGGAGATGCTCCAGAGCCCAGAGAGGTTGTCCACACCACATTCCCAGAAGCCCTTGCGTCAAGATGAGCCGCCAGTATGAGGCTCCCACGCCAGCACGGAGACAAGCCGCCAGCACAAGCACCACGCCCATCAGCGTCACAGGCAGTCGCGTGGAAACAGGGCGTGACGTACCACGCCACAGAGGTCAAAGGTTTCGTCTCAGCAAGGACAGGCGAACCATCATTGCCGAAACCCAGAGCTGTAAGAATATCCGGTTAACATGGCGCCAGTATTTGAAATACTTCTCCAGAGCATCGCCCGGTCATCACAACAAGACAAACAGCGAAAGAGACGGTCGGTGTGGATACACGGAGAGACCAACCACGCCGTGTTCCGATGATCCTGACAGCCCCCCTCCTCGCGCGGCTACGTGCGCTCCGGTTTTGGACTTTGACCAATCACGGTTGGAACTCCCGTGAGTTTGTTCAGAGGTGACCAATCAGCGAGGCAGAAACAGCGTGACACCGGGTCACTGTCTGTGGAGCAAGGCGGTGCCGCCGCCAGGGCTGAAGATGACGGGACTTCGGTGGAACGGCCGCCTTCAGGAAAAAGGTTTGTCCACACGTCTGCAACAACGAACAGTCTTCGTTCAGATCGTACACGCATGGCCATCTGCACCGTGATGGACATTCAGGAGGCCATCAGGAAGCTTCAACTGTCTCTGCGGTGTATCGTCCTTGTCATGATTTGTCAGACATGAAGGTGTAACGGAGGCTGTACGTTATATTATGATGTCTGCGTTGATTGCTTCTGCCAAGACCTGGTTTGTCCCAGTGTTTCAGGGCGCGAATCCGCGATTCCATTTTTTTTTTTTTTTTTTTTTTTGGGGGGGGGGGGGGGGGGGGGGGTGCTGTCCCATCTTCTGCGCCACTCAGTGGCATTCCACCCACGGCACTTGTTCCGACATCCTCGTCCTCAGCCACAGCCCGGCCCGGCCCGCCATAGCTCCGCCATAGCTCCGCCACCGGCAATCCACAGGGAGCAGTCAATGTCAAGTCGTCAAGAGACAACCCACCGGAGGAGACACTGCACTGCTGCCGAGTCACTTCGGTGGTGTTCAGTGGCGCCTGTTCTGATCTAACATACGCAGGACGCCACCTATGAAGCCCCCACTGACAACAATAATTGCTTAGTCGCAGAGTCGGCGTGAGTGAGCTCTCCGTCACCACGTCTGTCCAAGAACAGCCCCATGAATTTGCTGATACCGGTGACTACGGCGGAATCAAACCAAGGCCACAGATGTGGAGAGGATATTGAAACTGAGGTCACAATGAGAGCAGGGCATGAAGGGCCACAGAATTTGAGACTTTTTCTTTTTTTTTTCATGCTGATCGATGAGAATGAGGATGATGAAGACGATGCTACAGATTTCCATTACAGTCAGACTGACGTGACAGGGCTGCACTCTATGCTTACTTTCATGGTATATCCCGGCATCAAACAAGCCCGAGAGATACAGACACCTGCAGTGTTGGTCAGGAAATTTTAGCAACACTCAGAGACGCATCCATTTAGTGGATGAAACTCGACTTTGTGTCCTAGTCTTCTCAACTGAGCCCGTAGCAAACTCAACTCTGGGTAGGAGCCGGTCGGGGCAGAAAAATCCCACATGACTCTGATGGGAATCGAACCCACGACCTCCCACGGAGGCTGCTTGGGGCGCGATTCCATTTGTCTGTTTACTGTAATAGCAAAACTTGCGCAAGTAAACATGAAGAGCACATGGTTCCATTTCTTCTTTATTGAAACTATGTTTTATGGCGCCTGTCCTGGGATACAGACCAAACTCTCAGCGCTTTGCAGTTCACGCTTTCAGTTAAGTTACACAATGGGGTGCCAACCTGGGAGAGCCGATTGGAGAGCTGCCTGCTGGCACTACATTGTTTGCCGTTTAATTACGTCTGCTATCAGTCACTCGATTTTTCTAGTTGTTTCACATCTTTTTTTTGTTTGTTTGTTTTGTTTGTTGTTGTTGTTGTTGTTGCTATCCTCGGAGATGCGGGTTTTGTGTTATACATTTAATCCTCACTCAGCGGCCAAACTGGTCTTCTCCTCCGAAAGGTGACGATGGGATTGTATATGTGTGCAAGATGTAATCGTGCGTTCACACCATGGAACCTCGGTTGGTTTACAGTCTCTTTGGAGGACTTTTCGGGAAATGGAATCGAAGAGAAAAATTCCCCTGAACGAAACAGACTGGTGAGATTGGAACCGGCAACGCCAGGATGTCCCTGACACGAGTCCGCGCGCCTACCACTAGCTATTCTGGGCCCCCCCCTCTCCCCCCCCCCCCCCCCCCCCCCCCTTCTCCCCAACACACACACATTGTCCCGTTTCTGGATACGGCAACAGATACGGTACGGCTTGCGTTTATCTTGAATAGAGTACGTCGTGACCCAAGGCCGTACTGGACGTAGTGACCCCGAGGCCGTCCTGGACGTAGTGACCCAAGGCCGTACTGGACGTAGTGACCCAAAGCCGTACTGGACGTAGTGACCCAAGCCGTACTGGACGTAGTGACCCAAGGGCGTACTGGACGTAGTGACCCAAAGCCGTACGGACGTAGTGACCCAAGGCCGTACTGGACGTAGTGACCCAAAGCCGTACTGGACGTAGTGACCCAAAGCCGTACTGGACGTAGTGACCCAAGCCGCACTGGACGTAGTGACCCAAAGCCGTACTGGACGTAGTGACCCAAGCCGTACTGGACGTAGTGACCCAATGCCGTACTGGACGTAGTGACCCCCAAGGCCGTACTGGACGTAGTGACCCAAAGCCGTACTGGACGTAGTGACCCAAAGCCGTACTGGACGTAGTACCCCCAAGGCCGTACTGGACTAGTGACCCAAAGCCGTACTGGACGTAGTGACCCCAAGCCATACTGGACGTAGTGACCCAAGGCCGTACTGGACGTAGTGACCCCAAGGCCGTACTGGACGGGGGTCACAGATTGGTGTGCCTCTCGTTCTCATTATTTCTCTTAAATTTGTGTGCACCATTTTTTATGTTTGAGAGTCGTCGCTTTGGAACCAGATGAGGAATCATACCAAAAGCGCGTAAGCTTGCAGCAGCTAAGACACAACATCAAAGAACTGATCAGAAAAAAAAAATGCCTGGAAGATTAAAGCGTTATCAGTCCCATTTAGGTTGAAAATAGTGGCCCCAACACGTCAGCAACCATGGGGATGGGTTTGACTGAAGTGGCGTGTGTGTCATGGCTAAAAGGAAACGGAAGGGGAAAGAACAAGCTGTGTCATGCGCACAATTGCTGTTCGCTTTCACCGACGATCTGGTTGCACACAGAGGAGTCTTGCCGGACTGTTAATGAATAAGGACCTGATTGCTTTTGTCTGTGTACAGTTATGGCCACGGTTGCACACAGACGATCTGGTTGCACACAGAGGAGTCTTGCCGGACTGTTTAATGAATAAGGACCTGATTGCTTTTGTCTGTGTACAGTTATGGCCACGGTTACGGCATTCGTTACAGTCTCCGGCAAATTTGTGCGTGTGCACTAGATCGGCGGTGACACTGTTTAAAAAAAAAATGGTTGAAACTTTTTAAAACGGAGAACTGCCTACTTCTTTTTTTTTTTCCCCTTTCAGTCAAGGCCCCACTTTACTAAACACCGTTTCTGTTTCCACAGATATGCTGTGGATATATTTATATAAATGGAACTGATATCACTTTTGTCCTCCGAGCCCCAGTCAAATAAAGAGACTTTTCCTCTATTTCTATGAGCTGCCATATCCCTTAGCTGTTGCCAACTTGCTCGCCAAGGGCATAGTTCCTCACTGTGTTCCATCGTGAGTTTTCAATATGAAAATGGCACCAAAAGTCACGAGAACTGATGAGAACGACAGACACGCCCATCCGTTTACCCGTCCGGTACAGCATCGATCGCTGCGTGCATCTGTCAAGATAAACGTAGCCTATCCGTAACCGTATCCGTCACCGCATCCATCAACGGACAAATGGAATCATGTCCTCTTCATTTCTACCAACGCAGTTTTTGCTGTTACCGTAGACGTAAAACGGACAAATGTCGTCGTGCTTTATATGGAATCGCGATTTGAAGGTTTGGTCTCTTTATTCCAATGCTCTGGGTTCAATTCTTGTTTTGAGACAACCTGATCAGACGAGATTTTTTGTTGTTTTCATTTATCTTATTATCATTATCATTATTATTATTATTATCATCATCATCATCATCATTATTATTATCATGATCATAATTATTATTATCACAATCATTATCATTATAATCATTGTGAGTCAATATCTGTGTAAATTTCCCAACTCTCTGCTTCAGATGAGTCTTTAAATCGAGTTACCAGTTTGCGCGTGGATTGAAATTATTTTGTTTTCGAAAATTAACAAACAAAAACAGAAAGATAATACTGGAGTCTTGTTTAGAAGTTCGCCTCAGAGATGGGATATGTGGCTATCTGAATGATCGAATTTCAAAAACAAACGACCAGAAAACGGTCACACATGCAGAAACTTCCACCAAAGATAAATCTCACAACGATAAAGGCCAGAGCGATCAGGGTTTTTTTGTTTAATTTTAATTTTTTTTTATTTTAATATTCATAACTAAATGGAGAAATCTGTCTCTGTACCTTTACTGGCATTGGGGTTTTATGGGTGGTCGCTTTCTTTATTGGTGCATTTACTTTGCTATCCAAAGCCATTGAAAGATTAGCAAACGCCAAAAGAAAAAGTGGAAACAAAAGATCCACAAAGAAGAACATGGCAACGTTTCGAATTATAATTGCCTTTGAAGAAGCTATGGTTTGAAAACTTTGCCCTTTTTCCTGCTGGGTCTTCTGTTTCTAGTCATTACTATGAAGACAGTTCAGTTGTTGGCCTGCGCCTAGTCATTACTATGAAGACAGTTCAGTTGTTGGCCTGCGCCTAGTCATTACTATGAAGACAGTTCAGTTGTTGGCCTGCGCTTGTTTTTCTCCCCCACTGTTAGATTGTTCGTCCATGTATTTGTCTGACTTCATTCAAGTTTAAAAGGCTGTGCCAGTCTTGAATAAAAGTTACTCTGTGTTAAATTTTCTTATGGGAGCAAACGTTACCCCACTTGTTTACTGTGTGTGTGTGTGTGCTTCTTTTTATTTTTTCTTCTTTTTTTTGTGTGTGGTGTTTTTCATATCCGCTGTCATTTATGAGTGTCAGAGAAAAGTTGATTTGGAAATTCCATGCAATAAACCAAAGGAACCTTCCTTTTTGTGAATCTTCTTGCCCTGAAACGTCTGTTGATCTGACGTAATCTTTTTCAAAGACATTTTGACGTCATGAAGGAAACAAACCAAAATCAGGTTTAAAAAAAAGTTTATTTAAAATTCCACGCGGAGAATTGCGTGTCCGAATTGTCAAAAAGAAAGATGAAGAGAGCATATATTCTTAAACAAAGAAAATCATAACCTTAGGCATACTGTTTTTTTTGTGGTTCAAATACTCGAAATTTCACTCACACACGCCACACACACACACACACACACACACACACACACACACACACACACACACACACACACACACAACACAAACACTCATGTACGCGTGAGCGCGCTATCGAACACACACACACACACACACACACACACACACACACACACACACACACACACACACACACACACACACACACACACACAAACACTCATGTACGCGTGAGCGCGCTATCGAACACACACACACACACACACACACACATACACACACACACACACACACACACACACACACACACACACACACACACACACACACACACACACACACACCGCAACGACTTGACAGTCAGTCAACCAATATGACAATGTATAGATGGCGACTAAAAGTATAACAGGAAAAAAACCTGTAATAGCATAACCTTTCCATTAGCGCTTGTTTTTGTTTCATTTTCTCCTGAAAATGTCATTGACATTTCACATGTTGAAGCCTGTATACTCTCTCTCTCTCTCTCTCTCCTCTCTCTCTCTCTCTCTCTCTCTCTCTCTCTCTCTCTCTCTCTCTCTGTGCGTGTGTGTGTGCGCGCGCGCGCGCGCGCGCGTGTGTGTGTGTGTGTGTGTGTGTGTGAGAGAGAGAGAGAGGGACAGTGAACTGACGTACTAGTGGCCGTCGGTTTTGGTTTGACCTCCGGCCATTACTGAAAATTGTGGCGGACATAGACAGAGTTGTATGTTCAGTTTCTGCACGCAGGTGTGTGACCAACGATGCCTTCGGCTGCCGTTCACCTCCGATCTGTTTGTGGCCGCTTTCTGCCTGAAGCCTGTATACTCTCTCTCTCTCTCTCTCTCTCTCTCTCTCTCTCTCTCTCTCTCCTCTCTCTCTCTCTCTCTCTCTCTCTTTCTCTCTGTGCGTGTGTGTGTGTGCGCGCGCGCGTGTGTGTGTGTGTGTTGTGTGTGTGTGGTGTGAGAGAGAGAGGGACAGTGAACTGACGTACTAGTGGCCGTCGGTTTTGTTTTGACCTCCGGCCATTACTGAAAATTGTGGCGGACATAGACAGAGTTGTATGTTCAGTTTCTGCACGCAGGTGTGTGACCAACGATGCCTTCGGCTGCCGTTCACCTACCGATCTGTTTGTGGCCGCTTTCTGCCTGTGTGCATCGCCCTCATGACAAAGAGGGCTAAAGAAAAGGAGGCCTTTCGCATCCATCATGTGACTTCGACACAGAAGGAACAGTGTTACCTTAGGACCGCTCCTGTCCTATTTGTTCTGGGGCAGTTTGCTCCTTCGGTGTGGCCACATCGAATCGAACCCAGGACCCAGCCCTCCACCCAGCATGCAGAGAGTCCGCGCGTCACACACACAACTCCACGGTGGAACATCGATCCGGAGAGTCCGTCTGGGAAGGACCAGCGACTCTCACTCTTCTGAACCTCTCTCGCCACAGAGCCCACGCCCCGTGACGTCAGAGCCACCCTGAATTCAACAAGGACCTGATAGACGCCAAGCTGCTGGACGCAGTGAGGCAGGAAGTCCGTGATCTGAAGGAGGACTATGCAGCTCTACACGGCGAGGTGGGAGAACTGGAGGAGGACTATGCAGCTCCACACAGCCAGATGAGAGAACTGAAGGAGGACTATGCAGCTGTACACAGCGAGGTGAGAAAACTGAAGGACATATGCAGCTCTACACAGCCAGATGAGATAACTGAAGGAGGACTATGCAGCTCCACACAGCGAGGTGAGAGAACTGAAGGAGGACTATGCAGCTCCACACAGCCAGATGAGAGAACTGAAGGAGGACTATGCAGCTCTACACAGCCAGATGAGAGAACATAAGGAGGACTATGCAGCTCCACACAGCCAGATGAGAGAACTGAAGGACTATGCAGCTCCACACAGCCAGATGAGAGAACTGAAGGAGGACTATGCAGCTCCACACAGCCAGATGAGGGAACTGAAGGAGGACTATGCAGCTCTACACAGCCAGATGAGAGAACTGAAGGAGGACTATGCAGCTCTACACAGCCAGATGAGAGAACTGAAGGACTATGCAGCTTTACACAGCCAGATGAGAGAACTGAAGGAGGACTATGCAGCTCTACACAGCGAGGTGAGAGAACTGAAGGAGACTATGCAGCTCTACAACAGCCAGATGAGAGAACTGAAGGAGGACTATGCAGCTGTACACAGCGAGGTGAGAGAACTGAAGGAGGACTATGCAGCTCCACACAGCCAGATGAGAGAACTGAATGAGGACTATGCAGCTCCACACAGCGAGGTGAGAGAACGGAAGGACTATGCAGCTCCACACAGCCAGATGAGTGAACTGAAGGAGGACTATGCAGCTCCACAGCCAGATGAGAGAACTGAAGGAGGACTATGCAGCTCCACACAGCCAGATGAGAGAACTGAAGGAGGACTATGCAGCTCCACACAGCGAGGTGAGAGAACTGAAGGAGGACTATACAGCTCTACACAGCCAGATGAGAGAACTGAAGGAGGACTATGCTGCTCTACACAGCCAGATGAGAGAACTGAAGGAGGACTATGCTGCTCTACACAGCCAGATGAGAGAACTGACGGACTATGCAGCTCCACACAGCCAGATGAGAGAACTGAAGGAGGACTATGCAGCTCCATACAGCGAGGTGGGAGAACTGGAGGAGGACTATGCAGCTCTACACAGCCAGATGAGAGAACTGAAGGAGGACTAATGCAGCTCTACACAGCCAGATGAGAGAACTGAAGGACTATGCAGCTCCACACAACCAGATGAGAGAACTGAAGGAGGACTATGCAGCACCACACAGCCAGATGAGAGAACTGAAGGAGGACTATGCAGCTCTACACAGCGAGGTGGAGAACTGAAGGAGGACTATGCAGCTCCACACAGCCAGATGAGAGAACTGAAGGAGGACTATGCAGCTCCACACAGCCAGATGAGAGAACTGAAGGAGGACTATGCAGCTCTACACAGCGAGGTGAGAGAACTGAGGAGGACTATGCAGCTCTACACAGCCAGATGAGAGAACTGAAGGACTATGCAGCTCTACACAGCCAGATGAGAGAAGTGAAGGAGGACTATGCAGCTCTACACAGCCAGGTGAGAGAACTGAAGGAGGACTATGCAGCTCTACACAGCCAGATGAGAGAACTGAAGGACTATGCAGCTCCACACAGCCAGATGAGAGAACTGAAGGAGGACTATGCAGCTCCACACAGCCAGATGAGAGAACTGAAGGAGGACTATGCAGCTCCACACAGCGAGGTGAGAGAAACTGAAGGAGGACTATACAGCTCTACACAGCCAGATGAGAGAACTGAAGGAGGACTATGCTGTTCTACACAGCCAGATGAGAGAACTGAAGGAGGACTATGCAGCTCTACACAGCCAGATGAGAGAACTGAAGGACTATGCAGCTCCACACAGCCAGATGAGATAAACTGAAGGAGGACTATGCAGCTCTACACAGCCAGATGAGAGAACTGAAGGAGGACTATGCAGCTCCACACAGCGAGGTGAGAGAACTGAAGGAGACTATGCAGCTCTACACAGCCAGATGAGAGAACTGAAGGAGGACTATGCAGCTCCACACAGCGAGGTGACAGAACTGAAGGAGGACTATGCTGCTCTACACAGCCAGATGAGAGAACTGACGGACTATGCAGCTCCACACAGCCAGATGAGAAAACTGAAGGTGGACTATGCAGCTCCACACAGCGAGGTGGGAGAACTGGAGGAGGACTATGCAGCTCTATACAGCCAGATGAGAGAACTGTAGGAGGACTATGCAGCTCTACACAGCCAGATGAGAGAACTGAACGACTATGCAGCTCCACACAACCAGATGAGAGAACTGAAGGAGGACTATGCAGCACCACACAGCCAGATGAGAGAACTGAAGGAGGACTATGCAGCTCTACACAGCGAGGTGGGAGAACTGAAGGAGGACTATGCAGCTCCACACAGCCAGATGAGAGAACTGAAGGAGGACTATGCAGCTCCACACAGCGAGGTGAGAGAACTGAAGGACTATGCAGCTCCACACAGCCAGATGAGAGAACTGAAGGAGGACTATGCAGCTCCACACGGCCAGATGAGAGAACTGAAGGAGGACTATGCAGCTCTACACAGCCAGATGAGAGAACTGAAGGAGGACTATGCAGCTCTACACAGCCAGATGAGAGAACTGAAGGAGACTATGCGGCTCTACACAGCCAGATGACAGAACTGAAGGACTATGCAGCTCTACACAGCCAGATGAGAGAACTGAAGGTGGACTATGCAGCTCTACACAGCCAGATGAGAGAACTGAAAAAGGACTATGCAGCTCTACACAGCCAGATGAGAGAACTGAAGGAGGACTATGCAGCTGTACACAGCGAGGTGAGAGAACTGAAGGAGGACTATGCAGCTCCACACAGCCAGATGAGAGAACTGAAGGAGGACTATGCAGCTCTACACAGCGAGGTGAGAGAACTGAAGGAGGACTATGCAGCTGTACACAGCGAGGTGAGAGAACTGAAGGAGGACTATGCAGCTCCACACAGCCAGATGAGAGAACTGAAGGAAGACTATGCAGCTCTACACAGCGAGATGAGGAAGTGAAGGAGGACTATGCAGCTCTACACAGCCAGATGAGAGAACTGAAGGAGGACTATGCAGCTCTACACAGCCAGATGAGAGAACTGAAGGACTATGCAGCTCTACACAGCCAGATGAGAGAACTGAAGGAGGACTATGCAGCTCCACACAGCCAGATGAGAGAACTGAAGGAGGACTATGCAGCTCCACACAGCGGAATGAGAGAACTGAAGGAGGACTATGCAGCTCCACACAGCCAGATGAGAGAACTGAAGGAGGACTATGCAGCTCCACACAGCGAGGTGAGAGAACTGAAGGAGGACTATACAGCTCTACACAGCCAGATGAGAGAACTGAAGGAGGACTATGCAGCTCTACACAGCCAGATGAGAGAACTGAAGGAGGACTATGCAGCTCCACACGCGAGGTGAGAGAACTGAAGGAGGACTATGCAGCTCTACACAGCCAGATGAGAGAACTGAAGGATGACTATGCAGCTCCACACAGCCAGATGAGAGAACTGAAGGAGGACTATGCAGCTCTACACAGCCAGATGAGAGAACTGAAGGAGGACTTTGCAGCTCAACACAGCCAGATGAGAGAACTGAAGGAGGACTATGCGGCTCTACACAGCCAGATGAGAGAACATAAGGAGGACTATGCAGCTCCACACAGCCAGATGAGAGAACTGAAGGAGGACTATACAGCTCTACACAGCCAGATGAGAGAACTGAAGGAGGACTATGCAGCTCTACACAGCCAGGTGAGAGAAGTGAAGG
>CM031621.1:6756011-6779481 GCA_018398815.1 Conus ventricosus
ACAGACTGAACGTTAGTGTGATAGACAGTATGTGGAAGTGCGGGGACACCTTTGGATTCGTTTTTTCCCGAAAGGAGGCTTAGTTCACACAGAGCAAAATTTCCACTGAGTTTGGGACTGAAGTCGGGGAAACAAGCATCACAAGGCTGTCCTGGACTGGGCCACGGCGAAAGAAGATCAGGGTAAGGGGGTGAACTATTTCCGGACTTCCCTTCCAGTGTTCAGATCGCCCAAAGGTGTCACGGGTGGATTTGGGGATTCTGCTCGCTACTAGAAGCGGGGAAGGTAACAGAGTATCAGAAAAAACATTGGAGTTAGCCATACTAAAAGGGGGGACATGGTAGCATATTGAAGTTTGGTTGTTGTTGTTGTTTTTTTCTTGTTTTTTTCTCGACTTCTATGAGACGTGGAGGAAAGGCACATTGGACAAAACGATCAGGCATTCTTTCTTCATGCACGAAACAGGGTAGCGCAGATCAATTGTTCATTGATGTAGTTTCTTTTCTGTACACTCTCAGCGCAGATCAATAATTGTTCATTGATGTAGTTTCTTTTCTGTTCACTCTCTGCGCAGATCAATAATTGTTCATTGATGTAGTTTCTTTTCTGTTCACTCTCAGCGCAGATCAATTGTTCATTGATGTAGTTTCTTTTCTGTACACTCTCAGCGCAGATCAATTGTTCATTGATGTAGTTTCTTTTCTGTACACTCTCCCACAATCACTGGACGTACCAGTACAAAAAGGGCTTTGGGAACTGTTAAAAACGTACCTAGCGTAGAGAGGATTGGTGCAAATCGGCTTTGTGCGAAATCTTCCTGTTGCAAGAAAGAAAGGTTATTTCTGATTAAAAACAAAACGAAAAAGAAAGAAAGAAAAGAAAAAAAAGGGCAAGAAATGGGAAAACAACTTTTGAAGATTTTGCACAAGATCTGGACAAAAATCGTCCCCTAAACAGATTCTTTATCTATTCACCCCTTGGGCTAGATTAGGTGAGCACAGACGAGTCTTTGCATTGTCCGTCCGCTAGAAAGGAGTAGCATAGATCGAATGGCATGCTAATGTTTTTGTTTGTTTGTTTGTTTGTTTCGACCAGCACAGCCGAAAAACGGTGATCACTTTGTGTTTTTTAGACTTGCCTTTGCCAAAGAAGAGAACTAACTTAACCGGTCAGCGTAGAGTAGACGTGAAAAATTCGGCGCAGAGTGACTATACCGGTGTAGAGGCGAGTTTTGAAAGCGTCAAGTGATTGTGCACTGTTGTAGCCGGCACAACAAGAAAAAGGACGGGATCGATAATATCAACGACAGCGCCGAATGATTACGAGCTATCTGTTGATGAGAGAGAAAAGGTTAGTAGACTGTACACGCCGCTTTGGGGCTGTTCCAACGAGAAAAAGGACAGAGCAGCACATTTTTTTTTTCTTCTTTTTTTTCGTTGTCTTAGTCTGTTATCTTGCAAAAGACAGAACAGCAGCAACAAGAACCTGTTGGACTGTCCCGAAAAGAGGGAGAGCAGGAAAGAGTGCCAGGTGATTTTTTGGGGGGTTTTTTGTTTTGTTTCTTGGACTGTTCTGAACAGAGGGGGGACAGGGTAAAATTAGATATCTTTTAGGCTGATCTTAGCGGACGGCGAACAGGGTATAACTATCTTCTGGACAGTTCTTAGCAAAGGGTGAAAACGGACAAAAACGAAGGACCGGTTTGGACTGTTCCTAACAGAGAGTGAATACATTAGCACGAAGTGACGATTGGACTGTCCTAAGAGAGGGGACCCAGGTAGCTTCGAGAAACCTTTTTAGACTGTTCCCAGTGGAGGAAGAGCGGGGAAGCCGGCACTGCATGGACTGTCCCATTCAGAGAGGGACGAGTAAGCGCCAAGAGATTTGAAGACTGTCCCTTCAGAGAGGGACCGAGTAAGCGCCAAGAGATTTGAAGACTGTCCCATTCAGAGAGGGACCGAGTAAGCGCCAAGAGATTTGAAGGCTGCCCCTTCAGAGAGGGACCGAGTAAGCGCCAAGAGATTTGAAGACTGTCCCATTCAGAGAGGGACCGAGTAAGCGCCAAGAGATTTGAAGACTGTCCCAATCAGAGAGGGACCAAGTAAGCACCAAGAGATTTGAAGACTGTCCCAATCAGAAAGGGGCCAAGAAGCACCAAGAGATTTGAAGACTGTCCCAATCAGAGAGGGACCAAGTAAGCACCAAGAGATTTGAAGACTGTCCCAATCAGAGAGGGACCATGTAAGCACCGAGAGATTTGAAGGCTGTCCCATTCAGAGAGGGACCAAGTAAGCACCGAGAGATTTGAAGGCTGTCCCATTCAGAGAGGGACCAAGTAAGCACCAAGAGATTTGAAGGCTGTCCCATTCAGAGATGGACCAAGTAAGCACCAAGAGATTTGAAGACTGTCCCAATCAGAGAGGGACCAAGTAAGCACCAAGAGATTTGAAGACTGTCCCAATCAGAGAGGGACCGAGTAAGCACCAAGAGATTTGAAGACTGTCCCAATCAGAAAGGGGCCCAAATAAGCACCAAGAGATTTGAAGACTGTCCCAATCAGAGAGGGACCAAGTAAGCACCAAGAGATTTGAAGACTGTACCAATCAGAGAGGGACCATGTAAGCACCAAGAGATTTGAAGGCTGTCCCATTCAGAGAGGACCAAGTAAGCACCAAGAGATTTGAAGGCTGTCCCAATCAGAGATGGACCAAGTAAGCACCAAGAGATTTGAAGACTGTCCAATCAGAGAGGGACCAAGTAAGCACCAAGAGATTTGAAGACTGTCCCAATCAGAGAGGGACCAAGTAAGCACCAAGAGATTTGAAGACTGTCCAATCAGAAAGGGGCCAAGTAAGCACCAAGAGATTTGAAGACTGTCCCAATCAGAGAGGGACCAAGTAAGCACCAAGAGATTTGAAGACTGTCCCAATCAGAGAGGGACCAAGTAAGCACCAAGAGATTTGAAGACTGTCCCAGTCAGAGAGGGGACCAAGTAAGCACCAAGAGATTTGAAGACTGTCCCAATCAGAGAGGGACCAAGTAAGCACCAAGAGGATTTGAAGACTGTCCCAGTCAGAGGGGGGGGGGGGGGGGGGGGGCAAGTAAGCACCAAGAGATTTGAAGGCTGTCCCATTCAGAGATGGACCAAGTAAGCACCCAAAAGATTTGAAGGCTGTCCCATTCAGAGATGGACTAAGTAAGCACCAAGAAATTTGAAGGCTGTCCATTTAGAGATGGACTAAGTAAGCACCAAGAGATTTGAAGGCTGTCCCATTCAGAGAGGGACCAAGTAAGCACCAAGAGATTTGAAGGCTGTCCCATTCAGAGATGGACCAAGTAAGCACCAAGATATTTGAAGACTGTCCCAATCAGAGATGGACCCAAGTAAGCACCAAGAGATTTGAAGACTGTCCCAGTCAGGAGGGGGGGCCAAGTAAGCACCAAGAGATTTGAAGACTGTCCCAATCAGAGAGGGACCAAGTAAGCACCAAGATATTTGAAGACTGTCCCATTCAGAGATGGACCAAGTAAGCACCAAGATATTTGAAGACTGTCCCAATCAGAGAGGGACCAAGTAAGCACCAAGAGATTTGAAGACTGTCCCCGTCAGAGAGGGGGGACCAAGTATGCACCCAAAAGATTTGAAGGCTGTCCCATTCAGAGATGGACCAAGTAAGCACAAGAGATTTGAAGGCTGTCCCAATCAGAAAGGGGCCAAGTAAGCACCAAGAGATTTGAAGACTGTCCCCAAACAGAGGGGACCAAGTAAGCACCAAGAGATTTGAAGGCTGTTCCATTCAGAGAGGGACCAAGTAAGCACCAAGAGATTTGAAGGCTGTGCTGATGATCAGAGGGAAGAACCAACAGATAACACAGAGCAGCCTTTTATTGGATTGTCTTATTCGGGGAGGTAAACCTTGAATCATCATGGAATATTCGTATCCCCTCCTCACCCCTTACCCCCATCGCTTTAAATAGAAACGAACGAGACACGTCATAAACGAGGCTGAAGACGCTAGTACTGAGGAAATAGGAGGAGAAACACAACGAGATAAATAGATAGAAGATAGATAAATAAACACATATATGAACGAATAAATCAATAAATCGATTTTTTAAAAGTAAGTAACTATACCACTATTTAGAAAAAATAAACTAAATATACACTAAGTAACTAAATGAATAAATAAATAGGAGAGAGAGAGAGAGAGAGAGAGGAGAGAGAGAGAGAGAGAGGAGAGAGAGAATCCGCAAAACCCCCCCCACACACACACTAACAACCAGACTGCTAAGGGGCGGAGAAGAAGGATAACTCATTCCCATCACCACCATCATCACCGCCACCACCATCACCACCATCATCATCATCATCATCATCATCATCATCATCATCGCCTCCCAGTCTTCGACGACCCTTTGCTAGCAGATCGTTCTCTCTCTCTCTCTCTCTCTCTCTCTCTCTCTCTCTCTCTCTCTTCTCTCTCTCTCTCTCTCTCTCTCTCTGCACCAAAGCCTCACACTCCGCATCACCATGGGCAACAAGTGCACCAAGGAAGACATGGTGGTGATGGACGGCAAGGCGGTTTCGCCCTCCCCCGGAAGGGGACGTGGGGGACAGGAGGACCTCAAGGACGTCTGCCCACCCTCATTTGAGGACGAGGAGAGGAGAAACAGTGCCACAGTATCAGCGAGGGACTCGGTCCGCCTGCAGAAACTGCTCAACCTGAGGCGGACTGCGACAACGCCACGGGGACACTCGAAAACGGAGACCTGCCACACCGGCTGAAGCGCGCCGGCGGAAAAAAATTGGTGAGATGGGTTGGTGTGTATGTGGTGTTTTTGTGTGTTTTGTGTGTGTGTGTGTTGTGTGTGTGGGGTGTGTGTGTGTGTGTGTGTGTTTCGTGTGGTGTTTTAAAATGTGTGTGTGTGTGTGTGTGTGTGTGTGTGTGTTGTGTTGTGTTGTGTTGTGTTGTGTTGTGTTGTGTTGTTGTGCGTGCTGTGCTGTGCTGTGCTGTGCTGTGGTGTGTGTGTTGTGTGTGTGTGTGGTGTGTGTGGTGTGTGTGTGTGTGTGTGTGTGTGTTGAGTTTTGTGTGTTTTGTGTTGTGTTGTGTGTGTGTGTGTGTGTGGTTGTGTTGTGTTGTGTTGTGTTGTGTTGTGTTGTGTGTGTGTGGTGTGTGTGCGCGCAAGAGCGGTGCGCATGTACTTATGCGTCCACGCACTATTGATTGTGTATGGGTGTGTCAGTATGTGTATGTATGTGTGTGTGTGTGTTGTGGTGTGTGTGTGTGTTGTGTGTGTGTGTGTGTGTCTGTGTGGTGTGTGTGTGTGTGTGTTTTAGTGTGTGTGTGTGTGTGTGGGGTGTGTGTGTGTGTGTGTGTGTGATGTAGTGTGTGCGTGCGTGCTGCGTGCGCGCGCGCGCGCGGGTGTGTGTGTGTGTGTGTTGTGTGTGTGTGTGTGTTGTTATGTGTGTGTGTGTGTGTGTGTGATGTTGTGGTATGTGTGTGTGTGTGTGTTGGTATGTTGTTTTGTGTTGTGTTGTGTTTCGTTCTGTTGTGTTGTGTTGTTGTGTGTGTGTCTGTGACGTAGCCTCACTCAGGGATGTGACGTCCATCTGTAGTTTATTATATGAATCATTTCCCCCTGCCACTACTAAAAAGGAGAATATTCATGTGGCTTGATAGTGTAGCGGGCGTCCCAAAAAATTGTGAGAATGACTCATTAAAGAAAGAAGGGTGGTCATTGGGTGAAAGTGCCACTGAGAGATAGTTTACTAAGGGCTGGTAAGGTGCAGGTCATGTGTTTTGAAAATGAGATGCACTCACTAGGAGGAGGGGGGAAAGAATCAGTTTTAGCCAGCAGTGGCCTAGAGACTCGAACCTGTCGGACTGGTCCTCGCTGCTGGCCCGTCATTACAGGGAGCATTTAGTTGGGGGAAAGTCAGGAAAAATAAAAAAGAGAAAGAAAGAATTCATATTAAATTGGGGGTTTTGCCAGGTTTTCCCCTTCCCCTGCGCACGACGAGTCTTTGCTTGTCCGTCCCGCAGAAAGGAGAGCATAGATCGATGGCATGTAATGTTTTTGTTTGTTTGTTTGTTTGTTTCGACCAGCACAGCGAAAAACGGTGATCACTTTGTGTTTTTTTTTAGACTTGCCTTGCAAAGAAGGGAGAAACTAACTAACGGTCAGGCGTGAGTAGTCGATGCAAAAATTCGGCGCAGAGTGACTAACTACGGGTGTAGAGGCCGCGTTTTGAAAGGCGTCAGTGATTGTGCACGGTTGTAGCCGGCACAACAAGAAAAAGGACGGGATCGATAAATCAAACGACAGCGCCGAATGATTACGAGCTATTGTTGAAGAGAGAGAAAAGGTTAGTGACTGTAACGCCGCTTTGGGGCTGGTTTCCAACGAGAAAAAAGGACAGAAGCAGCACTTTTTTTTTTTCTTCTTTTTTTTCGTTGTTTGTTGTTATCTTGCAAAAAGACAGAACAGCAGCAACAGAACCTGTGGATGTCCGAAAGAGCGGAGAGCAGGAAGAGTTCCTGTGATTTTTTGGGGGGTGTTTTGTTTTAGATTCTTGGGACTGTTTGACACAGAGGGGAGGACAGGGTAAAATTAGATTTTTTTAGGTGATCTTAGCGGACGGCGAACCGGTATAACTATCTTCTGACTCAGTTCTTAGCAAAGGGTGAAAACGACAACACGGGAAGAAACAACCCCCCCCCCCACCCCCCCCCCCCCCGCCCTGTTTGGATGTTCCTAAACAGGAGTGAATACATTAGCACGAAGTGGACGATTGGACTGTCCCTAGAAGAGGGGACCCAGGTAGCTTCGAGAACCCTTTTTGACTGTTCCCAGTGGTGGAAGAGCGGGGAGGCCGGGGCATGCCAGGACTGTTCCATTCAGAGAGGGACGAGTATGCGCCAAGAGATTTGAAGACTGTCATTAGAGAGGACAGCGTAAGCGCCAGAGATTTGAGACTGTCCATCAGAGAGGGACCGAGAAGCGCCAAGAGATTTGAAGGCAGCCATTTAAGAGGAGGGACCGAGTACAGCGCCAAGAGATTTGAAGACTGTTCCCTTTCAGAAGGGACCGAGTAAGCGCCATGAGATTTGAAGACTGTCAATCAGAGAGGGACAAGTTAAGCACAAGAGATTTGAAGATGTCCCATCAGAAAGGGGCCAAGAAAAGCACCAAGAGATTTGAAGAATGTCCAATTAGAGAGGGACATGTAAGCCCAAGAGATTTGATCGACTGTCCCAATCAGAGAGGGCCATGTAAGCACCGAGAGTTTGAAGGCTGACCCCATTCAGCGAGGGACACAGAAGACCGAGAGATTTGAAGGACTGATCCCCTTCAGAGAGGACCAAGTAAGCACCAAGTGATTTGAGGCTGTCCATTCAGCGCTGGACCAAGTAAGCACAAGAGATTTGAAGACTGTCCAATCAGGAGGGACAAGTAAGCCACCAAGAGATTTGAAAAGACTGTCCCAATCAGAGAGGGAGCCGAGTAGCACCAAGAGATTTGAAGACTGTCCCAATCAGAAAGGGGCAAGTAAGCTCCAAGAGATTTGAAGACTGTCCCAATCCGCGATGGACAAGTAAGACCAAGAGATTTGGAAAGACTGTACAATCAGAGAGGGCCCATGTAAGCACAAGAGATTTGAAGGCTGTCCATTCTAGAGATGGGCAGTAAGCACCAAGAGATTGAAAGGCGGTCCCAATCAGAGCTGGACCAAGTAAGCACCAAGAGATTGAAGACTGTCAATAGAGAGGGACCAAGTAAGCTACCAAGAATTTGAAGACTTTCCAATCAGGGGGACCAGTCAAGCACCAAGAGCTTGAAGACTGTCCCCAATCAGAAAAGGGGGCAAGTAGCACCACGAGATTTGAAGCACTGTCCCAATCAGAGCGGGGACCAAGTATGCACCAAGCGATTTGACGACTGGTCCCAATCAGAGAGGGACAAGTAGCCAAGAGATTTGAAGACTGTCCAGGTCAGAAGAGGGGGACAGTAAGCACCAAGAGATTTGAAGACCTGTCCCAATCAATGAGAGGACCAAGTAAAGCACATGAGTTTTGAGACCTGTCCCAGTTCAGAGAGGGGCGGGGGGGGGGGGGGGGCAAGTAAGCACCAAGAGCTTTGAGGTGTCCCATTTCAGAGCTGGACCACGTTAAGCACCCAAGCGATTAGAAGGTGTCCATTCAGGATGGACTAAGTATTCACCAAGAAAATATGAAGGCTGTCCCATTTAGAGATGGATAAGTAAGCCTCCTAGAGATTTGAAGGCTGCCCATTCAGAGAGGGACCAAGTTAAGACCAGAGATATGAAGGCTGTCCCTTCAGTGATGGTCCAAGTAAGCCACCAAGATATTTGAAGACATCCCAATCAGAGATGGACACGTAAGCACCAAGAGATATGAAGACTGACCCAGTCAGAGAGGGTGGGGCATGTAAGCACCAAGAGATTTGAAGAACATGTCCCAATCAGAGAGGGACCATGTACGCCACCAAGATATTTGAAGAATGTCCCATTCGCGATGGACAAGTTGCACCAAGAAATTTGGAAGGATGTCCCAATCAGTGAAGGACCAAGTAAGCACCACGAGATTTGAAAAGGGACTGTCCCCGTCAGAGAGGGGGGACAAGTATGACAAGAGATTTGAAGGCCTGTCCCTTTCAGCGATGGACAAGTAAGCCCAAGAGTTTGAAGGCTGTCCCAATCAGGAACGGGGCAATGTAAGCACCAAGAGATTTGATGCCTGTACAATCAGAGAGGGACCAGTAAGCACCAAGAGTTTTTGAGGCTGTTCATTCAGGAGGGACCAGTACGCACCAAGAGTTTGAAGGCTGTGCTGATGATAGAGGAAGAACCAACAGATAACACGAGCAGCCTTTTATTGGATTGTCTTATTCGGGGACGGTTAACCTTGAATCATTAGGACTATTGTATCCTCCTCACCCCTTTACCCCCATCGCTTTAAAATAGAAAACGAACGAGAACGTTCATAAAGAGGCTGAAGACGCTAGTACTGAGGAATAGGAGGAGAAACAACGAGATAATAAGATAGTTAGATAGATCAAAAAATATATGAACGAATACATCACTCAATCGATTTTAAAAAGTAGTAATATACATATTTAGAAAAAATAAACTAATATACAAAACTAAGTAACTAAATGAATAAATAAATAGGAGAGAGAGAGAGAGAGAGAGAGAGGGAGAGAGAGGAGAGCGAGAGAGCGGAAGTCCGCAAAACCCCCCACAACACATAAAACCCAGATGCTTACAGGGGCGGAGTAGAAGGATCATCCTTTCCTAACACACCATTCACGCCACACATCACCTCCATATATCATCTTCATCATCATCATAATCTCAATCGTCCCGTTTCGACGCTTTGCTAGCAGATGTCTCTCTTCTTTTCTCTCTCTCTCTCTCTCTCTTCTTCTCTTCTCTCTCTTTCTCTCTCTTCTCTGCACCGAAAGCTACACCTCGCATCACATGGGCAACACGTGCACCAAGGAAGAACATGGTGGTGAGGACGGCAGGCGGTGCTCCTCCGGAAGGGGACGTGGGGGACACGGAGGACTCACGGCCGTTGCCTGCCTCCGTGAGGACGAGGAGAGGAGAAAAATGCTGCACAAGTCTCAGCGATGACTCGGTCCGCTGAGAACTGCTTCAATGACGGGGATGCGCCAAGCAGGGGGAATCGAAAACGGAGACCTGCACCGGCTGAAGCGCCGCCGGGGAAAAAAAGTAGGTGAGATGGGTTGGTGTGTATGTGTGTGTTTGTGTTGAGTTGTGTTTGTGGGTGTGTTGTGTGTGTGTGTGTGTGGATGTGTGTGTATTCGTGTGAGTTTTAATCTGTGTTGTGTGTGTGTGTGTGTGTGTGTGTGTGTTGTGTTGTGTTGTGTTGTGTTGTGTTGTGTTGTGTTGTGGTTGTGCTGTGCTGTGCTGTGCTGTTGCTGTGCTGTGTGTGCTGTGTTGTGCTGTGTGTGTGTGTGTGTGTGTGGTGTGTGTGTGTGGTGAGAGTGAGTGTGGCGTTTTGTGTGTTTTGTGTTGTGTTGTGTGTGTGTGTGTGTGTGTTTTGGTGTTGTGTTATTGTGTTGTGTGTGTGTGTGTTGTGTGTGTGTTTGTGTGTGGTGCGCGCGGGGTGAGAGCGCCTGTGCGCATGTACTTATGCGTCCCACGCCTATGATTGTGTATGGGTGAGTCAGTATGTGTATGTATGGTGTGTGTGTGTGTGTTGTGTGTGTGTGTGTGTGTGTGGTGTGTGTGTGTGTCTGATGTGAGTGTGTGTGTGTGTGAAGTGTGTGTGTGTGTGTGTGTGTGTTGTGTGTGTGTGTGTGTGTGTGATTGTGTGTGGTGCGTGCGGGCATGCGTTGCGCGCGCGCGCGCGCGTGTGATGTGTTGTGAGTGTGTCGTGTGTGTGTGTGTAGTATGGTTTTGTGAGTGTGTGTGTGATGTAGTGTGTATGTGTGTGTGTGTGTGTTGTGTTATGTTGTTTTGTGTAGTGTTGTGTTCGTTCTGTTGTGTTGTGTTGCTTGTGTGTGTGTCATGTGACGTAGCCTCACATCAGGGCATGTGACGTTCTTCACATGTAGATTAGTGATATGATCATTTCCAAGCACTTCTCAAAAGGAAGAATATTCATGTGGTTGACTAGTGTAGCGGGGTCCCAAATAATTGTGGTGAATGTCATTTAAAGAAAGAAGGGTTGTCCTTGGGTGAAAGTGGACCCACTGAGAGATAGTTTTATACGGGTTGTATGGTGCAACGCAGGTATGTGTTTTGAACACTGCGTATGCACTCACTCGGAGGAGTGGAGGGAAAAAGAATCAGTTTTCGCCCAGGCAGATGGCCTAGAGACTCGAACTGTTAGGACGTGGTCCTCGCTGTGGAGTTCATTACCAGGTGAGCCTTATTGCGTTGGGGGAAGCTAAGGGGGAAAACTAAAGAAAAGAGAAAGAAAGAATTCATACTTAAATTGGGTCGAGGTTACTTACACGAAACTTATTCGTGTTTCAGCCTTCGCCTTTCACTTTCACTTTCAACCCCGTGAGGTGTTAAGATGGCATGGTGTGCGGGATCACACGGTAGTTCAGCCCAGAATTAAGACTCCAGGGGCGGCGTTGGACTCGTCACCTCTCCAGTGACAGGAGACTCAAGGGAGAGGGGGGAACTCCATTCTCCAGTGACGGAAGGAATCAAAGGGCGCGTTACGCTGTTGAGAGCGTACAGGGAAATTCTTGACAGTCTGAAACGAGTTTAAATTCTGATGCCGGCATGATCAAGGAGTGAAAGAAGTATTAATTCTCCGGTCTGGATCTTGGGCCAGTGGTATGTGAAGGGCCTGAATTTACCGAACGTGTATTGCTGTAATGGGAAAAATTGGTAACAAGGTGCATGTATACAAGCTGTTTTTAAATTGTTTTGATGTGATTTAGAAACGGTTTTTCCTGAAGTAGAGGGGGGAAGAAAAAACATCGGCTAGTGCGCCATTTGGTGATTGGAAGATTGCTTGTGCGTATGGAGTAAATGCTGTCATGAATGCCTGTGTGCAAAAGTGGTAACAGTGTGACAGTGGTGACCCGAGTAGCTGCCGTTATGTTTCCCTGGCAAAACCAAAAGAAGCAAGATTTCGATTTGTACCTTCTGAGGAAGGATTTCTGTTGTCCTCGGGTTTGGAAAAAAAAAAAGGAAAGTTATTATTTTCATTATAAAAAAAAAAGATTTTGATATGTCCCCTCAAGGGTTTTTGAGGGAAAGGAAAAAAAGAAAGTTTAATTATTTATGTGTATGAGTGAACTGTATTTTCAGCTGTGCGTGTGAGGGACTTTCTCTAATTTTGGACTGAGTTTTGTTAGTGGTTTTGTGTTTGTAAGTTCCTAATCTTTTTTTCCCCCCGTTCGGTGAGCCCCACCGCTTTTCGTACCTTGAGCGACTAGTGCAGGTGGAGCAAGGACGCGTGATTCCTTATTTTGTCCTTTCCCGATCGGTGGAGCCCCGCCGCTTCTCGCTCACTTGAGCGAATTTGTTACGAGTGGGAGCAGCCGTGATCGCCTTATTTAGGTTTTATTTTGTTGTGTTTTTTTTCTTTCTCTGTCCTATCGTTTCATATCAAGTAGTCCCTTATCCCAGAGTTTGAACGACCATGTCTCTTCAAAGGACAGGGTTGACAAGTGCGGGAAACTCCTCCTAATAGAAATTTTTCTATGTATTTCTTTTGGGGGGGGGGGGGGGGTGGCGGGGGGTGAGATTTTCTTTGCGTGTGGGTGAAAGTACATTTTATTGATTGATTGTTAGTAATTTGGTATATTGCTGTAGTGTTGTGGTATACTGTGCATGATTTGTTTTTCCGTCTCCAGTTTACGGGAGACAGTGGACCCTTAGGGTGTGTCTGAGGGCTTCTTTTGCTTTTCTTGATTTCTTCTCCTATTCTCTCCTGTGTATCCTTTCATTTCTTTTCCCCCTTTTTCAAACCCTTTAAATTCTCTCAATCGCTTTATTCGTTTTCTTTCTACATTTTCATCTATTGTAGGACTTCCGCTAGTTTGTGTTTCTTTCCCTCTTTTTAATTGTTTGTGCTTCCATTTGTTTGTTTAAATTTAAATTCATTTATCGTATAAGGCGTACATCTGTCTTGTAAATTCATTTGAAAGTAAGTAAGAAAGACTGACAACAAGAAACAAATTACGAACTAAGACTTTATAAAGAATGTTTTCAGAAGAAAACTATTTGTTTTTTTTTCCTTTTTAGGAAAAAACAGATTAGAATTGAACGTCATTTATTTAAAAATTACAAATGATACTGTTTTCGAGGAAACAAACTACCTTGGAAAAATACGTTCCTTGGGTTTTCATATCTACCTTGTTTTAGTAAGCTGTTTTTGTTTACACCGGTAAATTTGAATTCTGTATTTGATATACTATAATTCCATTTTTGTGAAACATAAAGCGCCATCATACTCGTTTATTTTTATTCATACTTAGAACTTGTTTTTGTGTTTATATCGGTTGACGATTCATTATGGATGATTTTGATAAATTTGTTCAACAAGCGGACCGCTTGGGTTTTGATTGGGGAAAAACTTACTAACTATGTGCCACAATGCATAGATAGGGGGGGACAGGTTAAGAGAAAGAGAAGAAAAATCAAAGGAAAAACTAGAAAGAGACGCACGGAAACTAGAAATGAGAAGAAAATCAAAGGAACTAGATAAGTGAAGAAAGAAGGATACAGAGGGAAATTGAAGTGAAGAAAGAAGATTACAGAGAAAGCTGAAATTGAAGAAAAAGATACTACCGAGGGAAGGACTGAAGCTAAAGAACGTCAATTTAAGTGAGGCAGTTAGCATCGAGATGATGTCTGAATTTAAAAGATATAGGTCCTCGAGAGAACCTCCCCATTTCCACGTCAGTTCCGTAAGCGCGCCTCATCAAAATCAAGCATATATTCCCATTGTTACGCTTTCGAGGACACAACGGATGAACTTCGATAGTTTTCTATCCGATTTGAAAGTCACGCAACGTCTTGGTGGTTGGCCAAGGAAAAGTGGAATCGTATATTGCGTCGTTGTTTACGGGTAGCGCTTTGGCATTGTACACACCTCGCGGCGAACCAAATTTAAATCGGATCAATTGAACGGAGAAAATCCTCAAGAAATTTCAATGTTCTGCGATCTTTTCGCGAACGTTTTCCGTCTGTGGCCCGGAAAAGGAGAATCGTTTCCGTGTTTTGATCCGTGAGTCATTGTTTGGATCGATGGATCGATTTTCCAAAAACGAACAAAAACTATTTTCACACATACGAGATCTCCTTCTTAGAGACCAACTTTTCCAGAGCGTGCGCAAAGGTCTGGCCACTTTCTTAAAGAAAGGCAATTTGAAAGCGTTGAGGAATGTGTCAGATGGTGATCAGTATTGTATTCGGCTCACCAGATAAGGGGTGGCTCGAGAAAGGAGTATTTTCATTCTTAGAGTCTCATGCGTCATGTTTAACTATCCATCGGGGACAGGGAAAAGTTACAGGACAGGAAAATCGGTGGGTCATTTTGAGTCACAAGGATATCCTATCTAGGCAACGGACAGGGATCTTTTCCGCGGTCGAGTGACTTTCGTCAGTATCCAGTTATCACAGGCGGAAAAACCCGTTGCCTCCTCCGGAACGTTCGAAGTCGTGGACACGACAGGGTAGACCGTTTGGGCCAGTTCGTGGAACAAACAGAAGTTCACAAAATCAGTCAGCTGCGTTCAGGCCAATGCGATGTTTCTTTTGTGAGGGTAAGTTCCATTTGAAAAAGAATTGCCCTTTCAACCAAATGATTCAAATCCGCATTAGTCTCCATGAATGTGAAGAAGGCCTTGTTTTGGCACAGGCATCAATCGGTGATGGATTGATGTTAGAAAAACGGAGCCAATCAACGGATTGAGGCTTTGGTTTGCGAGACCACTGGTGTTGCACCACGTGGTGTAAGACCATCTTTCGAGCTTTCAGAACAGTAATCTCCCCATGTCAATACGTGTAGGTCGTTTGGAGCAAGATTGAAAACGTTTCGCTGGCGAAAAATTTCGGTCGATTAACGTACTATCGGATTTCTTAGCCTGTGTTATCGATACCCCAGTCTGCGACTGATTTGGGCAATTTGCCAAGGTGTCGCTACAACATGGTGGTGCGGGAGGATCGTTCGTTCTTGTTTGTGAGTACCAGATCGACCTCATAGAGCAGGGAAAAGCTAAAAGCGTAAAAAGTCTACAAATGGGATGACCTCCAGATTACCAGATGATCTCAAAGAAATGCAGGGAAAACGCCGGAGCCGTGACGACAATACTTTCTGCTGCTCAACAGACAGTCACTGACATAAAGGAAAAACCAAGTACATATGGATCTGCCCTTTTACAGGTGTGTACTGGACAGGACAACAAACAAGTTGTGTTCCAAAGCCACTAAGAGAGCCAGTACTACACACGGTATGAGCTTGTTCGTGGTACTGTGGAATCCAAAAAGAACATCAAGAGAGTTCTTGATTCTTTTATTGGCAGGTGTCACAAAGGGAAGTTACAGAATACTGCGCTCATGTGAATCTGCAAAGACATCGCTTCCGAAAGGTTCGGTCCCTGTGCACTTTTGACAAATGCCTTCATTTTGTTCAATTTCGGAAGGTGGCTATTGTTTGTTGGGCTTTACACTGTTTTTCCGGATCTCGCTAAATTTAATTTGGTGGTACGCGACAAGGTATCCGAACGCGATTATGAGAAATTGTCCGTGTCTGTCGCTGAAGCATTACTAGCGATTTTTTCAGAGAGGGTCTTCCAGCCGAAATTCTCTCGGCTTGTGGAACGCAATTATTTCCGATTCATGAGAGAAATTTACGACTGTTGTCAATCTCTTCCATTTCAACCACGCATATCCATCCCCAATCGAAAGCCTGGACGAACGTTTCAATGGGACCGTTTAAAGTCAGGTTGGAGAATAGGTTGCAAGGAGGAACCCTGAATGGGATCGTTTCATACGGCTTTTCTTTCGCTTAAGGGAACTGCCGAACGAACCGCGGATTCTACCATTCGAGGCTTCTTTTGGACCACTACCCAGGGGTCCTTTGGATCGGACGAAACGCGGACTCCTGACAGTAGAACGGTTTACCCTGTTTATGGGACTGCTTATCGTTTGAAGGATGATGTGAGCTTGGTCAAAGTCAGTGTAGAAAAACAGATGTGTACAAGGTCTTTGACGACACGCAAATCAAAGGACGTTCCTTCAGTGTGGGGAGTAAAGTCCTATGGTACTGATGAACACACTGATGAAATAACAGTTCGTGTTATGTGGAAGGGTCCTTTTAGGTGTCGAAAAACTTTCTGCAGTTAATTATAAGATCAAACTGGCAAACTTGAGAAGGTATTCATGTGAAATGTTGAAGAGGTATGTTTGCACGTACAATGTTGCCATCAACCAGTCAGTTGAATGGATTATGTTCTAAGGTCGCAATATTGATGTTCAACATGAAGATTTTCTCAGTGAAGATTTTGTACCCAAATGTAAGTACAGGAGACAGGACAAAGGTTTGTGAAAACAGCAATGTAGGAGTGTTTAACAATCTCCAGGTGACAGATGATGTTGTACCCTTTCCTTTCTGTTCTATCAAAGGTGAAAACCTATGATGCTTGTGGTTTCTGTGAATGATTTGTTGAACTCAAAAGAACTGCTCAAAGAAATTTTGAAAGAACTTTCAGCTTGTGTTGACAGGATACCCAGTTCAGTTGATGGTATTGACCCATGTATTCAGTAACTATGACCTACCAGTGCGAAACATACATACCCCTCGTTTGCAAAAAAAAAAAAGAGGTTGTCGAGAGAGAAGAAATCAAAGTAATGTGGATTTAAGGTCCCTGGAATTCTACATTCCATAACAGCTACAGTTGTCTTTGGGGACAAACCTGATGGCTCGAGTGCGTTTCTGCATCGATTACAGGAAATAACTAAGATCACATGTGTGAGATGCGAGCATCCCAGACATTGAGAACTTCTGTGTTCAGCGTCAGAAGGAAATTATTTTGTGAAAGTAGACATGACTAAAGGATCCTGGCAGATTCAATGGTGAAGGCTGACAAGGGAAAAGACAGCTAATTCAAACACCTTTTGGTCTTTACCAATGGACGAAAATGCCATTTGGTTAGCAAAATGCCCAGCTTTTTAGCTTTGAATGATGCGAGGCCTGAAACTCCATGAATGTGGTGCAGTCAGTTTTTTTGACGATATTTGTTGGCTGCAAGGTAAGGAGTGCCTCCTTTCTAACTGCGGCAGTTTTTTCCATGACTCAGAAGTTTTGGTTACCTGCAAGACAATCCAAACTTCATGCTCGTGTCTCCAAACTCTCGAGTTTTGGTGTCACATATTTCGTGGGAAAAATGATGAGACGGCAAGAAGTGGAAAAGAATTTTATCTATACTTAACCACTACCAAGAAACAGATCAGGTCCTAGCGGATTGTTGTTTACTATAGACGATATGTACCCACTTTGGTCCTGACGGCCCTTTGAGAATCGCGAAACGGGACGAAGAACAAAAGTATGTGTGGTCTGTATGAGTGCCCGAAGGTTTTGGGTGTGTTCAGAACACCTCAATATTTCTGTTCTGTTGTTATCCTTCAGAAGATTTGTTTGGAAAGATGCCAGTTCCAAGGACTGGGAGCGGTACTGTTGCCCAGGAAAAAAAACACAAAAAAAAAAATAAAAAAAACAACAAAACAAAAAAAAAAAAAAAAAAAAAACAAAAACAAAAAAATCAAAAAAAAAAGACCACCAGAAAAAACAAAAAAAAAAAGTAAAAAAAAAAAAAAAATAAAAAAAAAAAAACAAAAAAAATAAAAAAAAAAAAAAGTGTTTTTACATCCCGTGCAATACGCCAGTGAAGAAGTTCTCACAGAAAGGAGGAGAAATATCATTTGAGAGGAGAGAGTGCTGGTATTGTATGGGATGTGAGAATGTTCGCCAGGTTATTGATGGAAGAGAAAATTTCGGTTTACAGACTGACACAGGCCATTGATTTTTGCAATCGTCAAAAACAGCAGCTCAGATTATTAAGTGGTCTTTGGCATTGAGGAATTCGTTTAATATTGAACCAGAGCCTGGAAACACACATGTCATGGAGATTTAGGTCACGTGTATGCATATTCATGGACAATGTAACTGTCTTAAAGGGAAAGAACATATTCCTGTTTTTGGTCTTTCTTATGATGACGGTGTGTCACCACTTTGACAGTGGCTTTGTCTGCTCCTGACTGTTTTAAATCAACGTGGTCTTAATGCTTAAATTGCTTTGTTGAAGTGAACGGTATGTTTACAAGAAACAACTATTGATGTTGATGTAATACATATTTATTCTTTGCTTTATACTTTGGTAAACAATGAAAAAATCATCATGTACTATTTATGTTACTTGTTGTGTGGTGAATATATATGTATGTTGTCATGAGCAAAACTTTAGAATGTATATAACTGTTTTGATGGTGCAGTTGAGGACACACCAATTGTTGTCATTAGTTCATTGTCAACAATGGAAAAATATGTTTCACTTTTCAATGGACCTATAAATTTCATGTGGGGAAAAAAAATAAGTTTAAATTATGTCTATGGTTGTTTACATGTCTATTGAGAACATTTAAATTAGAAATTTTCTTTTCATGAGGGTTTTGTAACATATGATGTGAGCCAAAGATGCCAGGAAAATGTGCTTCACATCTTAAATATATAAAACAATTTGTAATTTGAATTGTTAATATCCCCTCATTGTTTTGAAATGTACTTTCTGAAAATGTCTTTTGTGAGATGTGTATGATCAATTATGAAATTTTGTTTAGACAGACTGAAAGATGAACTATGCTATTTATGGTGGATCATGATGATTGATTATATGTTGATTATTAATTTGGTGAATCATGTGTGATGGATACACATTTTAGGCTTCCTGGCTGAAGATGTGTTTTTAAGTGAAGTTGTTATATCTGTTAAAAAAAATTTTTTTCTGGAGAAAAATTTTTTCATCAGGTGGGGGGTGTATGTGGACGTTCCTCACATCATGGCATTGTGACGTATAATGTCGTTAGTGATATGAATCATTGTCCCATGCACTACTAAAAAGGAAGAATATTCCATGTGGCTAGACTCGTGTCGCGGGGGGCGTCCCAAATACTGTGAGATGATATTAAAGAAGAAGGGTGGTATTGGGTGAAAAGTGACCACTGAGAGTGTTTACTAAGGGCTGGTAGGTGCAGGTATGTGTTTTGAACACGAGTATGCAACTAGGGAGGAGGGCGGACAGAGAATCAGTTTTAGCCCAGCAGTTGGCTAGAGACTGAACTGTCAGGACGCTGGTCTCGCTGCTGACGTCATTACCAGGTGAGCCTCTTGAGTTGGGAGGTACCGGGGAACACATAAAGAAAAAGAGAAAAGAAACGAAATTCATTATTAATTGGGAAGAGGTTACTTACACGAATTTTTGTTTGCCCTTCGCCCTTCACCTTTACCTTTCACCCGTGAGGTGGTTAAAGATGGCCATGGTGTGGGGATCACCCGGTAGTTCAGCCAGCAATTAAAGACTCCAGGGAGCGGAGTTGGAAACTCGTCACCTCTCCAGTGCACAGGCGACTCACGGGAGAGGAGTGGAATATTCTCCAGTGGCCGGAAAGAATCAAAGGGGCGTTACGCTGTTGCGCGGAGACAGGGAATATGACCGTATGAAAACGAAGTCTAATTCTGATGCGGCATAGCTATCCAGGAGAGAGAGTGAAACGAAGTCTTTATTTCTCCTGGTCTGGATTAGGCAGTGGTATGTGAAGGCCTGAAATTTACGAAACGTGTGATTGATGTAACTGGGGAAAATTGGTTACAAGGATGCATGTATAAAAGTGTATATAAATTGTTGATGTGATTTAGTAAAGTGTATTCCCTGAAGGAGAGGGGGCGAAGAAACACTTCGGTAGTGCGCCTTTTGGTTGATTGGAAGATAGCGTGTGCGTATGGAGTAAATGCTGTCAGAATGCATGTGTGAAAAGTGACAGGTGTGACAGTTGTGTTGTGTGGGTGTGTGAGTTGTGTTTTGTTGTGTTGTGTTAGTGTTGGGTTAACTTGTGGTGTGTGTGTGTGTGTGTGAGTGTGTGTGTGTGTGTGTGTGGCGGCGGCGGTTGAGAGAGAGAGAGCGAGTATTGGCTGCATGATATCTCGTGTGTGGTGTGTGTGTTGGTGTGTGTTTGTGTGTGTTTATGTGTGTGTTATGTGTATGTGTGTGTTGCGTGTGTAACGCGTCAAGTGGTCTTCATTGTGTATGTGTGTGTGTCAGGTGTGCGTGCACCGAGACCAAAGATATGCCGCCAGCTGGTGGGGGAATACGAGACAAGGGGAGGGGTGGTGTGGGGAGACCAGGGGGGGGAGGTGGTGGTTGACAAAGCGAGAATTAGAGAAATAGGAAGGGGCGGGGGGGGGGGGAGGGTGGGACATAGAAACAGAAATAAGATTTTGTTAGTTCTCTTCTCTCTCTCTCTCTCTCTCTCTCTCCTCTTCACTCTCTCCTCTCTTCTACATCCACACACACCACACCACACACACCCACACCAACACACACACACACAACCCAACACACTTACTCTCTTTTCCTTAAGTTTCTTCTCCCCCACCTCTCTCTCTCTTTCTCTTTCTTCTCTCTCTCTCTCTCTCTCTGTCTGTTCTGTCTGTCTGTCTCTACTCTTCTCGCTCTGTTCATTTTCTGTCTCTAATCCACTGACTCATCATCTCTCTCTCTTCTCTCTCTCTCTTCTCTTCTCTCTCTCTTCTCTCCTTCTCTTCTCTCTCTCTCTTTCCTCTAAGTCCTCTCTTCCTCCCTCTCTCGATCTCAGTCTGTCTGTCTGTTGTCTGTCACTCTCCTCTCTCTTTCTCTCTCTCTTCTCTCTCTCTCTCTCTCTCTTCTTCTTCTCTCTCTCTCCCACCCCTCTCTTTCTCTCCCTCTGCTTCCCCCTCTCTCTCTCTCTTCTCTATCTCTTCTCTCTCTCTTTCTCTCTCTTCTCGTGACATTGCACTTTTTCCTTCATTAACCCATTTTTCACATGTTGTTCTATATGGTCATGTCTTTCCCCTTTTTTTTTGTTGTTTTGTTTGTGTGTGTGTGAGTGTGTTTTTTTTTTTTTTTTTTCCCATGTTCTTCTTCAAGCGGTAATGAACCGGTATTTCAGTGCAATTGCCCACAGGAACGATAGTGAATGCGCGGAAAAGCACGCCCTGAAACAGAGGTTACCGGCAATGTTAGTTACAGTAGTAGTGCTGGTGGGGGGTGATGATGATGCTGCTGGTTGGTGGTGGTGGTGGTGTGGGTGTGGCGGTGGGGTGGTGGTGGTGTGTGCGGCGTCTTCGTTGAACGGATTCATAGACGTGCATCTGTCGATCTCTCTGTCGCTATATGCTATGCCATGGAAAGCCTACCACGATGAGTCTGTCTGTCTGTTGTTGTTGGTCTGCTGTCCTGTCTGGTCTGCCTGTCTGTCTACCTGCCTGGCATTTTCGATCTGTCAGCTGTCATCGTTATATATTGATTTTACAGGATTCAGATAGGTTCATTTTTGTTTTTATGTTTTCGGTGAGTGTGTGTGTGTGTGTGTGTGTGTGTGTGTGTGTGAGAGAGGAGAGAGAGAGAGAGAGGAGAGAGAGGGTGAGAGAGAGAGAGATAGGAGAGAGAGAAGAGAGAGAGAGAGGGAGACAAGGTGAGTTACAGTCATATGAAAACTAAGCGAACCAGGAACAAATTGGAAAGTCTTTTTTAGAAAATTTGTTTCATCATGAAATGTTAATTATTTAACTGCTGAGTTAGAACTTAACTGTATTAATAATGAACTCGTCAGTCCCTATCTGCTCGTAACCACCTAAATAAAACGATGACATAAACATGAACGACACCAAAATTAATATGTATCAATGATGAATATTAAATAGGTATGAGCGCATAAATAGAGTGGGTCTGCAGTTGATCGGTCAGTCAGTAATGTGTCCTTACGATCTTGATGTGGGTTATGGAATGGAGGGGTAATCTCATTTTTCACACCTTTTTCCTCATTATTTGTGTCGGTCAATCAGACAGTAAAAATTTATGTACTTACGCTCTGTATACGTATGGAATGGAGGGGTTAATCTCTTTTTCACACCTATTACCACAATATTTGTGTACTTTGAAATTCGAATTCGTTGGGGGGCACCAAATCAATGCACAAAATAAAATTGCCATAATATATTTAAAAACACACCGCGCGCGTCGCATACGTGCGTGCATGACTGTGTGTGTGTGTGAGTGTGTGTGTGTGTGTGTGTGTGTGTGTGTGTGTGTGTGAGAGAGAAGAGAGAGAGAGAGATGAGGAGAGAGAGAGCGAGAGAGAGAGATAAAGAGGAAAGACACGAGAGAGACGAGACGCTAGAAAGAGAGAGGAGAGAGAGGAGAGTGAGGAGAGAAGAGAGAGTGAGAGTGAGGGAGAGAGAGGAGGAGATGAGAGAGAGAGAGCGGATGCAAAACTAGGACGGTTTACAGACGAAGTGATGTGTGATGTTTTTTGTGACAGTAACATGAGCTTTTCTGTTTTCTTTCCACTAAGAACAATACTAGACGACGGTGAGCGAGTGAGTGGAGTGAGTGGGCGAGGTGAATAATGTACACGCGTAAGCTGATATTTATTGACAGCTAGCCTTCGTCATGTTCAGGACGGCTCACAGTCCGCGACTAGAGAGGAGAGAGAGAGCGAGAGAGAGAGAGAGAGAGAGAGAGAGAGAGCGATCCAAACTAGGACCAAAACTGGAGGAGTGTTTCCTGGTGCGATGCGGGGCCTGCGTGAAGGTAGGGCGAAATCATCATCTTTGTCTAAAACCACGTTCGACTTTGTTCATGCAGAAGAAACGGAAAGCCCGCACACTCTCAAAGTTTCAATTCAAAATCATACGTATTTTCATTAAAGGCAACAAAGAGACAGACAGACAGACAGAGAGAGAGAGGAGAGGAGAGGGAGGAGAGAGAGAGGAAAAGGAGGGGAGAGGAGGAGAGAGAGAGAAGAGAGAGAGAAAAGAAACCTCCACAGCTCACTCAACCTTTTTTTTTCTTTTTTTTTTTTTTTTAACTGTAATTTTTCGCACCTGAGTGTTTCTGACGAATTTATGTTAAAGTATTCGTATTGGTGATAATGTACAGGGTTGTTTGGTCAATCCGACCTGAAAAGCCGCGTTTTATTTTCAGTCGAATACTCGAATCACCAGCCAGAGAGAGAAACGCCTGTGCACGTTGCCACCACGATCACCACTCCTCCTCTCCTCGCCTCACGCCATACCTACACACAGACAAGCTCACGAGCGCAGGTGCACGCCCACGCACGCACGCACGCACGCACGCACGCCCCCGCATGCATACATACCAAAACACAAAACACACACACACACACACCACACACACACACACACACACACACACACATACACACGCTCGCGTGCGCGGGCGCGCACGCACGCACGCACGCACCGCACGCACGCACGCACGCACACACATTTTTCCCTTTCGTTCTTTTCTCTATCTTCATGTTCTTTCTTTCTTTTTGCGAGATCAGAATGAAAAAAAAATCTGAAGCTTATTCTTTAACCCTTAATAAAGGTGACCTTGACCTCCCTCCCTTCTCCCCCTCCTTTCTCTCTCTCTCTCTCTCTCTCTCTCTCTCTCTCTCTCTCTCTCTCTCTCCCCATGTCACACACCACACACACACACAACACAACACACACAACACACACACACACAACACACACACAAAAACCACACACACAACACACACAACCACACACAACACACCACCACACACACACACACCAAACACCACACACAACCCCAAACACCACACACACACACACACAACACACACACACAACACACAAACACACACACACCACACCCACACACACACCAC
>CM031621.1:6782081-6784581 GCA_018398815.1 Conus ventricosus
TGAGTGAGGTATACCAATTACTTTACCAAGCTTCACTGGACCAGGGAGTAATACCTGATGAGTGGCGAGATGCGAGCATTGTTCCCTTATTCAAAAAGGGTGACAAAACAAAAGCAGAGAACTATAGACCTGTATCTCTTACATCCATATCAGCTAAACTACTTGAACACATAATATATAGTAGCATAATGGACCATCTTGACAAATATGATTTCTTAAATAATTCCCAGCATGGTTTTAGACAGCGAAGGAGTTGTGAGACTCAACTTATAACAACTCTCAATGATTTTAGTAACTGTTTAAATAACAGACAGCAAATAGATGCAATTTTATTAGACTTTTCTAAAGCCTTTGATAAGGTTGACCATGAGGGCCTGCTGCTTAAATTAGAACACATTGGCATTGACGGTTCTTTGCTAAAATGGGCTAGATCATTCCTCGTTGGGAGAACGCAGAAAGTTGTTGTGGAAGGGTCGTCATCCCATTGTAAACCAGTCTTGTCAGGTGTACCACAGGGAACTGTTCTGGGGCCCTTGTTTTTCTTAATTTATATAAATGACATAAGTAGAAATCTCTCTCCTGGAACTACTATAAGGCTTTTTGCAGATGACAGTTTAGTATATAGAACAATCAGAAGCAAGAATGATACTCGCATTCTACAAGAAGATCTAAACGCTTTACAAGAGTGGGAAAGAACTTGGAAAATGGAATTTCATCCCCAAAAGTGCCAAGTGTTGCGTATATGTAACAAACGCTCACCAATTAGATCAATTATTCTATCCATAATACTATTCTTAAAGAAACTAATGCTGCAAAATATTTAGGCGTGATTATAGATAGTCGTCTCAAATGGAAAGAACATTACAATTTAGTATGTAAGAAAGCAAATAACATCTTAGCTTTCTTATACAGGAACATCAATGACTGCCCCCAAAAGGTTAAAGACGACTGCTACAAAACACTGGTTAGACCAGTACTGGAATATGGTTGCTCAGTTTGGGATCCTTACCATCTAAAGGACATTGATAACCTCGAAAAGATTCAGAAGAGAGCAGCACGGTTCGTAACAGGGAACCACATCAGAGAAAAGGGGAATACTAGGAAGAACATGAGGAAATTAGAATGGAAACCCTTAGAAGAGAGAAGAGCTTTTATTAAACTTAACACCTTTTTCAAAGGCAGAGCTAAAGTAATTGATATTCCAATGGAACAACTAGTATTGAATAAAAGTAGCACCAGGAGTGGCGGTCGATGTTATACCATACCTGCATCAAATATTGACAGCCACTTACATTCTTTTTATCCCAGTTCTGTACGGCTGTGGAACTCACTGCCGGGTGCCATCAAGATTGCCACAAGTGCAATCTCATTCAAGGGACAAATTGATTCGACAGTTTTGAGATCTGCATATTGATGATTTTCTATTTTTATTTCCCCAGATATTTTATTATCACCTGGGCCTGAATTTGGCCATTGCTTTTAAATCGAGTGCGACCCCTTGTTGCCAAATTTGCTCCAGGGCCAACAGTCAGAGTCGCACTGTTTTATGTTATTTTATTTTATTTTTTAATATGCGCGCTGGTGACCTACTCGTTTTTGAGTGAACCAGTATTTTAGGAAGAAGAAGAAGAAGACGAGAACCGGTGCTTGCAACGTGGTTCGACCGTTGGCCTCTCTCTCTCTCAAAGAGCAATACTAGCACTTTTCTGTGTGAGGCCTTCCCTAAAAATAGGGTTGACAGGTTGGGGTAGGCCTACGTAAGTTTCTGTGCAATGCATGTATGCACGCGTGCACGCGCAATGCTCGCTTTGAATAACATCATTCATTCACACCAGACAAAAAAAGAATCTCAGACGGTCTAATTCAACGTTGTCAATACCAGCAAAACACGACTGTATCCCCCCCCCCCTCCCCCCCCCCCCCCCCCCCCCCCCAGGCAAAAGACCGACTAGTTCTTGCCCACCTGAAACCCGGCGATCGATCAGGACGAACGGGATTGATCATGTTGAGCTGTGGCGCGTGACTGTTTCACAGCGTCGACCGCGCGCGCTGGCCAGTCATTGTAGCGTGCTGTGTAAAACATTCCATCGTAATTAGGTTGTGTTCCACTTTGACTTTTTCATCCAACTTTAAGGACAGGCAACTACTTCAGCAGTCTTGTGGGGCACGTTAGGGTAACTCTGTGTGTGTGTGTGTGTGTGTATGGGTGTGTGTGTAGTCTCGTGGAGGTGCGTGTGCGTGCTTTGTTCCAAGTTCTTCCAACCGGCGCTGCAGTCTTCAAGTTCAAGGCCACCACGAAGCGTGCATGTGTGACAGTCCGTGCCGTGTTTACAGTCAGTTTAGATTTGCCTGTTTTCGTTGAAGTAAATCAGGTTTAGTTTCTACACTGCTTTAGCTATTAATCTTGTGGAAAAGGGGCTAGTGTTTGATTTGAACTCAGATAATTTCTGAATGAGCAGCGACAGAAATCCTGGTTCTTCCGCACAGGGAGATCAAGCGT
>CM031621.1:6797081-6802081 GCA_018398815.1 Conus ventricosus
TGCTGGTGATGGTGTTGACCATTGTGTGACTGACTGTCCAGTAGCGAAGCCTGTATGCTGGTGATGGTGTTGACCATTGTGTGACTGTCCAGTAGCGAAGCCTGTATGCTGGTGATGGTGTTGACCATTGTGTGACTGACTGTCCAGTAGCGAAGCCTGTATGCTGGTGATGGTGTTGACCATTGTGTGACTGACTGTCCAGTAGCGAAGCCTGTATGCTGGTGATGGTGTTGACCATTGTGTGACTGACTGTCCTAAGCGAAGCCTGTATGCAGGTGATGGTGTTGACCATTGTGTGACTGACTGTCCAGTAGCGAAGCCTGTATGCAGGTGATGGTGTTGACGCATCGTGTGACTGTCCAGTAGCGAAGCCTGTAGGCAGGTGATGGTGTTGACCATTGTGTGACTGACTGTCCAGTAGCGAAGCCTGTATGCTGGTGATGGTGTTGACCATTGTGTGACTGACTGTCCAGTAGCGAAGCCTGTATGCTGGTGATGGTGTTGACCATTGTGTGACTGACTGTCCTGTAGCGAAGCCTGTATGCTGGTGATGGTGTTGACCATTGTGCGACTGACTGTCCAGTAGCGAAGCCTGTATGCAGGTGATGGTGTTGACGCATCGTGTGACTGTCCAGTAGCGAAGCCTGTATGCAGGTGATGGTGTTGACGCATCGTGTGACTGTCCAGTAGCGAAGCCTGTATGCAGGTGATGGTGTTGACGCATCGTGTGACTGTCCAGTAGCGAAGCCTGTATGCAGGTGATGGTGTTGACGCATCGTGTGACTGTCCAGTAGCGAAGCCTGTATGCAGGTGATGGTGTTGACCATTGTGTGACTGACTGTCCAGTAGTGAAGCCTGATGCAGGTGATGGTGTTTGACCATTGTGTGACTGACTGTCCAGTAGTGAAGCCTGATGCAGGTGATGGTGTTTGACCATTGTGTGACTGACTGTCCAGTAGTGAAGCCTGATGCAGGTGATGGTGTTTGACCATTGTGTGACTGACTGTCCAGTAGTGAAGCCTGATGCAGGTGATGGTGTTTGACCATTGTGTGACTGACTGTCCAGCAGCGAAGCCTGATGCGGTGATGGTGTTGACCATCGTGTGACTGACTGTCCAGTAGTGAAGCCTGATGCAGGTGATGGTGTTTGACCATCGTGTGACTGACTGTCCAGTAGTGAAGCCTGATGCAGGTGATGGTGTTGACCATCGTGTGACTGACTGTCCAGTAGTGAAGCCTGATGCAGGTGATGGTGTTGACCATCGTGTGACTGACTGTCCAGTAGTGAAGCCTGATGCAGGTGATGGTGTTGACCATCGTGTGACTGACTGTCCAGTAGTGAAGCCTGATGCAGGTGATGGTGTTTGACCATCGTGTGACTGACTGTCCAGTAGTGAAGCCTGATGCAGGTGATGGTGTTGACCATCGTGTGACTGACTGTCCAGTAGTGAAGCCTGATGCAGGTGATGGTGTTTGACCATCGTGTGACTGACTGTCCAGTAGTGAAGCCTGATGCAGGTGATGGTGTTGACCATCGTGTGACTGACTGTCCAGTAGTGAAGCCTGATGCAGGTGATGGTGTTTGACCATCGTGTGACTGACTGTCCAGTAGTGAAGCCTGATGCAGGTGATGGTGTTTGACCATCGTGTGACTGACTGTCCAGTAGTGAAGCCTGATGCAGGTGATGGTGTTTGACCATCGTGTGACTGACTGTCCAGTAGTGAAGCCTGATGCAGGTGATGGTGTTGACCATCGTGTGACTGACTGTCCAGTAGTGAAGCCTGATGCAGGTGATGGTGTTGACCATCGTGTGACTGACTGTCCAGTAGTGAAGCCTGATGCAGGTGATGGTGTTGACCATCGTGTGACTGACTGTCCAGTAGTGAAGCCTGATGCAGGTGATGGTGTTTGACCATCGTGTGACTGACTGTCCAGTAGTGAAGCCTGATGCAGGTGATGGTGTTTGACCATCGTGTGACTGACTGTCCAGTAGTGAAGCCTGATGCAGGTGATGGTGTTTGACCATCGTGTGACTGACTGTCCAGTAGTGAAGCCTGATGCAGGTGATGGTGTTGACCATCGTGTGACTGACTGTCCAGTAGTGAAGCCTGATGCAGGTGATGGTGTTGACCATCGTGTGACTGACTGTCCAGTAGTGAAGCCTGATGCAGGTGATGGTGTTGACCATCGTGTGACTGACTGTCCAGTAGCGAAGCCTGTATGCAGGTGATGGTGTTGACCATCGTGTGACTGACTGTCCAGTAGCGAAGCCTGTATGCTGGTGATGGTGTTGACCATTGTGTGACTGTCCAGTAGCGAAGCCTGTATGCAGGTGATGGTGTTGACCATCGTGTGACTGTCTGTCCAGTAGCGAAGCCTGTATGCAGGTGATGGTGTTGACCATCGTGTGACTGTCCAGTAGCGAAGCCTGTATGCAGGTGATGGTGTTGACCATCGTGTGACTGACTGTCCAGTAGCGAAGCCTGTATGCTGGTGATGGTGTTGACCATTGTGTGACTGTCCAGTAGCGAAGCCTGTATGCAGGTGATGGTGTTGACCATCGTGTGACTGTCCAGTAGCGAAGCCTGTATGCAGGTGATGGTGTTGACCATCGTGTGACTGACTGTCCAGTAGCGAAGCCTGTATGCTGGTGATGGTGTTGACCATTGTGTGACTGTCCAGTAGCGAAGCCTGTATGCAGGTGATGGTGTTGACCATCGTGTGACTGTCCAGTAGCGAAGCCTGTATGCAGGTGATGGTGTTGACCATCGTGTGACTGTCCAGTAGCGAAGCCTGTATGCAGGTGATGGTGTTGACCATCGTGTGACTGACTGTCCAGTAGCGAAGCCTGTATGCTGGTGATGGTGTTGACCATTGTGTGACTGTCCAGTAGCGAAGCCTGTATGCAGGTGATGGTGTTGACCATTGTGTGACTGTCCAGTAGCGAAGCCTGTATGCAGGTGATGGTGTTGACCATTGTGTGACTGTCCAGTAGTGAAGCCTGATGCAGGTGATGGTGTTGACCATCGTGTGACTGTCCAGTAGCGAAGCCTGATGCAGGTGATGGTGTTGACCATCGTGTGACTGACTGTCCAGTAGTGAAGCCTGATGCAGGTGATGGTGTTTGACCATCGTGTGACTGTCCAGTAGTGAAGCCTGATGCAGGTGATGGTGTTTGACCATCGTGTGACTGTCCAGTAGCGAAGCCTGATGCAGGTGATGGTGTTTGACCATCGTGTGACTGACTGTCCAGTAGTGAAGCCTGATGCAGGTGATGGTGTTGACCATCGTGTGACTGACTGTCCAGTAGTGAAGCCTGATGCAGGTGATGGTGTTGACCATCGTGTGACTGACTGTCCAGTAGTGAAGCCTGATGCAGGTGATGGTGTTGACCATCGTGTGACTGACTGTCCAGTAGTGAAGCCTGATGCAGGTGATGGTGTTTGACCATCGTGTGACTGACTGTCCAGTAGTGAAGCCTGATGCAGGTGATGGTGTTTGACCATCGTGTGACTGACTGTCCAGTATGTGAAGCCTGATGCAGGTGATGGTGTTTGACCATCGTGTGACTGACTGTCCAGTAGTGAAGCCTGATGCAGGTGATGGTGTTGACCATCGTGTGACTGACTGTCCAGTAGCGAAGCCTGTATGCTGGTGATGGTGTTGACCATTGGTGTGACTGTCCAGTAGCGAAGCCTGTATGCAGGTGATGGTGTTGACCATTGTGTGACTGTCCAGTAGCGAAGCCTGTATGCAGGTGATGGTGTTGACCATTGTGTGACTGTCCAGTAGTGAAGCCTGATGCAGGTGATGGTGTTTGACCATCGTGTGACTGTCCAGTAGCGAAGCCTGATGCAGGTGATGGTGTTGACCATCGTGTGACTGACTGTCCAGTAGTGAAGCCTGATGCAGGTGATGGTGTTTGACCATCGTGTGACTGTCCAGTAGTGAAGCCTGATGCAGGTGATGGTGTTTGACCATCGTGTGACTGTCCAGTAGCGAAGCCTGATGCAGGTGATGGTGTTTGACCATCGTGTGACTGACTGTCCAGTAGTGAAGCCTGATGCAGGTGATGGTGTTGACCATCGTGTGACTGACTGTCCAGTAGTGAAGCCTGATGCAGGTGATGGTGTTGACCATCGTGTGACTGACTGTCCAGTAGTGAAGCCTGATGCAGGTGATGGTGTTTGACCATCGTGTGACTGACTGTCCAGTAGTGAAGCCTGATGCAGGTGATGGTGTTGACCATCGTGTGACTGACTGTCCAGTAGTGAAGCCTGATGCAGGTGATGGTGTTTGACCATCGTGTGACTGACTGTCCAGTAGTGAAGCCTGATGCAGGTGATGGTGTTGACCATCGTGTGACTGACTGTCCAGTAGCGAAGCCTGTATGCTGGTGATGGTGTTGACCATTGTGTGACTGTCCAGTAGCGAAGCCTGTATGCAGGTGATGGTGTTGACCATTGTGTGACTGTCCAGTAGCGAAGCCTGTATGCAGGTGATGGTGTTGACCATTGTGTGACTGTCCAGTAGTGAAGCCTGATGCAGGTGATGGTGTTTGACCATCGTGTGACTGTCCAGTAGCGAAGCCTGATGCAGGTGATGGTGTTGACCATCGTGTGACTGACTGTCCAGTAGTGAAGCCTGATGCAGGTGATGGTGTTTGACCATCGTGTGACTGTCCAGTAGTGAAGCCTGATGCAGGTGATGGTGTTTGACCATCGTGTGACTGTCCAGTAGCGAAGCCTGATGCAGGTGATGGTGTTTGACCATCGTGTGACTGACTGTCCAGTAGTGAAGCCTGATGCAGGTGATGGTGTTGACCATCGTGTGACTGACTGTCCAGTAGTGAAGCCTGATGCAGGTGATGGTGTTGACCATCGTGTGACTGACTGTCCAGTAGTGAAGCCTGATGCAGGTGATGGTGTTGACCATCGTGTGACTGACTGTCCAGTAGTGAAGCCTGATGCAGGTGATGGTGTTGACCATCGTGTGACTG
>CM031621.1:6807081-6812081 GCA_018398815.1 Conus ventricosus
ACATCATTGCTTCGTAAATTTGTAGAAAAACAACTTCAGACATTGCATATTGTAGGTATTGTGACTATGACATAACGGTCAATCTTTTTCTTTTTTTTTTACCTGACTGGCGTCTATGCAAGTAAACGCATTATTTAGTTAGTTACCGCACTGACAATAAAGCATTATTTGGTGAGTTACCGCACTGACAATATAGCATTATTGAGTTAGTTACCGCACTGACAATAAAGCATTATTTAGTGAGTTACCGCACTGACAATAAAGCATTATTTAGTGAGTTACCGCACTGACAATATAGCATTATTGAGTTAGTTACCGCACTGACAATAAAGCATTATTTAGTGAGTTACCGCACTGACAATAAAGCATTATTGAGTGAGTTACCGCACTGACAATAAAGCATTATTGAGTGAGTTACCGCACTGACAATAAAGCATTATTTAGATAGTCACCGCACTAACAATAAAGCATTCTTGAGTGAGTTACCGCACTGACAATAAAGCATTATTGAATGAGTTACCGCACTGACAATAAAGCATTATTGAATGAGTTACCGCACTGACAATAAAGCATTATTGAGTGAGTCACCGCACTGACAATAAAGCATTATTCAGTGAGTTACCGCACTGACAATAAAGCATTATTCAGTGAGTTTACCGCACTGAAAATAAAGCATTATTCAGTGAGTTACCGCACTGACAATAAAGCATTATTGAATGAGTTACCGCACTGACAATAAAGCATTATTGAGTGAGTTACCGCACTGACAATAAAGCATTATTCAGTGAGTTACCGCACTGAAAATAAAGCATTATTCAGTGAGTTACCGCACTGACAATAAAGCATTATTGAGTGAGTTACCGCACTGACAATAAAGTATTATTGAGTGAGTTACCGCACTGACAATAAAGCATTATTGAGTGAGTTACCGCACTGACAATAAAGCATTATTGAGTGAGTTACCGCACTGACAATAAAGCATTATTCAGTGAGTCACCGCACTGACAATAAAGCATTATTCAGTGAGTCACCGTACTGACAATTAAGTATTATTTAGTGTGTCACCGCAGTGACAATAAAGCATTTTCAGTGAGTCACCGCACTGACAAAGCATTATTCAGTGAGTTACCGCACTGACAATAAAGCATTGAGTGAGTTACCGCACTGACAATAAAGCATTATTCAGTGAGTTACCGCACTGACAATAAAGCATTATTGAGTGAGTCACCGCACAGACAATAAAGCATTATTCAGTGAGTCACCGCACTGACAATAAAGCATTATTGAGTGAGTCACCGCGCTGACAATAAAGCATTATTGAGTGAGTCACCGCACTGACAATAAAGCATTATTGAGCGAGTTACCGCACTGACAATAAAGCATTATTCAGTGAGTTACCGCACTGACAATAAAGCATTATTGAGTGAGTTACCGCACTGACAATAAAGCATTATTGAGTGAGTCACCGCACTGACAATAAAGCATTATTCAGTGAGTCACCGCACTGACAATAAAGCATTATTCAGTGAGTCACCGCACTGACAATAAAGCATTTTTCAGTGAGTCACCGCACTGACAATAAAGCATTATTAAGTGAGTCACCGCACTGACAATAAAGCATTATTCAGTGAGTCACCGCACTGACAATAAAGCATTATTCAGTGAGTCACCACACAGACAATAAAGCATTATTCAGTGAGTCACCGCACTGACAATAAAGCATTATTGAGTGAGTCACCGCACTGACAATAAAGCATTATTGAGTGAGTCACCGCACTGACAATAAAGCATTATTGAGTGAGTCACCGCACTGACAATAAATCATTATTGAGCGAGTTACCGCACTGACAATAAAGCATTATTCAGTGAGTTACCGCACTGACAATAAAGCATTATTGAGTGAGTTACCGCACTGACAATAAAGCATTATTGAGTGAGTCACCGCACTGACAATAAAGCATTATTCAGTGAGTCACCGCACTGACAATAAAGCATTATTCAGTGAGTCACCGCACTGACAATAAAGCATTATTCAGTGAGTCAACGCACTGACAATAAAGCATTATTGAGTGAGTTACCGCACTGACAATAAAGCATTATTCAGTGAGTCACCGCACTGACAATAAAGCATTATTCAGTGAGTCACCGCACAGACAATAAAGCATTATTCAGTGAGTTACCGCACTGACAATAAAGCATTATTGAGTGAGTCACCGCACTGACAATAAAGCATTATTCAGTGAGTCACCGCTCTGACAATAAAGCATTATTCAGTTAGTCACCGCACAGACAATAAAGCATTATTGAGTGAGTCACCGCACTGACAATAAAGCATTCAGTGAGTTACCGCACTGACAATAAAGCATTATTGAGTGAGTTACCGCACTGACAATAAAGCATTATTCAGTGAGTCACCGCACTGGCAATAAAGCATTATTCAGTGAGTTACCGCACTGACAATAAAGCATTATTCAGTGAGTCACCGCACTGACAGTAAAGCATTATTGAGTGAGTTACTGCACTGACAATAAAGCATTATTCAGTGAGTCACCGCACTGACAATAAAGCATTATTCAGTGAGTCACCGCACTGACAAAGCATTATTCAGTGAGTCACCGCATTGACAATAAAGCATTATTCAGTGAGCTACCGCACTGACAATAAAGCATTATTCAGTGAATCACCGCACTGACAATAAAGCATTATTCAGTGAGTCACCGCACTGACAATAAAGCATTATTCAGTGAGTCACCACACTGACAATAAAGCATTATTCAGTGAGTTACCGCACTGACAATAAAGCATTATTGAGTGAGTTACCGCACTGACAATAATGCATTATTCAGTGAGTTACCGCACTGAAAATAAAGCATTATTCAGTGAGTTACCGCACTGACAATAAAGCATTATTGAATGAGTTACCGCACTGACAATAAAGCATTATTGAGTGAGTTACCGCACTGACAATAAAGCATTATTCAGTGAGTTACCGCACTGAAAATAAAGCATTATTCAGTGAGTTACCGCACTGACAATAAAGCATTATTGAGTGAGTTACCGCACTGACAATAAAGTATTATTGAGTGAGTTACCGCACTGACAATAAAGCATTATTGAGTGAGTTACCGCACTGACAATAAAGCATTATTGAGTGAGTTACCGCACTGACAATAAAGCATTATTCAGTGAGTCACCGCACTGACAATAAAGCATTATTCAGTGAGTCACCGTACTGACAATTAAGTATTATTTAGTGTGTCACCGCAGTGACAATAAAGCATTTTTCAGTGAGTCACCGCACTGACAAAGCATTATTCAGTGAGTTACCGCACTGACAATAAAGCATTGAGTGAGTTACCGCACTGACAATAAAGCATTATTCAGTGAGTTACCGCACTGACAATAAAGCATTATTGAGTGAGTCACCGCACAGACAATAAAGCATTATTCAGTGAGTCACCGCACTGACAATAAAGCATTATTGAGTGAGTCACCGCGCTGACAATAAAGCATTATTGAGTGAGTCACCGCACTGACAATAAAGCATTATTGAGCGAGTTACCGCACTGACAATAAAGCATTATTCAGTGAGTTACCGCACTGACAATAAAGCATTATTGAGTGAGTTACCGCACTGACAATAAAGCATTATTGAGTGAGTCACCGCACTGACAATAAAGCATTATTCAGTGAGTCACCGCACTGACAATAAAGCATTATTCAGTGAGTCACCGCACTGACAATAAAGCATTTTTCAGTGAGTCACCGCACTGACAATAAAGCATTATTAAGTGAGTCACCGCACTGACAATAAAGCATTATTCAGTGAGTCACCGCACTGACAATAAAGCATTATTCAGTGAGTCACCACACAGACAATAAAGCATTATTCAGTGAGTCACCGCACTGACAATAAAGCATTATTGAGTGAGTCACCGCACTGACAATAAAGCATTATTGAGTGAGTCACCGCACTGACAATAAATCATTATTGAGCGAGTTACCGCACTGACAATAAAGCATTATTCAGTGAGTTACCGCACTGACAATAAAGCATTATTGAGTGAGTTACCGCACTGACAATAAAGCATTATTGAGTGAGTCACCGCACTGACAATAAAGCATTATTCAGTGAGTCACCGCACTGACAATAAAGCATTATTCAGTGAGTCACCGCACTGACAATAAAGCATTATTCAGTGAGTCAACGCACTGACAATAAAGCATTATTGAGTGAGTTACCGCACTGACAATAAAGCATTATTCAGTGAGTCACCGCACTGACAATAAAGCATTATTCAGTGAGTCACCGCACAGACAATAAAGCATTATTCAGTGAGTTACCGCACTGACAATAAAGCATTATTGAGTGAGTCACCGCACTGACAATAAAGCATTATTCAGTGAGTCACCGCTCTGACAATAAAGCATTATTCAGTTAGTCACCGCACAGACAATAAAGCATTATTGAGTGAGTCACCGCACTGACAATAAAGCATTCAGTGAGTTACCGCACTGACAATAAAGCATTATTGAGTGAGTTACCGCACTGACAATAAAGCATTATTCAGTGAGTCACCGCACTGGCAATAAAGCATTATTCAGTGAGTTACCGCACTGACAATAAAGCATTATTCAGTGAGTCACCGCACTGACAGTAAAGCATTATTGAGTGAGTTACTGCACTGACAATAAAGCATTATTCAGTGAGTCACCGCACTGACAATAAAGCATTATTCAGTGAGTCACCGCACTGACAAAGCATTATTCAGTGAGTCACCGCATTGACAATAAAGCATTATTCAGTGAGCTACCGCACTGACAATAAAGCATTATTCAGTGAGTCACCGCACTGACAATAAAGCATTATTCAGTGAGTCACCGCACTGACAATAAAGCATTATTCAGTGAGTCACCACACTGACAATAAAGCATTATTCAGTGAGTTACCGCACTGACAATAAAGCATTATTGAGTGAGTTACCGCACTGACAATAAAG
>CM031621.1:6817081-6824581 GCA_018398815.1 Conus ventricosus
GGAGGACAAGGTACCAGAAATTGCAGACAAAAAATTCTCCAACCGCTTCTCCAGAAAGCCCATCAAAATGTCAAAAAAAGGTGGGTGTTTCTGACTTTCTCCACTTGTAACTTCTCCAGAAAGCCATCATAATGTCCCCTTGCTCCACATGTAACTTCTCCAGAAAGCCCATCACAATGTCCCCTTCCTCCACTTGTAACTTCTTCAGAAAGCCCATCACAATGTCCCCTTCCTCCACTTGTAACTTCTCCAGAAAGCCCATCACAATGTCCCCTTCCTCCACTTGTAACTTCTCCAGAAAGCCCATCACAGTGTCCCCTTCCTCCACTTGTAACTTCTCCAGAAAGCCCATCACAGTGTCCCCTTCCTACACTTGTAACTTCTCCAGAAAGCCCATCAAAATGTCCCCTTCCTCCACATGTAACTTCTCCAGAAAGCCCATCACAGTGTCCCCTTCCTACACTTGTAACTTCTCCAGAAAGCCCATCAAAATGTCCCCTTCCTCCACATGTAACTTCTCCAGAAAGCCCATCACAATGTCCCCTTCCTCCACATGTAACTTCTCCAGAAAGCCCATCAAAATGTCCCCTTCCTCCACATGTAACTTCTCCAGAATGCCCATCACAATGTCCCCTTCCTCTACGTGTAACTTCTCCAGAAAGCCCGTCAAGATGTCCCCTTCCTCCACATGTAGCGTCTCCAGAAAGCCCACCACAATGTCCCCTTCCTTCACTTGTAACTTCTCCAGAAAGCCCATCAAAATGACCCTTCCTCCACTCGTAACTTCTCCAGAAACCCCATCACAATGTCCCCTTCCTTCACTTGTAACTTCTCCAGAAAGCCCTTCACAATGTCCCCTTCCTCCACATGTAACTTATCCAGAAAGCCCATCACAATGTCCCCTTCCTACACTTGTAACTTCTCCAGAAAGCCCATCAAAATGTCCCCTTCCTCCACATGTAACTTCTCCAGAAAGCCCATCACAATGTCCCCTTCCTCCACATGTAACTTCTCCAGAAAGCCCATCACAATGTCCCCTTCCTACACTTGTAACTTCTCCAGAAAGCCCACCACAATGTCCCCTTCCTACACTTGTAACTTCTCCAGAAAGCCCATCAAAATGACCCTTCCTCCACTCGTAACTTCTCCAGAAAGCCCATCACAATGTCCCCTTCCTTCACTTGTAACTTCTCCAGAAAGCCCTTCACAATGTCCCCTTCCTCCACATGTAACTTATCCAGAAAGCCCATCACAATGTCCCCTTCCTACACTTGTAACTTCTCCAGAAAGCCCATCAAAATGTCCCCTTCCTCCACATGTAACTTCTCCAGAAAGCCCATCACAATGTCCCCTTCCTCCACATGTAACTTCTCCAGAAAGCCCATCACAATGTCCCCTTCCTACACTTGTAACTTCTCCAGAAAGCCCACCACAATGTCCCCTTCCTACACTTGTAACTTCTCCAGAAAGCCCACCACAATGTCCCCTTCCTCCACATGTAACTTCTCCAGAAAGCCCATCACAATGTCCCCTTCCTCCACTTGTAACTTCTCCAGAACGCCCATCACAATGTCCCCTTCCTTCACATGTAACTTCTCCAGAAAGCCCATCACAATGTCCCCTTCCTCCACTTGTAACTTCTCAAGAAAGCCCATCACAATGTCCCCTTCCTCCACATGTAACTTCTCCAGAAAGCCCATCACAATGTCCCCTTCTCCCACATGTAACTTCTCCAGAAAGCCCATCACAATGTTCCCTTCCTACACTTGTAACTTCTCCAGAAAGCCCATCACAGTGTCCCCTTCCTACACATGTAACTTCTCCAGAAAGCCCATCACAATGTCCCCTTCCTCCACATGTAACTTCTCCAGAAAGTCCATCACAATGTCCCCTTCCTCCACATGTAACTTCTCCAGAAAGCCCATCAAAATGTCCCCTTCCTCCACTCGTAACTTCTCCAGAAAGCCCATCAAAATGTCCCCTTCCTCCACTCGTAACTTCTCCAGAAAGCCCATCAAAATGTCCCCTTCCTCCGCGTGTAGCTTCTCCAGAAAGCCCATCAAAATGTCCCCTTCCTCCACTTGTAACTTCTCCAGAAAGCCCATCAAAATGTCCCCTTCCTCCACTTGTAACTTCTCCAGAAAGCCCATCATAATGTCCAACAAAGGTGGGTGCTGCTGACTTCTTTCACATGTAGCAGAGTAATGACCAAGGTTTGATTCCAGAAAGCTCTGTGTAGATTCGCTGGGAAGGCAATTTACCCGGAAAAAAAAGAAGAACAGCAAAATCTTCCAGGGGAATTACAATAATTGCTTTAGTCCATTTCGCCATGGAAAAAATGTCCACTAATAATATTTCCATTTCTTAAACAAAAAAAAACAAAACAAAACACGAAATTATCTGTGTTTTGTCCTGTGTACAATTGATGATCTGAATTCAGAAACTATCATGAAAATACCGTCAGGCGCTTTGCTGGAGTACTTCCAGAAGAAACTGCACGCTTTTAAGAGTTTTAGTTCATCTATCCTGAAAAATCCGAGCAAAATGTGTAATGTGTACAAGAATTTCTCCCCGTTCTTAAGTAATGGGTTCCGAGGGGGGGGGGGGGGGGGGGGGGGGGGGGGGGAGAGAAAGAAAAGAAAAACAGAAAAGAATTCGTGGAACTTATCGGCTTCCTGTCGTACAAATGATGATGACTTGAATGTGCGTAGTTTCTTGAGCATTCAGGTTGGCTTTTTACTTGGAATAGTCGACTGTTCGGACGGAATTACACACCATGCTTAAAAGATTCTATCTTTGAAACCCTATCAGTATGTCCATCAGAAATCTACCCAGGTTTTTCACTAAGAAGGATCCGATTGGTTTCTTCCACGTATGATTGTAAATTCAGGTCATTTCTTGAGAATTCGGGTAGTCAGTCTGCTTGAAAACAACAGCAGCAGCAGCAGCAACAACAACAACAACAACAACAGCAACACCACCCCCAACAACAATAGTAAAACCAGTCAAAGGGAATCGCACGATATGCTTTATAGTGTTTGAAGGCATTAAGAACCTATAGAAGTGATCGCCCAAAATCTTCCCTGTTTTTGAAACAAAATGGTGGGTTATCCCATCTGCTTCCACGCTCAGTTGGTTATTGTTTTCATTCATAGTGTTGTTGTTGTTGTTGTTGTTGTTGTTGTTGTTGATGATGACAATGAAAGTGGGCAGTTTGTCCTTGGGAGAAAAAAGAAAGAAAGAAAAAAAAAAAAGCGGGGGCGGGGAGGGGGAGGGGGGGGGGGGAAGAGGGGGCATATTTAAAAAGAAAACGGGCTACGGAATAACGTGATTGGTCAGTGCTTCTAGTTTTGAAAAAAAAAAAAAAAGAAGACGACGAGAAAAAAGAAAACGGCCTTACGGAATAACGTTATTCGTCAGTGCTTCTAGTTTTGAGAAGAAGAAAAAAAAAGAGAAGAGAAAAAAGAAAAAAAGGGAGAAGAAAAGAAAACATAAAAAGAAAAATTATTAAAAAAAAAAAAAAAAAACCCAGGCCTCCGCGTAGCGTTTCTTGACCTCCAACATTACCATAGCTCCGAATGGGAAAGAAAGAAGGAAACTGTGCATCTGTGAAATCAGTTTGAATGTGGCAGCCGTGTATGTGGCAGTCCATTGAAATTCGTCGTCGTGTCAGTCGCCAGTGGTTGGATTCTGTCTTGACTGATCATCCTCGACGAAAGTTGATGCCGGAGTTCACACTTGATGGACATTTGTAAACCGAGGAAATCCAAACATTCACTGCGAAATGACAACGAGTGGCCGAAAGGGTTTCGAACACACCTTGGCTGACACTGGTTCTGAAAATCTTGGACATTCTTTTGAAATATATCAGAAGATATTGAACCACATCTCTGTCTCTCTGTTTGTTTGTCCGTCTGGCTGGCTGGCTTGCTGGCTGGCTGGCTGGCTGGCTGGCTCTCTCTGTCTCTGTCTCTCTCTCTCTCTCTCTCTCTCTCTCTCTCTCTCTCTCTCTCTCTCTCTCTCTCTCTTTTCAAGGGGAATAATACATATATGAATGATATGTGTTGAAATAATGTATGCATGACAAGGACAGATTGTAAGACTAGGCTTTGGCCTAAAATCTTCATCCTTGTGTATTAAAGATCAATCAATCAATCAATCAATCAATCAATTCTCTCTCTCTCTCTCTCTCTCTCTCTCTCTCTCTCTCTCTCTCTCTCTCTCTCTCTCTCTCTCTCTCTCTTCTCTCTCTCTCTCTCTCTCTCTCTCTCTCTCAGTGCTTAGGTGTGTGACTGTGATTGTGTGTGTGCACACGCGTGCACATGCATGAGTCTCTGTGTTTATGTGTGTGTGTGGTGCATACATGTTTGTGTACGAATGAGTGTGTGTGTGTGTGTGTGTGTGTGTGTGTGTGTGTGTGTGTGTGTGTGTGTGTGTGTGTGTGTGACGCGTTGTACTTGCATACATTCTGTCTTCGCACGCATGTGTTTATGTTGTGCGTGCGCGCGCGCATGCGCGTGCGTGTGTGTGTGTGTGTGTGTGTGTGTGTGTGTGTGTGTGTGTGTGTGTGTGTGTGTGTGGCGTGCAGGTGGTAGTGCTGTCAGCGACATGTCTCACCCTGTGATGCCCAAGACCGCGCCCAAGCGACAAAGCAGTGCCCCCCAGGTGCCCAAAGACCTCATGATCAGCTACAGCCACGCCGACAAGGAGATGATGGTCAAAATCAGGGGTAAGTGTTGCAGGAACGAGACAGGGCCGATTGGGGTGGAACCGTGGTTTGGATAGCATCGGATTAATTTTGGTTTGGGTTGCATTGGTTTGCATGGGATTGGACTGGTTTGGGTGGGGCTTGAATTGGTTTGGATGAATGGATCTGGCTTTCGTGGGATTGGACTGGTTTGGGTGGGGCTTGGATTGGTTTGGATGAATGGATCTGGCTTTCGTGGGATTGGACTGGTTTGGGTGGGGCTTGGATTGGTTTGGATGAATTGATCTGGCTTCAATGGGACTGGACTGGTTTGGGTGGGGCTTGGATTGGTTTGGATGAATTGATCTGGCTTTCATGGGATTGGACTGGTTTGGGTGGGGGTTGGATTGGTTTGGATGAATTGATCTGGCTTCAATGGGACTGGACTGGTTTGGGTGGGGCTTGGATTGGTTTGGATGAATTGATCTGGCTTTCATGGGATTGGACTGGTTTGGGTGGGCTTGGATTGGTTTGGATGAATGGACCTGGCTTTCATGGGATTGGACTGGTTTGGGTGGGGCTTGGATTGGTTTGGATGAATTGATCTGGCTTTCATGGGATTGGACTGGTTTGGGTGGGGCTTGGATTGGTTTGGATGAATGGATCAGGCTTCAATGGGACTGGACTGGTTTGGGTGGGGCTTGGATTGGTTTGGATCAATTGATCTGGCTTTCATGGGATTGGACCGGTTCGGGTGGGGCTTGGATTGGTTTGGATGAATTGATCTGGCTTTCATGGGATTGGACTGGTTTGGGTGGGGCTTGGATTGGTTTGGATGAATTGATCTGGCTTCAATGGGACTGGACTGGTTTGGGTGGGGCTTGGATTGGTTTGGATGAATTGATCTGGCTTTCATGGGACTGGACTGGTTTGGGTGGGGCTTGGATTGGTTTGGATGAATGGACCTGGCTTTCATGGGATTGGACTGGTTTGGGTGGGGCTTGGATTGGTTTGGATGAATTGATCTGGCTTTCATGGGATTGGACTGGTTTGGGTGGGGGTTGGATTGGTTTGGATGAATGGATCAGGCTTCAATAAGACTGGACTGGTTTGGGTGGGGCTTGGATTGGTTTGGATCAATTGATCTGGCTTTCATAGGATTGAACTGGTTTGGGTGGGGCTTGGATTGGTTTGGATGAATGGATCTGGCTTTCATGGGATGGACCGGTTTGGGTGGCTTGGATTGGTTTGGATGAATGGATCTGGCTTCATGGATTGGACCGGTTTGGGTGGGCTGAATTGATTTGGATGAATGGATCTGCTTTCATGGATTGGGGGTTCTTTGGATGGGGTTGGAATGGTTTGGGGTTTGGGGATTACTTTGAGGACTGGATTGATGTGGATGGTGTGGTTTGATTGGATGGGCTTTCATTGAATTGATGTGGTTTGGATGGGATTGGGTTGATGTAATCGATTGGAGTGAGTTGAGTTGTGGTTTACTGTATTGTTCGTAGTATCATGGGACGAGAGGGAGGGGGTGTGTTTGGGGAGAAAGGGGATAAATGCGTGCATATCGTGTGTGTGTTGTTTGTCTGTGTGGGTGTGTGTATGTGTGTGTGGTGTGTGTGTGTGTGTGTGTGTGTGTGTGTGTGTGTGTGTGGGGTGTGTGTGACTCGTGTGTGTGTGTGTGTGTGTGGTGTGTGTGTGTGTGTGTGTGTGTGTGTGTGTGTGTGTGTTAGGAAAGGGGATTGGGGGGGGGCAGGCGGATGCATTGACAGTTGTGCAGAAAAGCTGTTGCGAAAAGGGATCTGCGTGTGGATGAACGAGTCAGTCTTGCAGGTGGCAGTTAGTTCATCAAACAGGCGGTCAACCCATTCCTTCTTCCATCGGTCAACCATCAGTGAACTATCAGTCTGTTGACCATCCATGTGTTGATGATGTGTGGGTAGATGTGTCAGTCTGTTCACCATCCATGTGTTGATGATGTGTGGGTAGATGTGTCAGTCTGTTCACCAGTCCATGTGTTGAAAGATGATGTGTGGGGAGATGTGTCAGTCTGTTTACCAGTCCAATGTGTTGATGATGATGATGCGTGGGTAATGTGTCAGTCTGTTCACCAGTCCATGTGTTGATGATGATGATGTGTGGGTAGATGTGTCAGTCTGTTCACCAGTCCATGTGTTGATGATGATGTGTGGGTAGATGTGTCAGTCTGTTCACCAGTCTATGTGTTGATGATGATGAATGCGTGGGTAGATGTGTCAGTCTGTTTCACCAGTCCATGTGTTTGATGATGATGATGTGTGGGTAGATGTGTCAGTCTGTTAACCAGTCCATGAGTTGATGAAGATGTGTGGTAGATTGTCCAGTCTGTTGACCAGTCCATGTGTTGATGATGATGTGTGGGTAGATGTGTCAGTCTGTTGACCAGTCCATGTGTTGATGAAAGATGTGTGGGTAATGTGTCAGTCTGTTGACCAGTCCCTTGTTGATGATGATGTGTGGGTAGATGTGTCAGTCTGTTGACCAGTCCATGTGTTGATGATGATGATGTGGGGTAGATGTGTCAGTCTGTTGACCAGTCCATGTGTTGATGATGATGTTGGGTAGATGTGTCAGTCTGTTGACAGTCCATGTGTTGATGATGATGTGGGTAGATGTGTCAGTCTGTTCACCATTCCATGTGTTGATGAGATGATGGTTGGGTAGATGTGTCAGTCTGTTCACCAGTCCATGTGTTTTTTGATGATGTGTCCGGCAGTCTGTTGACCAGTCCATGTGTTGATGTTGATGTGTGGGGAGATGTGTCAGTC
>CM031621.1:6829581-6837081 GCA_018398815.1 Conus ventricosus
TCTTCTTCTTCTTCTTCTTTCTTCTTCTTCTTCTTCTTCTTCTTTTTCTTCCTCTTCCTCTTCCCCTTTCTTGTCTGGATGTCGTCGGTCGGTTTTCATCTGTCTCACTGTCTGTCTGCCTCTCTGTCTCTGTCTCGGTCGGTCGGTCGGTCGGTCGGTCGGTCGGTCGGTCTGTCTGTCTGTCTGTCTGTCTGTCTGTCTGTCTGTCTGTCTGTCTGTCTGTCTGTCTGTCTGTCTCTCTCTCTCTCTCTCTCTCTCTCTCTCTCTCTCTCTCTCTCTCTCTCTCTCTCTCTCTCTCTCTTGTCACCTCGTTTTCCTACGTTTTTCTGTCTGTCTGTCCGCCTATCGCCTATCTGTCCGTCCGTACGTCTGTCTGATTGTCTGTTTGTCTGTCTGTCAGTCTGCCTGTCTGTCGGTCTGTCTATCTGTCTGTCTGTCTGTCTCTCTCTCTCTCTCTCTCTCTCTCTTCTCTCTCTCTCTCTCTCTCTCTCTCTCAGTCTTGCCACCTCGTTCCCTTCTGTTTGTTTGTCTGTCTGTCTGTTTGTCTATCTGTTTGTCTGCCTGTCTGTATCTCACTCATCCATTCTCTCTCCCTCTCTCTCTTTCTTTCTCTGTCTCTGTCTGTCTGTTTGTCTCTCTCTCTCTCTCTCTCTCTCTCTCTCTCTCTCTCTCTCTCTCTCTCTCTCTCTCTCTGATTCTCTTTATCTCTCTCTGATTCTCTTTCTCTCCCTCCCCCCTCTCTCTCTCCCTCCCCTCTTTCTCTCTGTGTCTCTCTCCCCCTCCACTCTCTCTCTCTCTCTCTCTCTCTCTCTCTCTCTCTCTCTCTCTCTCTCTCTCTCTCTCTCTCTCTCTCTCAGTGCGTGCGCCATATGCGCTCGTCAGTGTCCTGACCGACTGCCTTGACAAGGGATGGTAAAAACGAGCGGAACTATCTATAAATGACATGAACATATTTGTCAGTCAATGAATAAAACATCGAACCGACCTTTCACAGCAGATCCAGGCTAGGCTGGACTGGACTGGACCAAAGCTAAGCCTCAGGCCCACAACCCTGTCGCTTCATTCGCCTAATGGGAATATGGCCAAGCCGCGCGCACACTGGCTGCACACCCCAGATCAATGCGCCAAGGCCTTGCTGAAGGACTCCAGTATTTATAGACTGGCGCAATCCGATTGCTTGGAGAATTGCTCTTGTGTCTGAAAGTTGATTCTTCCTCATTTTCTTTCCATGGCCATCAAGGTACAAGCCAGGTGGTTCCAAGCAGACCGATCGAAATCAAAGGAATGGGACTCTTTGAGGGGTTTCCAGCTGGTGCAAAGACAGGGTCATGGTTGAGTGCGAAGGCCTGAAAGGTGACGTCAACTAAGGGGAAGGTCATGTGTTTGAAGATTTGTTTGTGATTTCATCGGTGAAGATCCGCCAAAACAAGGGAAATAATTGGTGGGGAGTTGTTCTTTAGATCAGTTATCAGTTTCACATTAAATGCTGGCTGAAATTTATGGTAGGCCTCAAAATGCTTACATGGATTATATAGGTGTTTTAGTACAAAATCCTAATAAATGTGGAGTGTAGCCACCATTCTGTCGCTTCATACATCCAACGGAAACAGACCAAGCCGCGCGCACACACAGGCCACACCCAACAATTAGGATTTCACTATTAATCACCATATAATCTGTGAAAGCGTTCTGAGCCCTAGCGAAAGCTTGAGCCAGCATTTGATAATAAACCGATAAGTGATTAAAAGAACAACCCCCTATCAATCATTTCACTTTCTTTAGGGGACTTCCACCGATGACATAATTCAAAATCCTCAAATACGTGACCTTCCCCTTGGCCTGCGTCACATTTTCAGGCCTTCTCACTCACTCGGACCCTATCTTTGCGCCAGCGGGTTCCTCCCAAATAGTCCCATTCCTTCCATTATAATCTGCCTGCTTGGAACCACCTGGCATGCCCCTTTTTGGGGCACACGAAAAAAAAGATGGCAAATCAACTTTCAAGGCGATGAAAATTTCAAAAAAATCTAATTGTCCCTGCCCAGAAAAACCGACCCCTTAGTTAAGCAAGGCCTTGGTGCGTTTTTTTTTTGGTGTGCACCTCATGTTTTAAAGACTGTGATTTCAGTTATCAGTTTCACATTGAAGTATAGTTACTGTAATGTAGCATTCGCTGCGTGAGACAAAAAAAGATGTGGCCCCCTCGGGGTGTAAAACTGTCTGATTGGAGTTACTACCCCTTTTTGGGGAAAATACTCTTTTTTGGGGTTTTAATCGAGTAAATTTTCGGGGTAAAACATCTTTTAAAAACGCTGGCTCAAACTTTTGATGGTGGGGCCCCCAAAACGCTTAGGCCCGGGATTTTTTATAATTATATATATTTTTATATATATATGTGTGGGTGTGTGGTGTGTGTGTGGGTGTTGTGGGTTTTTGGTGTGTGGTATAAATAATAAAAACAATGGGGGGTAAAAAACAAATTGCTGTTATCCAAAATATTTGGGCTACTTAGCCCCCTAGAGGGGGGTTTTCGTTTGTAAACAAACGCAACGTCATTATGTCTTTTCGAGTTTTTTTACGTAAATTTGATGACGTCATTGTTTTCCTTTCACATCAAAAATTGAGCCCACGGGGGGCCCAAAAGGTTTTTAGTTTGAAGACCAGAATCGTTCACGCTGTTTTCGCGTCTGTTTTGGTTGTGTAAATCCTTTCTGGGGGAAGCACCGGGGGTTCTGCAGTGGTTGTTCGGTTTGAAAATGTTGAGCGACTAGGTGTGTGTCTTTTTTTTGGGTTTTTGATTGTGTAGGAAAAACCTCATCTTCAGAAGTGTTTCTTATTTTCCCCCGAATTGTGTGTTTTTGCATGTATTGCAGAGAGGTGTAGATGATGTTGGAGCTTTTGCAGTGATCGTGTTTTTTGGGGAAATTGTCTCTTTTGTTTGCGGTTTTGGAATGTGGTTGTCTTCAAGGTGTTCCGGCAGATAATCCCATTTGAATGGGCATTGAATGAGCCAGCTTTAGGGTTTTTGGGGCACTGGTAACGGTGGCATAAGAAACTCCGAGTGAATGGCTTTGCGTTCACCAAGTGGGGTGGTTCTGGAATGCCCTACTCATGGTTCATGTCTTGTCATCTCACGTGGGTTCTCCCCCCCCATTCCGGAGGGGGGGGGTTGCTGGGATGGTGTGCACTACAAAAGGGATTTTGGGTTTTCTTTTTGGGTTTTGTAGCGGGGCAGACCGGCGAGGCTCCTCGGGTTTTAAGTCTGGCTTTTCTTTGTGTGTTTTTTGGGGCCTTGTTTTTCAGTTTTTCTTCAGTTTTTGGGGCGCGTGCCCAAAAGGGTTTCGGGAGTCGAGCAGGCCGATGTCGTAGAAACAGGTGTAGGGAAGGTTTTTGATAGTGGGGTGGGAGGGAAACCGACTATGAATGGCGTGAGGTCGTGGGGTTTGGAAAGACATCGTTTGGAAATCCGTCTTGAGGGTAATGGAAAGTCTAGAAACGCGATCTCTTTTGGGGAGACGAAAAAAATGTAAATTTTGGGGTTTGGATGAACTGTTGGGGAACTGAAGAATTGGGTTTCCATTCATTTTTGGGGTCCAGTCCACGTGGAAAAAACACCCCGGAATCTTTTCCCCAACGTCCAAAGAAATTATAAAGGACGCTCGAAGATTGAGTTCAAGCCCCCCTAAATAGACAGGGGCGCTGGGAGCCTTTGGAGCCCCCATTTTTTTCCCTATACTTGTTTGTACATCCTCTTCGAAACGAAGTAGTATTTACTGAAACATGGTTTGCAATTTTAGAAATTTTCCTGGGGTGGATCTTTTCGGAAGTTGCTTTTTTTTCCAAAGAAGAATTGTATGCGTCAGTTCATCGTGGGGGATGTTTGTGTAAAGGGACTACATCTATGGTCCCCATTTTGAGGTTTTCTTCAAAGTCCCGTTCCATGTTCCTTTTAGCAATGATTTAAAGCATGTGGGTGTGCCTTAATAGTTTGGGGAGAGGTTGTGTGATCCTGAAACCAAGAGTCCACAAGTTTTGCCCGCTTTTCTGTGGGCCCGTTGATGCCTGAAAAAAAGGGGCGTCCGGGGGGTTGGGTAAGCCCCCTTGGGGATTTTCGGTAATTTTTAGAATCGTGACAGCAGATTTGTTTGGGTTTCCCCCAACCTGCCCCCCATTGATGGGTGGTTTGGTTAATGATGTTTTGTTCTACTTTGCGCTAAAACATATATATATATATTATATATATATATATATAAATAATTATATATATATATATATATATTTATATATATATATTATCAAATAAAAAATTCCCAAGGAAAAAGCCCGCCCCTTTCCGCAACTTACAGGCCTTGGTTTGCAATGCTGCAAAAAATATTAATTAAAAAACAAAGCTTGCTTTATGTTTTAGTTTAAAGAAATGGGGGGAATGGAATGCGTTTTCCCCCCCTATTTCTTAAATCAAAGACAAAGAGCAAGCTTTGTTTATAATTAATATATATATATATATATATTATATTTTAAAATTTATTGTATGTATACAGATATTATATTATAATTTTAATTATATTATATATATATTATATTATAAAATCGAGTTAAAAGCCATCAGGACGAAAAGTGTAAAACCATGTAGGGAGCGACATCCCATTTTAAAAATGGATTTTAAAAAAAGGGTTTTTAAAACTCAAGCTTTTTTTTCAAGCTAAAAGCGTCCCTCGGGGGTTTAACAATACAATTTGGGCACCCCACGGTGTTATTATTGTTTTTTGGGGCGTGTGTTTTCTGTGCGGTGGCACGGGCCTGCCGGTTTTTTTTTTTTTTTTTTTGGGGGGGGGGGGGGGCGGGGTTCGGGGGGGGCCCACGGAGGGTGCATTACAAAATTTCCTTTTTATGCCTGAAATTTGTTTTCATTTTACTTTGAGTTCAGGGAGTAGGGGGGTTTTTTCTTAAAAACACCACTTTTCTGTATACTAAGTTGCTTTTTTTTAAAAATTTGTTGTATGGTTTTGTTCTTTTTAAAATTTTCCTGATATTTGAAAATCTATTTCTTATTTTTCAGCTTTCCCAAAAAATATTTACTTAATTCTGTTGGTTTTTTATTTTTTTATTTTTGAAAGATGTTTATGGTTTGCATATCTGGTTTTAAAAAAAAAAAAAAAGGTTTGCCGTGTTTCTAATAGTTTTTTACACTGTTTTGTTACCGTCTTGGGAACAAAATTGTTTAGAGACATTTATTATTCAAGGGCACGGTTTTTTTAGTTCAATTACAAATATCCTTTCCTCACCCCCTTTGGTTGTGTTGTTTTTTGGTTTTATTGGAAAAATCAATTTTATTTTAAGGTTTTGGGCATACACGAGGGATTGCTTGACGGTATTTTTGTTTAATATTTTAGATAGTCATGTTTTTTTGGGAATGTTTTTTAAAGGGTTCTGAGGAATTCTTTTCTACGTTAGTTTTTGTTCTTCCTTATGGGGGTTTACCTATAATTTTTCTTTTCTGTTTTTCCCGTTTCGTTCATGTTGTTATCGGGTTTATTGTAATTTTAGTTTTTAGCCACTTTTTTTTTAGGCCTCTTGATATTCGCTGCGCATGTTTTAAAATTTTTTTATTGCAGACGTTTAGATAATCTTTTTTTTTACCCTTTTGGTTTGGGGTTTTTTAAAATGGGGGGGTGGGTGGTTACTATTTTGTTACTGACGGGGGTTTTCATTTGGTTTTTTTATATGGGTTTGTAGTAGTCCCTTAAAAGGGCTAATGTTAGTCAAATAATTTACTGTTTTTTTGTTGGTTTTATGTGTTTTTAGGGGTTATGGCTTTGAAAAAAATTTTTCAAATTCTTTTTTCTTGTTTTTAAAGATTTTTTGGGTTTATTGTTTAAAGGGGCGACCCTCATCTCTGTATAAACCAACCTGTTTACCCAAATATTTTCTGTATATGAACAACATGAAAGTAATAATTACACGTTTCAGCTCCATAAAGTCCCATCGTGAATCGAAGTGGAATTTCTGCTTTTTTTTTAATCCAATTTCCTGGGGGGGGGGGGCTAGGAGAAGGGTTTTCTTTGTGTGGAGAAAGTTCCCTTCAGAAATTTTTTATTTTTTTATATTTTTTGGGGTCTTAGGCTTTGTAATAATTCCCATAATGGAGGGTAGAACCACTTGTCAAAGTAATGAACGTATTTGTTGTTTGTTCAAATTTTTTAAACCTTTTGGTAACTTCATAATATTTTCCAGAGATTGTATTCGTTTTGTTTTTAGTCCCCCTTTTGCTTTTTTTAGGATCTTTTTATAATTTTGCCTAAATTAGATTTTGAGGGTTTTTTTCAATCTACAAGTGGGTTGTTGAAAAATTAGGTTTTTTGGGGCTTTAAGGGGGTTAAAAGGGTTCTTTTATTGTGTTTCTTTTTATCCTATCACCCAAAACCATTGGGGCACAGTCTTTTTTTTTTTGCAGATGTTGTCATTGTGGTCTTTTCAGGTTTTTTTTTAATTTTTTGATATTTTTTTTGGGAGTTGAGGTACTCATTATTTCCTTTTTTAGAAATTGTTTGTCTTGTCCCCCTTTATAAACTTTTTTGTCTTCTGGATTGTTTTTGTTATTATTCAATTTTTTTTGGAAAAATTTTTATGGGGTTTTTTGAAATCATTTGTATTTGTTTTTTTTATGCTTTTTTCAAAAGGTTTTTTCATCTGTTTAGGTGGCGATTTTCCTGACTTTAAAAAACCCTAAGTTTTTTTTTTTCCTTTTTGGCATTTTGGGTTTAAAAAAAAACGTTTCCCCCCTTGTTGCGCTCAAAAGTTCAGTCTGTTATGAGTTTTTTCTGAAGTTGGGGGATTTGAAAAAAGGGATATTTTTGGGTTTCTGCCCAAAGTTTAAATTCTTCCATTTAAAATTCGCCCAAAAATATACAAAAAATTAAACAGATTTGAGTGGAAATCATTCTCCCACTAAAAAAAACCCTTCTCCCTAGCAACATGAAACGGGGTTAAAAAAAAAAACAGAAAACCCCTTCGTGTCACGATGGGATCTTATGAGGAGCGAAAGTGTGAATTAGTTGGATTTTTTTTTTGTCTATTACAAAAAACTTGGAAACAGGTTGGTTATCAAAGGGTGCGGTCTTGCCCCGGAAACAGGGTTGGGTTAACAGAGTCGGCTTGCCCCGTTAAACAATAAACCCCAAAAATCATTTAAAAAAAAAAAAGAATTTGTAAAAATTTTTAAAGCCCTAACCCAAAAATCACGTAGAAGCCAAAAAAAACGTAATTATTTTGAATAACATTAGCCTTAAGGATCATAAACAAACCTTAAAAAACCCCAAACCCCCGTCTCGTAAATCATAGTAACCCCCACCCCCATCTTAAAAAAACCTACCAATGGGAAAAACAAAAAGATTATCTAAACTGTCAGCCATGAGAAAGAATTTAACAGTGCAGCAGCTGATTCAAGAGGCGCTGAAAAAAAAATGGTAAACTAAAATTACAATACAACCCAGATAACAA
>CM031621.1:6843781-6871281 GCA_018398815.1 Conus ventricosus
AATTAGCCAGTAAAAACTGTTAACATTCAAGCTGAGTAATGACATACTCTCAAACTACAATGCAAATCTAAAAACAATGTTAACATTCAAGCCAAGAAGTTCTTACTTTTTTGATAGAGAGCTAGCTAAAATGTAGGCTTTACAACTAGCAATCTACCCACTCATGGTTTTAGTGCTGAGCCAGACAAAACTACTTATGAGGGGGAAAATCCGCTCGATCTTGCATTACATTCATTACTCTATGTTCATTTGGATGAGCTAAGCACTGATGAAAACTTATATGACGAAGGCCCTCAACTGTTTTAAGAGCTCTGCCGTCAGGGAAAGCTGCATATTGCGATTATGAAATTATACAATTCCCTAATTTACAGTTTAAAAGATTAGTTTGTGGAGGGTTGGATCATTTAATATAAAAATCAAAGACAAAACAGGGAAAGCCGTGAAATGTGATAATCTGCACATTGTTTTGGAAATAAAATAATAAACTGTACTAAAAAATAATGTCGCGTGGGCCAGAAGAACCAGGAGTTACATTAGCGCCTGTAAGGTGTATAACTTTAGAATTAAAAGACCTTGCAGACGTAGCGGACTTTGAACAAAATGGTGAGATAGGCACTTTGTATGGTTTTGAGTACACTAAAGATGGTGATTATAAACGCAAAGAGGTTGACGACAACAAAAGGTTTCCTAAACTAGAGCAACTACGCAATCTAGAAGCAAATAATGTTGGCCAGTATGAATATAAAATAGTTCGAAAACCTGACCTCAAATGGCACTTAGAACCATATTTAGAATGGGAAATAAAATTTGAATTCATAAGCCCATTTACATTTTTTGACCGTCAAAAAAGTTTCAGAAAAGCATTCAACTCTGGCCCTTTACATGTAAGTCTTATGCCAGACAACAATAGTCGAAAAGAAATTGAAATAACGCCGTATAGGAAAAAGCAGTACATCCTCCACAAAAAGAAACAGTTGTAAAAAAAGCTTCTACAAAATTACAGTTCTTTCCAAGCAGAAAATTAGGAGACACGTTCACAATAATATTTGAAATTTCTGTCTTTAAAGATGTGGAGAGGGATGGGGTTGTGGGCGTTAGTGATGACCTTATAAAAGGAATTAATATTAGCTGGCAAAACTTAGACGTTAAACGCCTTAACGTTGTTGTCGTCGTTCTTCACAATGGCGAGGATATTAAGATCATAACAACAAGCAACAAAATCACTGTTGACTTAAATAGAAACAATCTTACAGAACTAAATTGGATTAATCTTACACATTTAGGTCTTGTAGGGTTTTATTATACTGAACAAGTTTTAACAGAGGACATGATAAAAATAATAACTGGATTAGATTAAATCTGCCAATAAAACCATGGAGCAGTTAAACTTTATGACAAAAACTCCTCATTGCTCATTGATTTGTGGGCAGACTGGTTGTGGAAAAACAATATTTGTCCTAGACCTATTACAAACAGTTTATCGCTATAATTTTAATCATATTGTGGTTTTCTGTCCAACACTTAAATGGAACAAAGCATATCATGATAGAAGGTTTATATGGACAGATGATGACATATATTTAGTTAATCCTAGCAATAAACTGAGTGAGTGTTTAGAACAGTTTTATAGACTGTTTGAAGGGAACGCAAACACTATTTATTATAGATGACTGTTCAGCAGAAAGAGACATAGTTAAAAAGAGAAACACTTGTCAAAACTAGCTTTCAGCGGAAGGCATGCGGGGATAAGTTGTGTGGATTTTATGCCAAAAAATAACTCGGTTTTTAAAAGATTTTAAAGAGAACAGTTAAAGACTGTAGTTTTATTTCACATGAAAGCCCAAAGACTCATTTGAAGAATGTTTGCGCAAAAATAAAGTTATTGAAAATGGCCCCGGGAAAAACACAGGATTAAGCAAAAACTGAAATCTAAAAGTTTAGTAAATTAGTATTGAAAACGGAAAAACCCAACACCGTAATTGTTTGTAGATAATCGTTATTTTTTGGTTATTGAAGTCTTACTTGTCAGAGAACGGGGAAATGCCGCTTCTGGGTACTTTCGCCCGAAAACTGGTTGAGGGCGAAGGTGAGCCAGAAGCGGCATTTCCCTGTTCTCTGTCTTTCTTATTTGGGGTTTCAAGATGGCTACCGGCGTGTTGTTTCTCGGCTTCGTTAAAAGTTTCAAATTTTTTCCTTGTTCTTTCCACATGTGACGGGAACAACAATATTCCTAGCACTCATTTAATTTTGAAATTTTAGATGTTGATGTAACGCCTTATTTCCATTTTTGCAGGTTTTAAAACTTTGTGCAACCTGAACCATGTTTAGTCTCCTGTGTGCACCTGTGCCGAGTACTGTTCTTACGTCTATTACTAGGCCCAGATTTAAACCCTGTTTTTCAATTAACTTCAGAAATAGTACAGTGAAAGGAATTGTTTGATTAAAAGAGTTAGACATAGAGTTAAATTATGGTTTTTAAGCCTTTTCTATCAGGAACATTAAACCAAACCCGGGTCCGTCCACCAAGTAAAATACCATGCGGAGTTTGCAATTTGAGAGTCACAGGGAAAACATAAAAGCATTTTGCCTGTGACGTCTGCAATTCATGGAAATCACACAAAATGTATGTTAATGAATTCGGGCAGTTTATAAAGCATTATCAATAGTGATATATCATGGACTTGTTTTACCTGTGGGCTTCCAAACTTTAGTTCAAGACTTTGGGAGGATCTATGAAAACTGCAGCTCAGAAAGAAACCCGTTTTGACCCTATCTCACCAAGAACCGATCCCAAAAAAAACTGAAATTTTGTCCTAAGTTTGCATCCACCCCTGATTCTAAAAGTGATAAAATCCCAAATCAAAAAGTGCAACTGAACCCTAAATCATTAAAGAGAAAAAGATAAACTTAAATGCATAGCCCGTAAATTTTCAATCTCTTATTAAGAAAAAGGAAGAACTCAGTAATTTAGTCACTGAAAAAAACATTGATGTTGAAAATTGGGAACAGAAAATTTGGGCTAAAACTGGAACATCCAGAAAGTGAACTTTTAATGGAGGATTTTGATTTTTAAAAAGGACAACTTGGAAAAAGAGGTGGGGGAGTCTTGATTGCCATTAGGAAAATTTAGCCAGTGGTTTTATTTTCAAGGCAAAAATAGTGAAAGTTTATTTTGTGGGATTAATTTCAAGAATAAGAGACCTGTCCATGTTGGATCAGTTTACAGACCTCCAGACTCAGATGAAAATGTATGTTTGTCTATTTGCAGAGACATTTCTAACATTGTTTTTGGCCCAATAGGGAAGGCAATATTATGGATTGGTGGGACTTTAATTTACCAGATATTGATTGGGTGAAGATGCCAAACTTGGTAATCAATACAGTAAAAATATTAATACTAAATTTTTTGATGCCACCAAAGACCTTGGATTATACAGTCATTTGAATCACCAACTCGTGGTAAGGCATTCCGGGATTTATTTTTTAAAACCAATTGTCCAGGCGCTTTAGGCAATCGGGAATTAATGCAGGCCTGGGTGATCATGACATAGTTCTTTTAGAGAGTAATTTTCAACCCTTTCGAAGAAAACCCCTAAACGTACCATCAGACCGGGAAACCAAAGAAATTTTACCAAAATTGCGCAGGATACTCTTTAATTTCATTTGTCTTTTTTTGAGGTCCCATAGTGTTAAAGATAATGTCATGATCTTTGGGAAGTGTATAAAAACTAATTTTGGAATTTTTTAAATGGATGACAACATACCTACTAAAATAACCTCAAGCAAGAACCACCAGCCATGGATTACTACTAAACAAAACGTTTGTTGAGAAGGAAACTCGTTTCTTTAAAAAATTTGAAACTACATCCTAATTCAGAAAGATTACTGGTTAGGTATAAACATATAAAGAAGGGGGTCAGAGAGAATGTAGACTTGCTCACTCCAATTATTTAATTCGATGATTTCGAAGGTGATCATCAAAACAAAAATTATGGTCTTTTCATAAGGATAAGAGACAGGACAACATTGGGATTCCAGACCTGAGAAATAACCAGAATAACCTAATACAGGACCCTGAAGGAAAGCAAACTTACTAAACAAAGCAGTTTTGTTCAGTTTTCCCCAAAACCCAAACCTTTAATTAACGATAGACTAAAAGGGTGATGATAAACTCCCTGAAATGCAAAACATCAAAGTAAACAAAGCAGGAGTATTTAAGTTCTGACCAATATCAATGGGAAAACAAAGCTATTCTGGTCCCGATGGCGTTCCTGGCAAGCTCTTAAAATTAGTGCCAATGAATTGAGTGAGTATACCAAATTTCTTTACCAAGCTTCACTGGGCCAGGAGTAATACCTGATAGTGGCGAGATCGAGCATTGTTCCCTTATTTAAAAAGGGTGACAAAACAAAAGCAAGAGAATTATACCTGTATCTCTTACATCCATATCACTAAATTACTTGAACATATAATATATAGTAGCAAAATGGACCATTTTGACAAATATGATTTCTTTATAACGCCCAGCATGGGTTTTTGACAGCGAAGGAGTTGTGAGACTCAACTTAACAACTCTCAATGATTTTAGTAACTGTCTTAACAACAGACAGCAAATAGATGCAATTTTATTAATTTTTTCTAAAACCTTTGAAAGGTTTGACCATGAGGGCCTGCTGCTAAATTAGAACACATGGCATTGGCGGTTCTTTGCTAAAATGGGCTAGATCATTCCTCTTGGAAACGCAGAAAGTTGTTGTGGAAAGGGTCGTCATCCCATTGTAACCCAGTCTTGTCAGGTGTACCACAGGGAACTGTTTCTGGGGCCCTGTTTTTCTTAATTTTAATAAATGACATAAGTAAAACTCTCTCCTGGAACTACTAAAGCTTTTTCAGATGACAGTTTAGATATAGAACAATCAAAGCAAGAATGATACACCATTCTACAAAAGATCTAAAAAGCTTTACAAGAGTGGGAAAGAACTTGGAAATGGAATTTCTCCTCAAAAGTGCCCAAATGTTGCGTATATGTAACAAACCCAAATAATAGATCAGATTAAACTATCCATAATACTATTCTTAAAGAAACTAATGCTGCAAAATATTAGGCGTGATTATAGATAGTCGTCTCAAATGGAAAGAACATTACAATTTAGTATGTAAGAAAGCAAATAACATCTTAGCTTTCTTACAAAAGGGAAAATCAATGACTGGCCCCCAAAAAGGGTTTAAAAACGACTGCTACAAAACACTGGTTAGACCAGTATGGAATAAAGGGTTTTTTCCCGTTTGGGATCCTTACCATCTAAAGGGCATTGATAACCTTGAAAAGATTCAGAAGAGAGCAGCACGGTTTTTAACAGGAACCACATCCCGAGAAAAGGGAATACAGGAAGAACATGAGGAAATTAGAATGAAACCCTTAGAAGAGAGAAGAGCTTTTATTAAAATTAACACCTTTTTCAAAGGCAGAGCTAAAGTAATTGATATTCCAATTTGGGAAAAACTATATTGAATAAAAGTAAACACCAGAGTGGCGGGCATGTTATACCATACCTGCATCAAAAATTGACAGCCACTTACATTTTTTTTTACCCCAGTTTTTGTACGGCTGTGGAACTCAAATGCCGGTGCCATCAAGATTGCCACAAATGCAATCTCTTTTAAAAAACAAATTGATACACAGTTTTGAGATCTCCCTATTGATGTTTTTTTTATTTTTTACTTCCCCAGATATTTTACTGTTAACGGGTCTGAAATTGGCCATTGCTTTTTAAATTCTTGAATATCGAGTGCGACCCCCTTTTTGCCAAATTTGCTCCAGGGGCCAACAGTCTAGTTCGCACTATTTTATGTTATTTTATATTGCTTTTTAACATGCGCGCTGGTGACCTACTCGTTTTTGAGGAACCAGTATTTTAGGAAGAGAAGAAGAAGAAGAAATAAGACAATCCGAAATGAAAAATAGGCCTGGGAAAACTGAGTTAAACGGTTACAGTGTAACAAACGGTTTTTGTGCAATAAACAATGTTTTATCATCGATTGTATTCATGAGCCTAATTCCATACTAAAATCTCGCGCCTAAGCATAAGAAAAAGAAAAAAAAAAAACACACGAACAAACCAAACAAAACAACACATTCGAGTTAACGAGGGTGCGAGACATTTGGCGACCAAAACATTGTAAAGAATTAAAATCCCTTATCAGTCACAAGACCTAACACACTAAAAACCGGATAAAATTTCTGTCGTACTATCTCGTGGTTGTAAAAACTATTGTATACAACAAAGACGCATTGTTTTAGAACACATTTTTAAATTTGAAAGGAAAACTGACCTGGTCTTCACAGCATGAGCAAAGGCCTCCCCTAAACCCATAGCTCACACGAAAGTTCACACTCCGTATCGTCCTGCACGAAACTTTTTACTTTCCCCCCAACTCCCAGTGACCTTGACACGAGAAAAATTTGAATATGCAAATATTTGATGTCGAGCACAAAGATTTTTTGTCCGCCCACACTCTCCACACTCCGGCCCTTCTATCTCCTCATCCCACTCCGCCCCCCTCCCACCTGGCGATGACACATGAGCCATTTGTGAATTCAAGGTGACAATTTGTAACGCTACCAGTTGAGAATGAAGGGGGGGGGGGGGGGGGGTAGTAGAAGGCCAACGACTCTGTGTGTGTGTGTGTGTGTGTGTGGTGTGTGTCCTTCAAAGCGCTTGTTCAATGCACTGAAACTTGAAGCTGAGATTGTTTGTTTTCCGCCCGCTGAAGGCTTGAAACAGCTTGCACACACAACACACACCACAACACACACACACACACATTGTATACCCGCGCGCCCCAATTCACGCACGCACGCACAGAGTGAAGTTTCGCGGGGGGGCGTGTGTCCTAGTGTGTGTGGGTTGATGATGTATGTGTGCGGCGCCCCCAAGCAATGCTCACACTTTCAGAACAATCATTACTGGTCACTTTTCAGAACAATCACGTATCACACACGTGCGCGTGAGTGGAAGGAGACGGTGAGTGGAACTTTGGGGGATGCATTTAACAGTCTCTTTGTCTGTCTGTCTGTCTCTCTTCTCTCTCCCCTCTCTCCCCTCTCTCTCTCTTTGCGTGGAAAACGATGTTGCTGTTTTCCTCCTTTTCATAAATTTTCAGCTTGCATAAAAGGGTTTTTTCTACACCATTGTTCTTGTTAATTATTCATTTCTCACAAATAATCAAACGCGTGTACGCTGTGTGCGCGCGCGCCGCGCGCGCACACACACACACACCACACACACACACACACAAAACATATAATTTTATATATATATATATTATATATATATATATATATATATATATTTTTAATATATATTATATATATATATATATAACACACCGCATAGGCTACATTGCACACACACCCACACCCAAACACACACACACACACACACCCCACACACCCACACACACACACACACATGCATATGTACACCGCATATATTGCAAACACACACACACATCACACACACACACACACATCCCCGTCCTCATAAAAAGCAGAAAGATTGTTCCGTTTTTCTTTTTTCATCGTCTTCATTTTATTTGTCTATACCCTAAAGAAGACCAAACATCTACTCGTTTTGTTGTGTAATTTGGTTTTGTTTCGTCGTTGTTGCGTTGTAGTAATTTTCTTTCAAGTTAATATAATAAGATTTATAACCATATTATCAGAAATCTTTTTCAAGAATAATACTTTGTCGTCAGAAAACTTGAGCAATTGAATGATTTTCCCTGTAGCCTCACCGGAAATGTCGTTTGCCGGAACAAGACCCGGCCCGAAAACAAACCAACCACAGACAACCATTATCCTCACCATCCACAAGAAATTAAAGACGAATAGTCCAGCTACCCAAAAGGATTAACAGAAAATTTTTGAATTTATTTATGATTTTTGGTTTAATGTTGGGGAGATATTAGAAATTGACTGAAATTCAGCCAGTACAGTATACAGCGACTGACATGATTTAACGATTCGTTGCATGATGTTAAGTTTTACGTGAACACGAGCTGAATTTGAACATACTCACAAAGATTAATCATTGTATTTTTAAAGATGTAAGTTGTCATTTGATTAAATGAAATCCAATTCATGAAATATTTTGCGGTAAAGCGTCATATAAAATAAAGTGTTTAGTGCTTCCACCTCCAACCCTCTCCCTCTTCCTCCCCACGTACTCCACTCCTCTCCTCCGCAACAATGAGACCTACAGATCACAAAGGTTTGTCAAGCATTTTCAGAAACAGTCTGCGCTGCTTCATGTCGCATCACTGAAATACAGTATGTATTGACAGTGAAGAATCATCACAACTGCAGCCTGTTAACACTTAAGTTAAACAGAACCACTGTACCATCCTACTTACCCTGCCATCAGCACCCCCACCCTCACCCCCACCAAAAAAAAACAACAAAACAAACCAACACATGCTTGCACTACCAACAGCACGCACACCTCTAGCACCTCTCCCACCCACCCCACACACACACACAACACACACACACACACAACACACACACACACACACCACACACACACACACTCACATGCACAAGGTTACTGCACCCTTGCAGGAATTTGCAATCAATTGATCAGATGAAAGTGGCATGAACAGATACAAGCTAGCCTGGTATCTAGAGATTTTGTTGTGTAGTTTTTTCTATCCCCAATTATTTGGCATGTATGCCGACAATCTGGATCTTTTTAGCTCTATCCCATCAAGAAATCCCCCCCTCCCATGTCCTTTCTACACCCCCTTCCAATGTTCCCAGACGCTGACCAATTTTGGGCAAAGAGTTGAGACACTGACAAAGAAACTGCTTTTAAGCTTTCCACAGAACCCACCGCTGCCCATACACATGCATGTAAAAATAAATAAAATGGAGAATATGAAATTGACAATATTGCTGGATGATGCACCTTGAAAGCGCGGATTGAAACGACTGCTGAAATACTTTTGCACCAGCATGAAATCATTTTGTTTTTAACCTTCCCAGCCTCACGGAGCCGCCTCATTACAATTACACCCACCCCACCCCCCTCATTCTGTCTCCTTTTAAATACACCACAGTCAAGGCCCTAGAACACCACAGTCTCGGCACTGGCAAATCCACAGAGAGCAATCATATCAAGTAATCGAAAAAGTCAACCCATCAGAGGAGACATGCTTTGACTGCATGTTCACTTTGTGGTGTTCAGTGTGCCTGTTCTGATCCAGCATAGGCAGGAACGCACCTACTATCCCCCGCTTAATGACAGTAATTTAATTGTAGCTGCTGAATGTGATTCGACATCCAGATGGGCCCCAATTCAATCCCATCATGACCTGGGGAAAAAAATGAATTTGCTGATACTCATGACCCTGACAGAAGAAAGAGTTTCATGAGAGGCAGGGCAAGAAGGGCCACAGAAATTTGATACTGCCTTTTATTCTGTAGTTTTGTTGCTGAATCAATGAAGATGAAGAGATGATGAATACACTGCGGAATTCCATTCTGTCTCTAGAGACTGCGTGACAGGGCTGTACACTATGCTTTGCTTTATAATAATAATTAATATATCTGGTCGTCGAACCAGGCCCTAGAGATACAGACACCTGCACTGTTGTCAGGAAATATGATCCACTCACCTGAGGTGATCATACTCAACTGTGTGGTCCAGTATTTCCGAACTTAGCCAATAGCAAACTCAACTACTGGAAAAAAAAAAAAAAAAAACCAACTCCAACGATAGTAGACCAGTCAGCTAGACGGAGAAGCACACCAAAGGAATGCTCTGATGGAATTTGAACCCATGATCTCCAGCTGAGTACTCCAATGCCAAATTTGCCTATGAATGCGGGTAAGAAATAATCTTCCCTGGCGTTTTGGTAACTTTCCATTTATCCATCGCAATCGAATGATGGAATCAGCAACATTTGCTCGCCTTCCTCTCTGTCCCATTTAAAGAGAAAAAAGAAAAATAATCGGAGTCGCTGAATCCCAATCAAGAAATAAAGTCAAACCTCAAACACGAACTGCAAGGATGCACATATGTTATGCCTAAAAAAGGAAAACTATAAAAGTGACAATAAGAAGCATGTACAAAATTAGTAATTGTTATGGTCATGTGTTTCCAGTGATGGGAATGAGATCTTGAGAAATGGTACTCGTGTTTGCCTGTTTGTATAATCCTTTTGATTGTTTTCAAGGCAAGAAAAATGAAATGTGTTTGAAACATCACACTTTCTACACTGGGCAAAGAACATTGTTTAAAAAACATGATTTTGGTCCTCAGTTTTGGAGACGGACATTCTCTCATCTGCAGAATATTTCCTTGTGCCGTTTAAACTGTTATACAACACAAAAGTTTGATTTAAATATCTGAAATCAATCTCATTATTGTACTTCTTGAGGATTGGGAATATATGGAAATTATGGTTAAAATGGTGAAACCAGGTGGTACTAAAATATGCCTCAAATTTTTGTTGTTGTTGTAATTAATTAGCATGGGCAATACTTTTTCTGTATCTGTGTCACTATCAGTGTATGGCACTCATCATTAAAGAAACCATCCATTTTCTGTTTAATATGAGAGCTGTTTTGTTTTCTTTCATCTTTGGGCTTTCTGTCTACAGTCTTAACGGTCAGAAAAACAGTGCATTTTACAAAGTCAGAAACTGAACTTTGTCCGCATGTAGTTAACTTGCAACCGAAAGCAAAGTTGTAGGGTAGAATCAACAAAGAGGAGATTGACAAGTCTTTCAATCGTGATTTCTTTCGATGTCTGAACATTTTGAAACATTTTGTAAACAAGACAAAATAATTATGTGTTTCGACCTCTTAAGACTCCTTCAGGCAAGGTAGACAACATTCAGGACAATGAAAACAAAGAAGGAGCAATCACTTACCAACATTCAGGACAATGAAAACAAAGAAGGAGCAATCACTTATCAACATTCAGGACAATGAAAACAAAGAAGGAGCAATCACTTATCAACATTCAGGACAATGAAAAGAAAGAAGGAACAATCACTTATCAACATTCAGGACAATGAAAACAAAGAAGGAGCAATCACTTGTCAACATTCAGGACAATGAAAACAAAGAAGGAGCAATCACTTGTCTTCTGTGAGGAAAAAAGAACTGAGAAAGAAAGTGAACTGAAACTGAAACTTGTGAAAGGGGGTGGGGGGTGAGGTGGGGTGGGGAGGAGGTGTCAGAACAGAGTCATTTTTTTCCCCATTAGGACTACATAAAACAACAACAACAAAATGGAAGCAGCTAAGTTCTGAGAGTGTCAAAGGTTCAGCAACAGCAGATGCATTCCAGTTCCAGTGGTTGATAGCTCACTGACCCTTGTGTGGAATACCATTCTTCTTTCTGACAAATGTGCTCATGCTGGAGTGTTCTTCCACAAGCCCAATGTCTCCTGGAGGCAGCATGGATCAGACATAGTCTCTTGAGGCTGTCGAGAAGCAGCTGCTCTCACTGACACTTGGTAACAGTGTACAGATCATAATTATGTGCATCTGCATGTGTGTGTGAACACCGAGCGTATGCATTTGGGAGCGCTCATGTGGGCTTGCATGGCTCATTGTTGTCATACATATGTGAACAGACACGCACGCATGCACACACGCACGCATGCACGCACGCACGCACGCACGCACACACACACACACACACACACACACACACACACACACACATTCTTTCAGAAATGCAATTTTTGTGTCTTCTGTTTCCTCACCTGCAGTGTAATATATAGTTTTATACAATGTCTGATTATTCTTCAAACATTTTTCAGAGTTTGTTCTGCAATGTATGTGTAATTTGCGATTGACAACCATATTCATGTTTGTGAAATTCAAAAGGAAGAAAGGAAAAGAAATGGTATCAACTCTGAAATTTGATTGACATCCCATTCCTTTTGCTGTTGTTGTTGTTTAAGAAAGGATTTTTTTTCTCAATTGATTCACTTCGAGATGCATTCTTTTTTCCCCTGACTTAACACTCTACTTCAGTACTTGACTGAAAGACAGTGTAGGTTACACTAATTTTTCAATTCTTTAGTCTCACAATTTTTTTTTTTTTTTTTGCAGGACAGCGGAGCATTGCCCCAAAGAAGGCCAGGTTAATTGAAGCTTCAAAACTGAAGAAGGTAACTTGCTCTGAGGTTCGCTGACAGTGACACTGTGTTGGAACCGTGCCGTTTGTTAAAACATCACTCCACAAGAACATGACAAGAATTTGGTGCCCTGTCATTTCAGATCCCAGAAAGCATGCGTCTGCTGCACTGGTTGATTGGTTGAGGTGAAAAGCTGCGCAGTTGAGAATTTTGGGAAGTAGAATATTGTGAACTGGAGACAACGAACCAGTGAAACCAACAAAGGAGACTGTCCAGTTAGTTCAATGCTGTCTGTGCTGTCTGACATCTGAGGTGATGGCAAGGGATCCCCACCACTCTGCTGCCACTATAGAGGCTGTCTCAAGAGTCTGTCTCTTATCTTTCATCTGCTTCCAGCCTGTTCTTCACCAGGTTGCCTTGGGTCCTCTTCAGTGTCTTTTTCTCATGGGTGTCCGGTGTAGAGTTGGTAAGGGCAGGGAGTTGGGTGGCATGTGACGAGAGGCGTCGACTGTATTGCCAGTTTACTGCTTCTGTGACCCTGTCTGACTATTTTTCTCTCTCACACACACTCACACACACACGCATGCATGCACGCACACACATGCATGCACGCACACACACACGCATCCATGCACGCACGCACGCACACACTCTCAGACACACACACACTCTCAGACACACACACACATACACATCCACACACACACACACACACACATGTATGTCTCTCTCTGTCTAGCTCTTTCTGTCTTTTTATGTCTGTCTCACTTTCTCTCTCTCTCTGTCTCACACACACCTGCGCGCACGCACGCACGCACGCACGCACGCATATATATGTGTATATATATGTATATATATATATATATATTAGTGCACTGAAAACAGGCTTGCCACCAGTCTGATCAGACTCGTGCATCACACTATGATCATGTGAATCCCCATGTAAAGAAAAAAGCCTTTCAGACTGGAAGTGTGGCTCAGCTGCCACGTTTTTTTTTTTAAAGAGCGCTAGTCCCACGTCACTGTTTCCCATGCACAGCCACACCCAGGCTGGTCCTGTCCCTGCACCCAGCTCTGGCTGCACAGGGAACAAGCAGTATCAGGCTGCCCTCAGGCAACCTGCCAGAGAAGACGCTTCATTTCTGCAAAGCCACTTTGGTGGCGCTCGTAGGCGTCTGCTCTGATGGAATCATTCTGTGCAGGAGATCACATACTTAGCCCTTTGCTGACAGAAACTGTTTAGTTGCCAGAGCCAGGGTGGGTGAGTCACAACAGGCATGCATCGACAGTCCTGATGAATCTGCTGACTTTAAAGACTGTGACACACACACACACCAGGAGGGAAAGTAAGAATGGGGGCCACCATGAGATGGCTTTCCATCTGTTCCCTTCTTGCCGGTCATGTTCTGGAGATAATATGTTTGTTTAAAATCCACCTGGCTCCTGTCAGGTAGTCTGTGCATGTGTTTTGCACAGGCTTTTACAAATGTGTGGTTGTTGTTGGTTGTTTTTTTTTGTTTTGTTTTTTTTTTGGGGGGGGGGGGGGGGGGGGGGGGGGGGGGGATTGGTGGATGTTTGTTGGCATGAACGTGTGTATGTGTGCAAACATAATTCATGCTTACTTCTCTGTATAATTTTCATGTAATGTTGGGTGAGTGTGAAGTGTTTTTATACGTTGTTGAATGTAAGCTTATCTGAGATATGGATTTTGAAATGTTTCATTATTAATACTTACCAACCTCCCTGAACTTTTCATATTTTCCTGCTTTTCTTTTCAAAGTCATTCCTGAAATCCAGAATTCAGTGAAACAGTTCTGAATGTTTAGAGACGAAAACAGAGGTCATCTCTAAAACGCTGTGACAAAGTTGCTGGCCATTGTCAAAATCATGTTCTGCAAGTGATAACAAGTACAAATTGAAATACAACACAGCATCTGGAGTAAGGATGCTAAATGTTCAAATCAACAAGTACAACTACAACACTGTATCTGGAGTAAGAATGCTAAATGTTAAAATCAACAACTACAACTACAATACAGCATCTGGAGTAAGAATGCTAAATGTTAAAATCAACAACTACAACACAGTATCTGGAGTTAGAATGCTAAATGTTAAAATCAACAACTACAACTACAACAGTATCTGGAGTAAGGATGTCAAATGTGAAAATCAACAACTACAACACAGCATCTGGAGTAAGGATGTTAAATGTTAAAATCAACAACTACAACTACAACAGTATCTGGAGTAAGGATGCTAAATGTTAAAATCAACAACTACAACTACAACACAGTACCTGGAGTAAGAATGCTAAATGTTAAAATCAACAACTACAACTACAACAGTATCTGGAGTAAGAATGCTAAATGTTAAAATCAACAACTACAACTACAACAGTATCTGGAGTAAGAATGCTAAATGTTAAAATATACAACTACAATACAGCATCTGGAGTAAGGATGCTAAATGTTAAAATCAACAACTACAACTACAACACAGTACCTGGAGTAAGAATGCTAAATGTTAAAATCTACAACTACAATACAGCATCTGGAGTAAGAATGCTAAATGTTAAAATCTACAACTACAATACAGCATCTGGAGTAAGAATGCTAAATGTTAACATCAACAACTACAGCTACAACACAGCGTCTGGAGTAAGAATGCTAAATGTTAAAATCTACAACTACAATACAGCATCTGGAGTAAGAATGCTAAATGTTAAAATCAACAACTACAAGTACATCTACCACACAGTATCTGAGTAAGAATGTTAAATGTTAAAATCAACAACTACAACACAGTATCTGGAGTAAGAATGCTAAATGTTAAAATCAACAACTACAACTACAACATAGTATCTGGAGTAAGAATGCTAAATGTTAAAATCAACAACTACACCACAGTATCTGAGTAAGAATGCTAAATGTTAAAATCAACAAAGACAACTACAACAGTGTATCTGGAGTAAGAATGCTAAATGTTAAAATCAACAACTGCAACTACAACACAGTATCTGAGTAAGAATGCTAAATTTTAAAATCAACAACTACAACACAGTATCTGAGTAAGAATGCTAAATGTTAAAATCAACAACTACAACTACAACATAGTATCTGGAGTAAGAATGCTAAATGTTACAATCAACAACTACAACATAGTATCTGGAGTAAGAATGCTAAATGTTAAAACCCAAACTTAGCTCTTGTGAGTCTTCATGCCCGCACTCATCAAGTGTGACTGCAAAATTTTGTCAGTGATGATTATGATAATTATTGCAGTTTTCTTTTCTTTCTTTTGTTTTTGAATTTTGTTGAATAAAAATATAATAGCTGTTTATTGTGTGCCAGTACCCCCCCCCCCCCCCCCCCCCCCCCCCCCCCCCCCCCCCCCCCCCCCCCCTCTGTTCCCCTATTCAGAACACAAATGAGGCCAGATATTAGATGTATAGTGAAGTTTTCAGACGCTTAAAGAGGCTTTGATTTGTTTTTAACTTTGAAAGCAAAGGTGTGAATAGGATCCAAGCGTAGCATTTTTTGCCACTGTCAGCAGGACTTTCCTTTTGGTTAATGGGACTGGGCCTTTCCCCAGACGCCATCGATGAAGGTTATATTTGTTTAACATTTGTTTGTTTTGTTTTTTTTGACTGAAATCATGTCAACTAATGGTTATTTATTGCCCATCATACAACATGAACTAGTTTCAGTTTCGAAAAACGAGCTGAAAAGTCTAAAGCATTTTTGGTTTCTCTTCTGTTGTGCTCCTGCTGTTGTTGTTTTTGTTGTTGTTGTATTTATGATATTACTATTTTCATGATGAATGTTGCGCTTGTTTGTCCAGGGCTTGGAGAAGCAGTTGAATGCCAGTATTGAGCAGGACGCCTTGTCTCGTGCCGCCCATGCCGAACCGAAGACACTGACCATTCTCAAATCCTCTGGTTCCACAGACGCTAAACCCTCGAGCAAACCCAATAAAAAGTCCTGAAAGCTCCACCTGACTACCTGAGGTGCTCTGTCTATGCATGCTCTGTGTATATGTGTGTGTGGTGGTGGGGAGGGGGGGGGGGGATTAATGTGGGGTTGGGGGTAGGGTTAATTCAGTTTAGGTGAATGTGTGTTGTCTGGTATGTTGGGCTAGCTTTCATATGGGGTGGGGGTGGGGAGGGGGGGGGATAATATGCCTTGTAATTATGTGTAACTGATTGAGAATATGGACTGCCTGTAGTTTTTGTCTTTTTACTATTGTTTTAAAAAAAATTGCTCATTCACACATTTCCATAAAATATTGGCTTTGTCATTAAGACCACCATACATGCATACGTAGATAAGATAAGATAATGTTGCTTATGGCCCAGCCGACCGCAAAGGGCCACATCAGGGCTGACATGCATACATACACATGCATACATATGTACATACATACACACTCCCTCCATCAAATCAACAGCTATGTACGGTAGTCCAGATTGTAGGCGCATCGAAAAAGGCTATCTTTCACATACTCTCTCTCTCTCTCTCTCTCTCTCTCTCTCTCTCTCTCTCTCTCTCTCTCTCTCTCTCTCTCTTTCTCATCATGGGGCACTCTGGGTATGTTAATGAATGTTTCTGTGCCCTCACTGACCATGATGATCACGACGTGCAGAATTTATATTGTGCACACTTTGAAATTTTGTTATTTCACTCCATAACATTGCATAACATTGTGTTTCATTGTGTAACATTGTGTTTTTCCTATGTGGATTTCACCTGCTGAATTAAGCAGAGGAGACAGGTTCGTTCTCTGAGATTCTGACTAGCTCATTCTGAGCTGCTAGGTATTCACATCATGAGTCAAGAATTCTCAGAACCATCCATAACAAAAAAGGAAAAAAAACAAAATCACCTTGCATTCTAATTCTCAAGTTACTCAGGACCTTTCAGTGGTCAAAGATGGAGTCTCACTCCGGGAGAACATTCATCTCTGAAAACTGATGTGGAAAATAAAGATGAGGGCAAACGAAGTGAAATATTTTCCGTAATGATAAAGTGATAAATTGTTTGACATCTTGAGGCAAAAAAATGCAATACATAAATGAACACCAGTGACATTCCGATTTGTCGGGTCAAAAACCAGCATCAGGGTGACACACAAATTGTTAAGTGCTGGAAGATAAAGGGTTAACAAATGAAGGATGAAAAGATTCTCCAAAAGATCAGATAGGGGTGAAGCTACCCTCGTTACCAGCAAATGTGAGGAGCCTTGATCGATTATTGAATGTACATACCTGACAATTTGGTTACACTCCCCAGTACGCTCTAGATCATGTGAACTACATCCGTCTGTGCAGGTAAATGTGTCACTGAGTGTAGGGTAGGAGTATGGCAATTGGCATGTGTGGTCATATTTATCAACATGGCCACGTAGGCAACCATGCTTTTAATCTTCAGAGATTCAATTCCTTTTCAGCAGAATGAATAGAATCTTATGAGGAGTATAAGATTGCAAGTAGTCCTTTAATTGTAATGTATAACGAGCAGTATTAATGTAGATGCCCCTGTGCAACTTGCATTAAAAAAAACCCTGTTTGTTTAGACCAACGCCAAACTGGAAGGTTCAACATGCAGAGTTTATCTGACACATTGGTATCCTCACCAATGATAAGCATGGAGTGGCAGTTCTGAATATGTGCTGATGTAGTAGATGGAAAAAATCTTCAGTCTTTACTCTGCCGGAACATTTTCTGCAAATGACATTGTCATACGCTGGAGCAAATGACTTTTTTTTTTATATAATGCCAAAACAACAACGACAAAATGGATAGTGCTTACTCATTTCTTTGAGTTTTATTCATGGCACTTGACAGATACCTCACAGATCAACTTGGGTATGAGAAGATACAAATCAAAGTCGTTAACTTCATAATGTGCAGGCTGTTCATAATTTTTTTAAATATAAATGAAAAAGGGCAGCTGATTTTTCTCTTCAGCTCGGAGATCGCATAATATCACAAACAGAAAGCATTCCAGCTATCAACTATATCAACTGCTTACAGCATGTGATGTATTTACTTGATTTAGTTTTGTTATGCGTCACATGTGTATTGTGCTTACATTTCATCCTGGTCGACTTGCTACCAACATGGTACATAGCTCTATTCTCCACTCGCCTGCTTTCCTGATTCTCACAAATGGCAGATCTTTAACGTGAAAAAGATAACAGATTACACTGACGTAAATTGTGTGCATGGATCACATAACATATCATGTAGATGCCTAACAAAACTGAAGTCGGTGCTCTAAGCAGTTAGAGGTTAATCCCCATGCGGTACTTAGGATTCAAACCTCGGTACGTAAGATGAAATTCTGTTCATCAAACCGCTCAGTTGTGGTGCATGGTAATGCAATACTGGATATGTACAAGTGAAAGTATTGAATTTGTTTGCAAATATGGAAATGTCTGTAACTTTTGAAAATACACATTGACTGTTTTGAAATGGACCATTGTTGACTAAAAAAAAGAAAAGAAAAAGAAAACAAAAGGTTTTCCAGTTACATTGCCAACATTGCTTTTCTCGTATTGTTTAGTTGGTGGTTTTGGGGAGGGAGAATAAATGTGGCTGTGTGCATCACAAATTTTATAGCACTTGACTCAACTATTGGTAATGCAATATCCAAGCAATGTACCGCTCACATTTATGCATCGGTATCAAGGATTCTACATTTGTGTGTGTGTGTGTGATAAAGAAAAGGAATTTCAGATTTGAAGAAAAAAAACAGCAAACATTGTCCTTTGTCATGAATGAAGCAATGAGAACGAACGAACGAACGAATTTTATTTTCAGAGGGTAATGGAATAAGCATCACTGCTTTTTTACATCCAGCCCTCCGGGGCCAAAAGAAATTTAAGAAAGGAAAAGAAAAAAAATTGATTAATATAAAATAATGGTAAATAACTCTTAAATATGAAATATGAAAATACAAAAGGACACAAAAATCTATGTACAGAGGGAACACCGACAGAAGGTGTGGGAGACGGTGGGGGTGGGAGTAGGATGGAGTGGGATGGGGGACAATTAAGAATAACAGGAGGGGGGATGAAAGTAAAGGAAGAACTGACAAGGAAAATGAAACATTTTCACAGAGCAGTTATTGGTACATCTTTGGGAAAAGTGGTGTAAGAACAGAAAGATACATCAAGTACGTAAAAAGATTGGATTTAAATTTACTAGGGTTTGGTTCGTTTTTTAGTTTTTCTGGGATATTATTCCACAGCCAGCCCCCAGAATAAGCAAGGCTTGATTTGCATAAATTAATTGATGGGAAAGGGAGATTTATTTTATGCGAATGTCGATGATCATTAGAAGTAAATATATTCATTAAATAGGAAGGGGCACTGCCGTGTAGTATTTTATGCATAAAGAGTGCTTTATTGTACAATAGTTTGGTCTTGAATGGAAGGATACCTGCTCGTTCATAATCAGGGTGTTCTAGCGAGGGTTCATCAATTGTTATTTTAACAGCTCTCTTGTATATACTAGTCAATGGTTTAAGCAACTTATTGCTAGCTAAATCCCAGAGTGTCGAAGCATAGTCAATATTTGGTTGAATATAAGATTGAAAGAATAATTTTCTGGTGTGATAATCTAAAAAGTTTTTTATTTTCCTGAGCTGATACAGTTTTACGGCAAGATTTTTGGAAAGAAGTTCTAAATGTTTCGACCAAGATAGGTTGTTGTCGATTGTTATTCCTAAGACTCTGTGATTAGAAACCTCTTTGATTTTTTCATTACCAATATAAAGGATTGGCAAGTTTTCGGATACATTTTGAACGTTTTTGCCTTGTTGTAATCAACATGAATTTCGTTTTTTGACGATGCAGACACATATGATTGAGTTGTGTCCATTTAATGAGAAGGTTGATATTTTTCTGAATGTCAAGGTAGACTTGCTGGGCATTAGAGTTATTAGTGTCAACAGTGATATCATTGGCAAACATTTCACAATGCGAAGTCAAGGTTAATGGTAAATCATTAATATAGAATAAGAACAGCAGTGGACCAAGCACCGAGCCTTGTGGTACACCAAAGTTATTGGGAATCAAAGTAGAATAACAATCATTTAATAATACTAATTGTTGCCTGTTGGAAAGGAAGGATGAAATGAGATTTAGAGTGTCGGAAGTTAGTCGATAAATAGTTAACTTTCTGAGCAAAAGTTCATGATTAATGACATCGAAGGCTTTGGCAAAATCCACGAAGAGTACTCCGGAAAAGTGTTTGTTGTTTATGTTTGAAAGCCATCGATCAACTACCTTAGTAAGAGCTGTTTGACAAGAGTGATTCTCTCTAAATCCGGATTGATTAGGATGTAGTAGATCGAATTTTTTGACATGAGAAAGAAGACACTTTTTTATGTGTTGTTCTAATGGTTTTGAAAGAACTGATAGAATAGAGATTGGTCGATAGTTAGAAGGATCAGCCATATTTCCTGATTTGTACAATGGTATGACTTTAGCTTGTTTAAAAGCGTCAGGAAAGCAACGCTTATCAATGCAGAGATTATAAATATATGTGAGAGTTTCTGCTATAACAGTTGCTGATAGTTTAAGAATTTTCCCGTCAATTCCATCAATTCCACGAGTTGCTGTCTGTTTTAACTGTCTAAGAGAAGAGAAAACTTCGTGGACATCCATGGCACTAATATCCAAAGCTGAATGGATGTTCTTTTGGCGGCAGTATTTCAGAAATTCTTGTAGATCGTTACTTTTTGATTCATCGTTTCGTATGATTTGATTAGCTATACTTGCAAAATGGTCGTTCAGTTCACTTGCAGATATGTCTTTCGTTAAGTTTAATACAGGGTCAGAAATTTTCTTGGTTAAGCCATGTATAGCTTCCCAAATAGATTTACTGTCTTTCTTTCTATTAATTAGGTCCAAGAAATATTTCCTTTTTTCTGATCGTATTAGGGAGGTCACCTTATTTCTGTACTTTTTGAATTCTTCGCGAGAGCCATTTTTTAACAGATAATCCCTTTCATATATAGTGTCCTGTATTTCTTTTGTAAGCCATGGTGGTTTTATCCGATGTTTTACTCTTTTAGTTTGAAGAGGAGCATGCTTATTGTATACGTCATGGAAGATGTTATACCATACTTGCAGAGCTTGATTGGGGTCAGTATGCTGATACACGTCATTTAAAGGGGAATTTAAAAGATCTGAGAAATTTTTCAGGATCAAATTTAGAAAAGTTCCTAAATGTAATCGTTTTATGATTTAACTTGGGTATTTTGACACCCTTTTTGGTCCACGTAAAACAAATTGGAAAATGGTCACTGCAGCCACAAACAGGAGCAACTGATTCTACTGTTGCTTCTAAATTGGTAACATATATATGATCTATTAATGTTTCAGAAGAATTGGTTACACGGGTAGCTGTTTTTATTAATTGTGTCAACCAAATGATTCAAAAGTTTGGGCCCAATGATTATCAGTTTTGAATAATCAATATTAAAATCACCTAATATTATGACATCTTTGTAATTATCATTAGCATTTTCCAACATTGAAATAAAGCGGTCAATCCAGTCGACATGTTCGGCTGGATTCCTGTATAGAAAACATAGAGGTATGGGCTTGTTATATTTCAGTTGTAATTCGATCCAAATAGTTTCTATGTGATGCAGTTCAAGGTAATCAATTCTTTCAACTTTAATTGACTGATGGACATACACTATTATGCCAGTTTCTCTTTTCTGAATTGGGTCTTTACGAATTATATTATAGCCTGGAATTGAAAGGTCACTATTAAATATGAAAGGAGATAAATGGGATTCTGAAAAACCAAATATGTGAAAATGTTTGCCCGAATTTGATAATATGGATGATATTTCAGTAATCTTATTTATAACATGATTAATATTTAGATGCCCCACTCTTAGTCCGTCCTCGGTTAGCCAAGGGCTACCACGTTCTGGCATACAGGCCAACAAGGAAAACACGATCCACTATACAAGTGAGGAAAAAATACAAAGATCAGTGAATACTGCAATGCAAACAACAATACAAATTTCAAAGCAGCAATAAACAAAGCGCTGAAAGAAATCCCAACCAGCAACAAAGGCAAAATATCAATGCAAAAGACAAAACGAAACCACTGTCAAAACCTCGGTAGCAAGTAGCAATAAATCATGCCGAGCCCGGTGATGTCATTTACACACACACACACACACACACACACACACACACACACACACACACACACACAACACGCACGCACACACACACACACACACACACACACACACACACACACACACACACCACACACACACACACACATACACACACACACACACACACACACGCACATCACGCGTCGTGCGTGTAAGCACGTATGGGTTGAATACATTTCTAAGATTACACATTGGCACAGGCATTTCTATTCTTAGACACAGGAGTGAGTATAAATCATGTGGAAACATAAACCCACATACCCTTTCCACCTCTACCCCAACCCCTTCCATCGCACCTCTTTCTCTCTCTCTCTCTCTCTCTCTCTCTCTCTCTCTCTCTCTCTCTCTCTCCATATATACGCCCATGGTAATGTTTTCTTTGATTTAAGGAGGAGATAAGTGTTGTTGGGAAAGTAGCTGAGATGCCATCCTGAACAGTTCGAGAGCATAATGATTATTCGTGTGATTGGAACCCACTGAGGTGTTATAAATGGGTTGAATGGGAATGTTAGAGGGATACTGCACGTTTGGGAAAGCAGGGGAAGGATTACCATGGTAACTCCTTTCCTGTCTGAAATACGTGGATGGGGGTGAATTACGGCTAATTATATTCATATCATTAGGGAGAATTGTGTGAGGAGCGTAATGATGTGCGGGTGGATTCCTGATAATTTTATTCACATCATCAATGGGAAAGGTGTTGGACGGGTAATGATTTTGGGGAGTTCTGTTAATTATATCAACGTCATCAGGGTGTGGGAAGGGTAATGATTTGCAGAGCGCAGGTCTGTCTGTCTGGGTCTTGGATTTAGAGATGGGTATGGAACAGGGAAGAAGGGTGTGGGCAGTCTGTGGGGACTGGATCAGTGTTTGGTGGGAATTCACGATGGAGAGAACGAGAATCGTAGGCACCAGTGGTATTATAAAATCCAGTATCTGTACTGCGTTGATGCCTCCTCCGCTGAGGACCATCAACAAAGACGTTATTGCCGAAGGACGGCTTTCTGGATGAGCCCCCTTCGGCCGGCTGAGGCACGTCACCTGATGGACCTCCACGCCACAGTGACTTGAGGTTGGCAGCCAGTCTGCCAGTTCCTTTGGCGCTGGGGTGGATCAGGTCCTGATAGAGGGCCAGACGAGGGGCCCCTGAAGGAGTGGTGAATGTGGAGTCGTGGTCAATGAACGACACTCCCAGCTGGTCACAGACAGCCTGTAGATGGCGGTTGGATGGGCGGATCGAGTTATTTAGGTGATGTCGACCTCTGGCAGGAACGATGGAGCTGAAGGACAGTTTGGCGTTGGGGAAGATCTCACAGCATCGGGACACAAGTCGCATCCAGACTTCCTTCTGGACAGGACCAGCAGGACAGGAGTTTTTTTTTTTTTTTTTTTTTTTGCTGTCCCAACCTCTGCGCCACCTCAGAGGCAGTGCACCCACGCCGCTCATTCCGACACCCCGTCCACAGCCACAGCCCGGTCGGCCCCGCCGCAGCTCCGGCACCGGCAATCCACAGGGAGCAGTCAATGTCAAGTCGTCAAGAGGCAACCCACCGGAGGAGACACTGCACTGCTGCCGAGTCACTTCGGTGGTGTTCAGTGACGCCTGTTCTGGTCTAACATACGCAGGACACCACCTACTATGTCCCCTACTGACGACAATAATTGCTTAGTCGCGAAGCCGGCGTGAGTGAGCTCTCCCTCCGGAGGGCGCCACCACGTCCGTCCAACGACAGCCCCCATGGACTCACCGACGGAACCAAACCAAGGCCACAGACGTGAAGAGGACATCGAAATTGAGGTCACCATGAGAGCAGGGCATGAAGGGCCACAGAATTTGGGACATTTTTTTGTGTATGCTGATCGATGAGAATGAGGATGATTAATGATTTCCATTTCGGTCTGAGACTACATGACAAAGTTGTATTCTACGCTTCCTTTCATAATTTTTCCCGGCGTCAACCAGGCCCGAGAGATACAGGCACCTGCAGTGTTGGTCAGGAAATTTGAGCAACACTCTCAGAAACGCATCCATTAAGTGGATGAAACTCGACTGTGTGGTCCCAGTCTTCCCAAATGAGTCCGCAGCAACTCAACTCTGGGTAGGAGCCGGTCGGAGCAGAAAAACCCACATGACTTCTGATGGGATTCGAACCCACGACCTCCCAGCCGGGAGTCCGCGACTCTAACCACTTCGCCACGGCGGCTGGTAGCAGGACAGGAGTTCACCCCGACATGGACGATAACATGACTGATGTCAGGGAAAGATTTCAGGGACAGCAGCCAGGAAAACAATTCATGTACCTGCATCCCCGGAACACAGATTTTGTACATATATTCGTTCGGAGGGGCAAGTCTTTTAGGGTTGACGAAACGCAGTACTGAATCGCCTATTATGAGCATTGTTGCTCTCTCTGGAACACGTTGTGTTTTTAAAACATCAACAGGAGATGGATTGGATGATGAGGGGGGGTCGTTATGATCGGGGGGTATGGAGAATTTTGGTGGATTCAGATTCTTTTCCTGTATCGGTTCTTCCTCAGAATTGTCCAGCAGGGAGAAGGAGTTGAGAGAATCGGCTTTCATGGTGCGGCGATTACGTTTGTGTGTTGTGGCCTTGGGGATCATAGGATCTAAAGTCTGTGACCTTTAATGTATCTCTCTCTGTCTCTGTCTCTTTCCCTCTCTCTCTTGTCTCTCTCTGTCTCCCTCTCTCTCCCTCTGTCTGTCTGTCTCTCTCCCTCTCTGTCTGTCTCTCTGCCCTCTCTCTCCCTCTCTGTCTGTCTGTCTGTCTCTCCCTCTCTGTCTATCTGTCTGTCTCTCTCTCTCCCTCACTGTGTGTCTCTCCGTCTGTCTCTTCCTCACTCTGTCTGTCTGTCTATCTGTCTCTCCCTCTCTCTCTCTCTCTGTCTCTCTGTCTCCCTCTTTGTCTCTCTTGCTGCCCGCCCCCCCCCCCCCCCCTCTTTCTCTCTGTTTCTCTCTCTCTGTCTCCCTCTCTCTGTGTCTCTCTTGCTCCCCCCCCCCCTCTCTCTCTGTCTGTCTGTCTCTCTCTCTCTCTCTCTCTGTCTGTCTGTCTCTGTCTCTCGTGCTGCCCCCCCCCTCTCTCTCTCTGTCTGTCTGTCTCTGTCTCTCTTGTCTCCCCCTCTCTCTCTCTCTCTGTCTCTCTCTCTCTCTCTCTCTCTCTGTGTCTCTTGCTCCCCCCCCCCCCCCGCTCTCTCTCTGTCTCTTGGTCTGTCTGTATGAGGTGACAGTCTGCACAGGGCGTTGTGTGGTTGGCTGGGTTATAATGTCACTGAGACTGAAAACAGAAGAGTGGATTTTGAATGGACAGAAACGGAATCGCCCAATCAAAGACCAGGTTTCTTGAAACTTGTCTCATTTCAACTCTTTGTCTCACTTGTTTATGTAGGATACTAGCCGTCCTTCTCCCACCTGTCCCCCTTCCCTCCCCCCTCCCACCCCCTCAATTCCGACTTCCCCTGCCCTCTCCGCTCCTCATCTACATCCTTTTTTTTTAACCCCCTTCTTCCTTCCCATCCTAATTTCCGTGCCTCGCCCCCACACCCCTCCACTCCCATTTTGTACACATCACCCTTTGCCTTCCACCCAACTTTTGTAAATCCCCCGAAGAGAAGACAAATCGAGGTGTCGTGCGAGACCCAGGGTTGAGCACGTGACATGTAAGTCTCGCGGTCAAATTCGTTGCTCAGTCAAATTCGTTGCCTGGCATACCAGCTTTGGTTGCTGGTATACCAACTTAGTCAAGAATGACGTCATAACCGTAAACGTGTAGTTGCTAATGGTCACGTCTTCCCTCTACAGCTCTCCCGACGGCCGTTTCTTTGGGCTGACGGGCAGCAAGTACTGTGTTTTTCACCAGCAATAAAGCCAGCAGCCAGGCGTGTTGTGACGAATGCCAATGATCGCTTCGCCTTGCCCTATGGTCGCATCAGAATGCCACCAATGGGACTTTCTAGCACAGAAGTGGTTCACTTTTGATTTGTCCGGTATGCAGATTTGGCTGAGATCCGGCATAACTGTGGATTTGCATAACCACCACGATGACACAATGCACTGCGCGCGCGCTCACACATGCACACACACACACACACACACACGTGCGCACACACACGCACACACACACACACCACACTCTCTCTCTCTCTCTCTCTCTCTCTCTCTCTCTCTCTCTCTCTCTCTCTCTCACACATACACACACACACGCGCGCGTGCAGAAAATTTATAGATAAGATTACAATGTGTATCACGCTGTATGGGTCACTGAAGTTTTGTACACTTTTTTTTTGTTTTTTGTTTTGGTTGTGACAGACAATTATCATACGACATGTTTTTGTTGTTTGATTCTCAGTTTATTCAAAGACAAAAATGCATAATTTTTGGTAACACATGCTCGGTCCCTTTATTAACAGTGTCATGAAATTAGAGTGAGATTGCTTGAATAATAATTGAAATATGAAACATTAAATAAAAGTAAAGGTGCATTTGCACCCACGATGTACGGGAAGGGTGCACATTAAGAGCTCAAGGGCGTACTCGCTTTTCTTCATTCTCCGTGCAGACAGGTCTTGAAACTTCTTCGTCTTCAGCGTTCCAGTATCTGGTGGCGTGTGAACTCGTTTGACCCTGTTGGGATACTCACACTATGCTCAAGTCAAGAGTATAGTCAGTTCACTCCGACTTCGAAACAATACCCCCATCTGCTACACACTGCTCCGTCTCAGTGACATGGTAAATGTAAACAAACAAACAAAAAAGTTAAAGATGAAAAGTCTCCCAACTCAACGGCCCTATGAGCTGTGTGCTGCAAGGTAATCGCTATTTCTTGGGCACAGCGTCATGGAAAGTAGTGTCTGACCTTGTCCCTTCCGCCCCCCCCCCCCTCTTTCCCCACTCCCTCCATCCCTCTCCCCCTCCACTCCCTCCTTCCACCCCCCCCCCCCCCCCACACACACCACACACACACCCACGCACGCATTTAGACCTAACCCTCACTGAACTGAATCGGTATCCCATTCTCGCTCGGTGTGCGAGGTTTTGAAGCTGTAAAACTCCGACCCCCAAAATGGTTCGAACTGGCTGGGGGGGGGGGGGGGGGGGGGGGGGGGGGGGGGGG
>CM031621.1:6883781-6906281 GCA_018398815.1 Conus ventricosus
CCATTGTGTACCACATTGCATTGCACTGTGTTGTGTCAATTGTTGCATTCGGTACCACATTGCATTGTGTTGTCACATTGTTGCATCGTGTACCACATTGCATTGCACCGTGTTATATCACATTGTTCCATTGTGTACCACATTGCATTGCACCGTGTTATATAACATTGTTCCATTGTGTACCACATTGCATTGCACTGTGTTGTGTCAATTGTTGCATTGGGTACTGCATTGCATTGTGTTGTCACATTGTTGCATCGTGTACCACATTGCATTGCACCGTGTTATATCACATTGTTCCATTGTGTACCGCATTGCATTACAACGTGTTATATCACATTGTTCCATTGTGTACCACATTGCATTGCACCATGTTATATCACATTGTTCCATTGTGTACCACATTGCATTGCACCGTGTTATATCACATTGTTCCATTGAGTACCACATTGCATTGCACTGTGTTGTGTCACATTGTTGCTTTGTGTACCACATTGCATTGTGTTGTCACATTCTGTACCACATTGCATTACACTGTGTTATATCACATTGTTCCATTGTGTACCACATTGCATTGCCTTGTGTTGTGTCAATTGTTGCATTGGGTACCACATTGCATTGTGTTGTCACATTGTTGCATCGTGTACCACATTGCATTGCACAGTGTTATATCACATTGTTCCATTGTGTACCGCATTGCATTGCACTGTGTTGTATCACATTGTTCCAGTGTGTGTGTGTGTGTGTGCGTGTGTGTGTTGTATATGTGTGTTGTGTGTGTGTGTGTGTGTGTGTGTGTGTGTGTGTGTGGTGTGTGTGGTGTATGTGTGTGTGTGTGTGTGTGTGTGTGTGTGTGTGGTGTGTGTGTTCCAAATGGATTTATCCGTCATTGATATCTACTTTTTTGTTTTCTACAGCATAATTCTAAGTCAGTGATGAACTCGATCGTTTACCTTTTAAAGACTGTGAACGTGTATAAATAGTAACACTAGTAGTAATAGTAGTAGTAGTAGTGGTAGTAGTAGTAAGTAGTAGTAGCAATAGTAGTAGTAGCAATAGTAGTAGTAGCAATAGTAGTAATAGTAGTAATTGTGTGCGTGCGTGCGTGCGTGCGTGCTTGCGTGCGTGTGCGTGTGCGTGTGTGTGTGTGTGTGTGTGTGTATAAGTGTGTGTAAGTGTGTGTGTGTGTGTGAAGAGTTACAAGTGGCAGCATTACCATAATGTATTCTACACGATCTGCCATGGTTGTAGAGTGCATCAATCCGTCACTCGTCCTGCCCAGTACGTTCCGCATGTGTCTGCGCACAGTTCACTCTTCCTCTCTCTTCCACTCTCCGTTGGGGGGGGGGGGGGGGGGGGGGTAAGAAGGCCGGGGAAAGAGAAAGGAGAGGTGGGGGAGGGGGTGGGGTGGGGGGGGGGACGAGGGCGGTGCAATGGAGGGTCGAGATGAGAAAGTGAGAGCAAGGATAATCATATCTGTGTGTTGTGTGTGTGTTGTGTTGTGTTGTGTTGTGTGTGTGTGTGTGTGTGTGTGTGTGTGTGTGTGTGTGTGTGGGTGCGTGCGCGCGTGCGTGCGCGCGCGCGTGTGTGTGTGTTCGCGTGTGCGCGCGTTCGTGCAGTCACATGTTTGGCTTGACCCAGATTTTATATCGACCATACCATACGTTGTTGTTAAGCTGACACATACTCCTTTGTGTTCAGGTCAACCAACCCACCTTGGTTAACCCTCACTTTGTGTCCGCACCGTCTCTTCTCGTCTGTTTACAACCTGCAACGTTACTAGGTCACAGACCTTATCTTTAGGCATACAGGTTGTCTCATACACACCTAGTGGCATCAAGAAACGACGTGAAAAATTACAAGGCGATAATTGTTTACTTGAGAGGGGTTGGTGTGGGGTGGGAGTGGGGGGGGGGGGGGGGGGGGGGGGGGGGGGGGGGGGGGGGGGGGGGGGGGAGGGGGGGGGAATGAAAACTGACGCAAACAAGAAGAGGAAAAAAAAAGAGAAGAAGAAGGAAGAAGGGGACGAGAAGATGATGAGATGAAGAAGAAGAGAGAAGAAGAAGGGAGAAGAAGGTCAACCAACAAAACGAAGACAACGACAACAACAACAACAACAACAACGGGAACAAAAACGCAAAATACCTGCTTCCCTTTGGGTTCTTCAGCTTGTACCAATGGTTTTCGATTTGCTGTAATACGAAGGGGTCTGTTGGAGAATGAATGGTTTACTTTTCTTTGTGGAACGACGGTCGTGAGTTGAAAACAACGTGGGATCGCTGTTTTTGTTTTTCTTTTTTTTTTTTTTTTTTTTAACGGCTGGAAAACCCCTAAATTACCGCGGCAGTACTCTTAACTGGGTTCACGATTCAGTTCGTGGATGGTTTAGATGGCAGACGAGAAGGATGGGCGGCGCACTCCGTTACGCCATACCCCGGACATGGTGAATCTCTAAGAGTTCTCTACCCTGTCCACTTTGAACACTAGTACCGATCGCAACTCGGTTCAACTGAGCCGTACATCTATACAGTCAACTCGCCTGACTTCATGTCCTATCAAATGCCGAGTTCAACAATCATGTGCTTGAACCTACTGCACAACGTTTGACAAATTCCGTGGCGCACTTTGGCTCTGATCTGTTGCAAACTGACATTCCTGGCTGCCTCTTTCTTCGCTCTTCTGCACATAAAATTTCGCATCTTTGAGTTCCTTCCCTTTGGTCGAAAACTAACACGGTCAGCAAACATTCATCCATCATGTGTCTACTGCCAAAATCGAGAATTAACTCACTTGAGTTCTAGACACATTCCCTCTGTGAGGGGAAGCATAAACTATTTTTCATGTATTTGGTCCCCTCCTTCAGATCCATTCTTTAAAACCTTCCGTTTTCAAAAAAATCAGTTCTAGCATCTTGGATGGATACTTAAACGGAGCCACCTTTCTCATCTCGGTGCTAGAAATTGAGGAAAGGTACGCGTGCGAGTTCGTCTGTAAACGATGTGCGAACATCCAAGTCCGTGAAATGTTTGAGCGTGTGTTCATGAGAATGCTGTGTTTCTTTTCGCACTTGTTCGTTTGTTTTTGTGGCTCCTCAACATTTTTGTTCGATCTCTCAGTAGTTTTCCTCGTCCCATCTAACCAACTTCTGTAGGACAGAAGGCCTGGACATACACCGTATCATTCTGGATTTATTCTTACCGTAGTGTATTGCTTTGGTTGCACCGTTGTGCACAATTGATTGATTTTGTTCCGTAGAATGCTGCGCGAAAACATCAGTGGTAAACAATATGAAGAAATGTTGACTGCTGTACCTTTTCCGTATAATTGAAAATACAAAGGTGAAGAAAAAAGTACCTTTTGGTCCTATGGAGAACTCTTCAACGTTTTGTGCTGTAAGCACTTGGTCACGAAGTGAAGTGTTGAGGTTGTAGGGGAAGCTGGCAGGTTTCTTGTGACCACAGTTCAGCCAAAAAGGTAGGGGAGGGGGTGGGGAAAAGGTGAACTGTATTGATATGGTCAACAAAAGGGGTGGGCAAAGAGGGCGGGGGGGGGGGAGGTGGGAAGGAGAGGATCATCTGGGTGGTGGTTTTTCAGAGAAAGGGGAGGGGTGGTGGTAAGGAAAACATGGTATAGAACATGGGGGGGGGGGGGGGGGAGGAGAGGGGGGGGGGAGTTCCTGAGGCTACGCAGACTCTGTAGCTCAGACAGGGCTTTTGTGAAAGAGGCAACAACCATGGCTACTTTTTTCACTGCCAGAGGTTACCCTTTAGCCTTGATACAATCAGCCCTGGAACGAGCCAAGTCAATTCCGAGATGCCAAGCTCTCAAAAGCAAAGAAGTGGATGCTGCAGAGACGGACCGATGCATACTGACTTTGACCTATCACCCACACAACATACCCGTGAAAAACATTCTGTGTCACAACTTCTCGATCCTTAGAACGATCCAACACTGAAAGATACGTTCAACCAACCTCCACTTGTGGCTTTCAAGAGGGACAAAAGCCTTGGTGACCATCCTGTGCATGCTGCCTTCCATTCTACGTACCCTTCTGCTCAAGCTGGCAATTTCCCTTGCAAGAAACCTAAATGTAAAACCTGTACTTTTATTAACCCTGCAACAACTATCCAAGGCCCATCAGATCATAAGTTTCAGGTGAAATCCCATTTCACATGCCAAACTCAAAATGTTGTCTATGTCCTGACCTGTACCTTGTGTGCCATGATGTATGTAGGAGAAACATACAGATCACTCAATGATCGCTTCAAAGAACACAGGACAACATTCTGACAGGAAAAGATACACCAGCGGCAAACCACTTTACTTCTGAACACCATAACCTGTCGCACATCAGAGTGGCAGCGCTTTGGCGCAATGGACAAAAAGAGGGCCAGTACCGCAAATTCATGGAAAGCCAGCTAATACAACGCCTTGGCACTTTGAGTCCTTATGGACTCAATGTCAGGGAATAAACTTGTTTCTCTCAAGCTGCAATCCCCCCCTTCCCCCCCCCCCTCCTGCTCTCCCCCCCCCCCCCCCCCCCCCGTTTCTATACCATGTTTTCCTTACCACCACCCCCTCCCCTTTCTCTGAAAAACCACCACCCAGATGATCCTCTCCCTCCCACCTCCCCCCCCCTCTTTGCCCCACCCCTTTTGTTGACCATATCAATACAGTTCACCTTTTCCCCACCCCCTCCCCTACCTTTTTGGCTGAACTGTGGTCACAAGAAACCTGCCAGCTTCCCCTACAACCTCAACACTTCACTTCGTGACCAAGTGCTTACAGCACGAAACGTTGAAGAGTTCTCCAAAAGGTACCTTTTTTCTTCACCTTTATATTTTCAAGTTATCAGTGGTAAACTTACCCCATGAAAACTCCGGACAAGTATGCATACACACAAGTAGAAACACGACAACCCATCAATATATTCGCATGCACGCAAAGATGACTCGTGCACTTTAAGTGTATGATGTATGGAGCCTCACTAGCCTCAGAAATCAAAATTACTGTGTTCACGAGACAATCATTCAGACAGTTATTATCTTCACTAAAACTCTTACCGTTTTCGCGGGAAAGTGTAACACCACTGCACGAAAAGAAACAGGGAATTAGCAAACAAACAAACAAAAAACTGTAACAGTGTAGATCCAGTACTACGTAGTGTGAATGACGTAAGCAGCTTGCAAATTAGGTAAACATGCATATGACGTTTGAATGTTACACGTAGGAAATATTTATATATATATATATAAAAAAAAAGGGGGCGGGGGGGGGGGGGGGGGGAGGGGGGGGAGGGAGAGTTTTGATTGAGGAATGATAAGCGGAACGATAACTCACCGAATAACGGGTCTTTAGCATGAAAGAATCAGAACGACAAAACCAGTAATTTCACCCATCATGATTATGCACGTGAAAACATTCTACAGAAGAAAACGATAGTTTTGACGTTGCTAAGCCTTCAGAAAATGAATCAAAGGTAAAAAACCCAACAACAACAACAACAACAACAACAACAACAAAACTCAGCCTAATGACCCCAATAAAGACCACAAGCAGGCTGTGTTTATCTCCCGAGTGTCCGGTGTTACAAAGCTGTCTTCTCAACTCCAACACAGACCCGCGCTCATCACTTATTTTCATCAGTCAGATCTGTTTTTTTTTATTTATTTTTATTTTTATTTTAAAGGCAGCCATAATATACCCTTTTCATTGTTATGGCCATATCAGGCCAAAACGCAAGGTAACCAATAACAATGAAGCAAACGGGCGCATCACAGTGACATGTACCATTTTATCGTGAAAATAATTGATTCTCACTGGGGGTTTTTGTTTTTGTTTCAAAAGACATTTCATGAAGTTTTAAAGGATAAACGGAGTGAACACACACACACACACACAAATTATCATATTGTGCTTTCAGAAGCCACTGAGCTCTCGTATAGGTGGTGGGCATTCGAGGCATTTATTTACGGGCTATTGCCATCTGTGCTGCTGCATACACCGTAACGTAACAGTCTCCCCCCAGTAAGCAGCCTCCTAAATCTCATTCTGACGTCTTAGCATCAAACAAGTTGCAACCTACCAACCCTTCGCCGAAAGCTTACCATGCAACAACCACCTTGGCACAGGTATTCCTCACGTTGGAACTGACGAAATCGTGGGGTAAGTATGTATGCCCTGCATACCGTTTGAAAAAAATAGGTTCCGAACCAAAATTTTGCGAATTTCCAGCCTGAAAACTCTTTATTAGCTGTTACTTTCTTTTCCGTCACAGGATTTGACAGTCAGCTTCCAATACAGAGAAGAGGATCGATAACTTTTTACGCATCTGTCTTAGGATCGATAACTTTTTAAGCATCTGCCCTTCCACCCGAAGTGGGCTCGCGCCCCCCCCCCCCCCCCCCCCCCCCCCCCCCCCTCGCTTCCCCCTTCCACCCGCACGCACCCTCCTTTCCCACAATTAAAACAAACAAACAAACAAAGCTGAAGAGGAAGAAATGAAAACAGTGACTGATTATTTGACATGGCTGACAGTTGATTTGAGGGCGGAGCTGCTTAGCTCTCGGTGATCGTTCACGTTGATTTGGAAAATAGTTGGACCACTCCCTTCGCCAGCTCCCTTCTTAGCTAAGCTGGGGGGTTTTTGCTTGTTTTGTTTTTTGTGTCAGCATGTTGAGCGGGCTCTCTCATTTACATACACTTTGAATACGGACTTTTTTACATACATGGTTGGTTCTTGACCATTTTGGTCCAGGGATTATGATCAAAAGGGAGGGAACAATTTCAGCTTGGCTAAAACTCTCAGTTTGATCTTGGAAGGAACGTTGTTATTGTTGTGTTGGTGTGTGTGTGTGTGTGTGTGTGTGTTGTGTGTGTGTGTGTGTGATGATTCTGTTCATGATTATTTCGGCCCGGGTTAGTTTGAACCTGATACGCTTCAGGTTCCGGGACACCGGCTATTCAGAATCCAGACACTTTGAACCGGGTAGATTTGGGTCCTGGAGGCACTTTTATTTATAATCCTGGGATCTTTGGCAAGGGGTCCTGGGGAAAACATTCCTTAAATCGTCCCTCTCCCGCCTTCCCCCCCCCCCCCTTTCTCCCCCCCCCCCCCCCTTTCTCCCCCTCCCCACCTCTCCATCTCCACTCCGTCTCTTCTTCTTCTTCTTCGCTTTTCAAACACTGCTTTTGAATTAAAGAAAGAACACGCTGTCTGAAGACTCGTCTTTTTCATCACCACCAGAACTAATGGCAGAGCTTTCTGTGGTGTCATGACCCCTTTCGGGCTATGCCACACATCTCCACAACACATCACCACCCCCCCCCCCCCCTCCCAGCCCCCCCCCCGTCTGTTCTCATTCAGCGATATGTACTATACATAGTGTTTGACTGTGCGTCTATTGTCGTACTTTTCTTTACTCGCTTCTCAATATGCGAGCGGCGAACCATACAGTTCAGTTCATGCGTGAATGAAAATGGGAAACGCACGATCGAGTGTTTTTCCAGTGCGCGCGCTTACGCGTATGTGTGTGTGTGTGTGTGTGTGTGTGTGTGTGTGTGTGTGTGTGTGTGTGTGTGTGTGGTGTGTGTGTGCATACGTGCGTGTGTGCGTGTGTGTGTGTGTGTGTGTGTGCGTGTGTGTGTGTGTGTGTTTTGGGTGTGTGAGAGAGAGAGAGAGAGAGAGAGAGAGAGAGAGAGAGAGAGTTAGTTGTGCTTAGATGACTTACAGTTTGTAAGCAGGCTAAACGTCTTTTCAAGTTACTATTCCCTTTATTATTTATCATTTGCGTTACTACAGCGCTGAGACGCCAACTATTCTCATTGCTGCAGCTGCTACCCCCTACTGCAACTGCCGCTGGCCGCTGCTTCTTCTTTTAACTTCTACTATTTAAGACATCAACTTCAAGTGCAGAGTCAGGACAGAAGAGGGCTACATGACGGGTTTGAAGTTGTCACCGGGGTGTAAGGCAAGGTTGTATCCTCTCCCCTCTCCTCTTTCCACTTGCCATCGACTGGGTTTTGAAACACCAGCCCACGAAAAGGAATCACGTGGACAGAAGGAAACAGCCTCTCAAGATCTGGACTTTGCCGATGACATTGCCGCTCTTGCAAGCACCACTCAAGATCTGCAGGTGTTTGTAGACAATATCAGCAAGTTTGCAGCAACATTGGCCTCATCATCAGTGCCAAAAAGACTTTAAAAAAATGCTGACCGTGAAGACCAAGGGCCAACAGACGTTCTCATCCACCAAAAACAAGTGAATAATAGAGAACTTCACATACCTAGGGACTCCATCAACAACGCCAGTGACGTCCGACCACGAACTGAAGTGTCATATTGCAAGGCAACATCAGCATTCAATCAGCTGAACAAAATGTGGAACAGCAAGAAATTTTCCCTTGCGATCAAATTGAAGTTTATAACTCCAGTGGGATTCAACGCTGCTATATGGCTGTGAAACCTGGGAGCTTAAGACCACCCGGAGAAGAAACTCGACGCTTTGACACTAAGTGCCTACGTAAGATCTTGAGCATCAACTGGTCAGACTTTATTCCAAATGAAGAGGTCAGGGAGAGGTCCAAACAGCTCCCCGTGTCAACCATTATCTTCAGACGGCGCCTCCGCTGGCTGAGATTACCCTCATCAAGACCTGCAAACCAGGCCCCAGCAGCCAGAGGAAAAAAGAGGACGACCCAAATGAGCTGCGACAGACAGTGGAGAGAGACCTCAGACTCGTTGACAGAGGATGGAGTGACACTAGCAAACGGCTGAGGACCGTGCACAGCGGAGCGCCTTGACTGCCTCATGCGTCGCAAGACGTGGAGCATCTAAGCTAAGCTAATTGAAGTACTGTCACTATTACTACCACCACTTCATGTCTCCATGTATTTCAAAGTGCCTTCCAGATTCGCCTCAGTTAATAGTCGTTTGTAACATGATTGATCAAAGCAAAAAACGTTTCATGAATCGTGTCGATCATGATAGATAAACGTTGTTTGTTTGCATTTGTTTTTCTCAACAAGACGGCTTTTCTTTCTTTTTTTCTTTCTTTTTTTTCCTTTTTCTTGCTTTTTTCTTGCTTTTTTTTTTTCTTTTTCTTTTTTTTTTTTGTGTGTGTGTGCTGTAGATGATCTTTTTCGACAGCCTTGAAGGCGTCTTTGTGGTTGTCTAAAGGCGATTATTCCAGTGATGCTGAAGCCGTCAGCAACACTTACTAAGTCACGGCCAGTTTGTGAAAACAACCCGCAGTTCAGTCGCTATTTTTGTTAGGGAGGTGGCACTGGTGGTGATTGTGTTTTTGTTTTGTTTTGTGTTGTCGTTTTATTTTCCTTTTCAAGTCTTTTATTTGGAGACAGTTGATTCCTCCAAAGCCTGATTTCCCCAAAACCTCCAAAGTGAAAAGAAACTAACTTTATAACACTCGAGCTACCGCTGAATAAGAAGAAAAAGAGCATGACAGATATCTGTAAGCAAACCAAGTTGACAAACCCGCAGACCCTAGAAATCCTTTTTTAAAAATTATTATTATTATTATAATTATTATTATTATTAAATTATTATATTGGTATTTATATAGCGCCTATGCTCGGTCTCAGACCAAGCTCTAAGTGCTTTACAATAAACACACTACCTCACTCACTCAACTATGAGCTCCAGCCATTAACAGAGCAAAACAACAACAAAATAAAACAAGACAAGACAACAACAACAATAACAACAACAAAAAACACACACACACACACACACACACACACACACACACACACACACCACTTCTATAAGAACTCCCAACCCAGCCTCTCCCAAACTCTACCGACTCTAAAGAACAAAATAAAAGGACAGAATAGAAAAGGGAGGGGGTGTGACGAAACGCTTGACAACTCCACCCGATCCAAGTCCCAAACCCCATTTTTGTACACACTGTACAAACCCCAAACAACAAATCAGTTCAAGTCTATGCCAACCTCCCCCCCCCCCCCCCCCCCCCCCCCCATCCCCTTCCTTCTCTCGCCTTGATGTAGCGAAAGTGTCGCACGACAAGAACTCGCGTCACTCCATGCGAGCCTCGCCCGTCTTTCCCCACCCTTCTTCTCTATGACTCCCTCCCTCCCTCTTTCACCCCTACTGTAGCGGCGTGACACAGCGAACTGTTTGTCTTGCATCGCAAACGGCGTTGCCTGTTTGCTCACACAAAGACACAGGGCCTGCTTCTAGCTCCCCCCCCCCCCCCCCCCCCCCCCCCCCCGCACCTGTCCCGTCGCACTCCAGGCGGGTGTGACAACATTGTGATGACCTGCACCGGGCTCATTAGCATTCGTTCTAAAGACGTGTGCATAAATTATCGGGCGTTGATCTCAGATTAGCGCAGGGGAGATTCCCAAGTTGCAACTGGCCAAATGGCAGACATTCTCCTCCCTCTCCTTGCCCTGAGTGACAGCCTGCCACCAGGGAAAACTCTAGAATACCCAATTTAGCGGTTAAAATAGGCCACACTGAGCCTTTCCCACTCACTTTTCCAAAAGACCAGCTGTAGAACTAAGTAACAAGGCAGACGCCAGAGGGAAATAAAGAGAGAGGGCATGGTTTTCTCCCTCTGATCTGAAAATCCCAGTCTGAAGTTACTGATTCATCCCAGAAATGTGAGTTGAAACTATGTTTTTACATTTCGAATCTATTCATTGATCATATGTATGCAATGTGGTTTAGCAGTGTAACTTTGTGACAATACTTGGTGACTGTCATGAGTCGGCCGAATGTTCTCGAGTCCTTTTAAGTCCTTTAGGCAAATTAAGGGTATTTTGCTGTTTTCCTTGGGTTCTTCAAGTGTGCGAACTCAGGCATCACCAGAGGGAATACCCCGAGTCGTATACTGAAGGGGGAGAGTTACTGGGAAGTGATTTGCATGTCCAGGGGGATAGTAACAAGTACATGTGGACCGGGTGGTCCTGGTGGAGAGAGGTGTCCACCTCCTCCACTGGCTATTCACTGGGTTCTCCAGTGAGCCTGAGAGGAGGCGACCATCACGGTTTGGTGACCGTTGGCCTGCAGCAGAGTACAGTGACCATTCAGTCGTTCTTGTCCTGAGGGATGAACACGCTTGGGAAGGCTTTGGCCTATTGAGTGGTTTGCACCTTGTTGTCTATAGAGTGTAGTAAATACTTGAAGCATCAGTCCTGATTTGTGGAGAAGTCCGGATGTTAGTACAATGGTAGCTTCGGGAATCGAACATGGGTTGAATTGGAGGCTATGCATTCACCACTTGGTACCCAACTCTTTGTTGGTGCTCGTAGCTGTGGTGTGTGTGTGTATGTGTAGGTTACCAGTGATTCCATTGGTGGAATAAAAATAACTCGGGGGGTTACTGGTGCAAATTGTGTGATGTGTGTGTGCCAGTGATTTCATCAGTTGAAACAACTTATCTCAGGTTCTCTCTTGTTTGAGAATGGATATAAGATGCTCAGAAAACCAGGAAGTGTGTGACTCACTTAAGGAAAGTGAACTCATCCCGTCTTGCTGAGGGCTCAAGAAAATACAGCGAGAAGCAGAGTTTGCTGTTGCCTTGAAGCCGATGATGGTAAAGAATTGTCTCCTGGGTGGGGACGTAAGACAGTGGGGATTGCTGTAGCCTCGGAGCTGACGACGAGAAGAATTGTCTCCTGTGTGGTGATGGTAGACAGCAAGACGTGTCAGCCTGTTAGCGCCTAGGCAGAGAGCTGCCAGACAACAATGGGGTGTTTGCAGTAAGAGAAGACCTGTGTGAGAGGCCGACAGGAACCCTTTCTGTGGAGAGGGAGAAGTTCAGTGGAGTCCAGGAGACTTGGTCTGAGGGTGCAACTCGAGCTACGTTGCCAGTGTCCCCCAACTGGGATTTGGCCAATCGGGAGGACACAACAGTGTGGCAGCTTCAGCGATCGTAGTCGCACTGAGTGATGAGAGAACTGACTGGTCAACCAGGGAATGCTGGCAAGTTATGAACGCTTATTTGTTCTTAAGTTTATAAGTGTGCAACCAGAATATTGGAATGTTGTCTTTCCTGGTCAAGTAGGAGTCACTGAAGAACAGGGGATGCAATTATAAGGTTGTCTGTATAGTGTTAACATTTTTGTATGATACAGATAAGTGTGTTTGTGTAGTGACGGGTGGGGCTCGGAGTCAAGTTAAATAAAATTTGATGATTTTCTATGAAATGTTATTGGTTTCCCGTCACCTTTGTGCGGAGCTGATGTGAGTGACAGAGTGTGTGTGCCTACGTGAGAGCGCATTTTGGTTGAAAGCATAAATGTTTCTGTCTATGCCCCTCTCCTGCATCCCTGCATATGATAATCATATTTCAATAACGAGGGGAACATCAAATACCCGTCACAGTGACATTTATCAAAATGATGAATGATTAGCTGTGTAGTAGTTTGCTTGCACCCTGTGGTAGACTATATCACCATGTGGTTATGATTCTTTATTAACAATCTGACCACTATTCTTTGTGTTCAACCTGACTTTTGCCAGTATGCAATTCTATCTGTTAAGATGATAATTGAATGATAAATTTAGATCAAAAAACAGTATGTTTGTACTAGGTGAAAACTGCAAGCTGGTTTATAAATACTGATAATTGTTGAATGATTTGTAGTGTATGACTTTAAGTCTACACCACATGTGTACTTGGGCTAAGTGTATGCCAAGCTAATGTGATTTCATCCATAAAAACATTGAAGAGTTATTTGACTGAACTGTGTAGCATTGTATTCTGTCTCCACCCTTTGTAAGCTTTAAAGCAGCCTTTAACACAAGTGGAGATTGATAATTATAGTAAAAACTCTACAGTAGAGCAAACATTGCGGGCTGAGTTCTCACTCCTCTTCTGAAAGAAAGAGGGTAAATGTGTGAACTCGACAAGCCAGCCACTCGCTACTTAAGTACAGATCAGGTTCTCGTTATCACAGACCTGGGATCGTGGGTTATGCACAAACTGTGGCTAAACCATACACCATGGCTATGCCAGAAACCGGGTTACACCGGACACCATGGCTACACCTAAAACCGGGGCCATGCTACAACCACTGGGCCAGACTGGTTGTGAAGACACACCACAGCCCAGCCATAGGGCAACAGGTCTACACAGCAGGATCAGTCACCAGTCACAAGAGAGAGATAAATCTATCCTCTCTGACTTAGATAAGTCAAAATTATACAAGTGGAAGATCAGTTCATTCACAACTTACCCTCACTTTATGATGAAACAGTGAGAACAAGTCTATGATTACCACTTTGGCTACTACACTGGGTGTACACAAGCAAAGTGGATGTTGTATAAGAATATATGTTTAGAGTAACATCGACATGCCCACTGTATTCCAACTTAAGCTATTGCACCGAGTGTAAGCAAGTAAAGTAGGCGTGAGGAAGGGCACTTAATTTTTGTGGTTCAATGAGAACTAAAACTCGGCCTATAGAACAGACGTGTATATACTTACCCGTGTGTACGCAAGTAAAGTTTGACGTGTGAAATTGCACTTAACTTGTGTCAGTTCTCTGTTCAATCAGTGTTGAATGTTTGAACTTCTCTCTTTAATTCTGTCTCTCGGAGCTACAATACTTTTAAGAGTACAGGCCTTAGGAAACTTATCTCAGAGCCACTATTGAGTATTTTAAACAGTACCCGGAAAAATATAAATTTCTTTTGATGACTAGTACCAGAAAGTTGCTCCTTCCACCACTAGTAAGAGAGAGCGTGGAGGTGAAATGTTAATATAATTCTCATGGAGAAATTATCTAAGTCCTTCCCCTAGAGGACCCACCTACCACTCCCAGCTCTCGTCACAGTGGGGGAGGGGGGGGGGGGGGCAGTGAGGAAGGAGAGAGGGGGTGGGGGCAACAATGTGAGGCGTTTGACTTAAAAGAAAAAAAAAAAGAAAGAAAGAAAAAAGAGGTTCATACACAGCATGGAACCCAGGCCCATAAAAAAAAAAAACAGACAAAAACGATCACTCAACCCTGTAGCGATAGACACCCAGATCAGTGTCACCTGAAGTGTTGTACAGTGATTTTCTAGTGAAAGGATAGGTGCTGAGTCGAAAGGGTCGTCTGTCAGTCATCACCACCTGCACCCCCTTGAACATTTTCATCGGAGTTACCTCTCCACTATCTACAACTCCGTGTGTGTGTGGTGTGTCGTGTGCGTGTGTGTTTTGTGTGTGTGTTGTGTGAATGTGTGTGTGTGTGTGTGGGGTGTTTAAAAAAGGACCCTTGGTATCACTTTAAAAAAAATACTGCAGTCATTGCCAATCAGACATATTCAAATCATTACACATATCAAACGGGCCTTTGTCAATTTGAAAGAAATTAAAGATCGAACAAAGAAGTCAATACTTTTACTAGACAATTGACCAGTGAAACAAAACGGGGGAAAATAATAATGGAATCTACTTCTGCAACCGCATCAGTTCAACGACAATAATTTCTGGTCATTCCGACACTTTGCATATGCCACAAATACAACAATGTTTCTCTTCCTCCTTTCTTCTCTCGCCCCCACCACCTTTGGTGTTGTTGTTGTTGTTATTTTGTTGATTTGTTCGTAGGACAGGGTGTGATTCATACGTTTATGTTCTCCAGTAGGTGTTTAAGATTATCCCCTTTTTTGTTTGTCGTTTATTTGCTTTGTTTTTCCCGACATCGTTAATTCGCCCATAACAAAAGAGGAGGAATGACGTAATATTTTTCAGTTTTGATTTAGCCTTTGTAGTCACGTCAGCTTTCTGTGGGATTTAATCCATCTTCAACATTCAGTGGAGCGATGTCACATGTTACGAACATCGAGGTCATTGAGACAGCGCCGAACAGCACGTGCACGTCTTGACAGGAGTCCTGCCCTGAAGACGGGCACAGCTGCGCTTGCGGGCACATCACAAACCCAGTCCAGGACCACAAGCTAAAGCGACACTGCGTGGCGGCCGGTTCACACTATGACCACCCTTGCTTCACGACTCCTGGGGGAGCACGTGTGTGAGCGCCTTACGTCCACAGCAGAACCTTATCCTTACAGCATTCCCAAACAGAGTAATTTTGCTTTTAATTTTCGGTGCTGTTGTTGATTAATCACAAATGTGTGTAGTGTAATTAATGCACTGAGTACGAAACCCACCGCAGAAAAAAAAAAGGATGTTCAAAAAGAAAGTACGATTTCTGTGATGAAACACAGTAACTAAAGAATACATACCATGTCATTGTCTGCTTCACTCACATTGTATGAGAACCAGGTCGGTGCCTCTGTCCGCACTATCCCTGGTCACTGTGAGAGAGAGCCGTCATGCCGCTGAGTGCATCTTACCGTGCATGGGAATTTTGCTGAAGGCACGCGCAAGCTGGAATAGAACTAGTGTGGTGGCTGTGGGAAAGAAAGAATGAGTAGGCTCTATCTGCAAGCGAGCATGCATTGCTGTTAACTTACGGTCAACTGTTAGCGAAAGGGGCCACACACATACCAGAGAAAAGAGGAAAAAAGGACTCCTTGAAGAACTCGTGGCATCGACCATCTACGGAATGAGCATCAACAGCAGCTGGATGACATAATAATGGCATCGTCACATGCCATCCACCTGACCTCCCCCGCCTCCTCCCCTTTCCCCCTCCCCCTCCCGCTTCCATGAAGATGGCATCGTGAAATCAGAATCAGAAGCTGAGGAGAGAACTCGTGAAATGGAACCGAACGTGTCCCTGCTGTGCCTGCTAGAAAAGGAAACACCCGAAGGTGCTGGGGAGGACCCAGAGAAGCACTGTCTTCACCCCCTGCTGAGCAGTCCTGTCCCACCCTTGGAGGCCTGCGCTGTGTTGACGGTGTTACCAGTGGATGTGTCGTGTACTAACGTCTATGCAGATTCCAACTCAAACACTTCCATTAACGATGCTTGAGCAAGATCTGCAGCATCAAATGGAAAGACAGAGTGTCCAGCCTACAGGTCCAGAAGAAGTGGGGCCTACCCAGCATTGAGTGTGTACTCATCAAAAGCCAGCTCTGATGGACAGGACACGTTGTCCGTATGGAGGACAGCACTATTCCAAAGATGCTGCTCTATGGACAACTGAAGGAAGGACAAGGTGACCAAGGAAGGCCTCTCAAGAGATACAAAGACACCTTGAAGGCCAACATCAGAAGCTGCTGCATCGACACTGCTTCCTGGGGAGATGTCACCCTTGACAGAACACAGTCGAAGTAACAGAGTACCCAGGACACAAAGACATTTGAGCGCAACAGAGCAGCCGCTACCCAGGAAAAGAGGGATCGGAGAAAACGGGCTCATCCTTGCAGGACTGTATGCAGCGTCTGTGGACGACTTTGTGCCTGAGGAACTGGTCTTCATTTCCACATGAGGACTCGCATCAGCAGATGACCTGCCTGCCTACTCATCCGTCGGACACGAGGGGAAAATCCATCAGGTGTGTGAAATACAGTGTGTTTAGGCAAGTATGGAACATCCTTATGTGTGTGTGTGTGTGTGGGAGGGGGGGGGGGGCCGGGGGCGGGGGGGGGGGGGGTCTCTTTGTTCTACATGCTCTGTGTTTGTCATTTCCGCAAGGGGCGATTCGGTGTCGTAAGCAGTATTCGCTTGGGGCTATGGCATGTATTCATTTCATCATGGGAGCAAGAGTGATCCCACTTGTTCATAATTTACTGTTTATTGTTCCCCGTCTCATTTAAGATTTCCTTTCATACTTATTACCAAACCTTCACCTGCTGTCGCCGCTGTAGCATCACCTGCCCACCCCATCGCTCTCCCCTACTCCCGTCCTCCTCCAAACCTCTACCTCGTCTGCTGGCCACACGCCAGAATAAGGATTTTGCACTAAAACTCTTTTGAGGCTTACCATAAGTCACACGCCACAATTAGGACTTTGCACTAAAACACTATATAATCCATGTAAGCGTTTTGAGGCCTACCATATATATGAGCCAGCAATTAATGTTACACTGATAAGTGATGACAAGAACAACTCCCCACTAATTATTTCCCTTGTTTCAGGAATTTTCACCGGTGATTTCACAAACAAATCTTCAAGTTCATGACCTTGTCGTCAGTTGTGTTACATTTCAGGCCTTCGCACTCACCCGTGACCCTATCTTTGCGCCAGTTTGAAGCCCCCAAAATATAGTCCCATTCCTTCTATCTTAATCTGTCTGCTTGGAACCATCTGGCTTGTGCCTTGATGGCCATATAAAAAAAATGAGGAGCATCAACAGACACAATGAATATTCTCAAAACAATCTAATATCAAAGCAATCTAATTGCGCCAGCCTATATATACTTGACTCCTTTTAAGCAAGGCCTCGGCGCATTAATTTTTGGTGTGCAGTCTCTCCGTGTACTACCGTCTACGCAGTTTCCGTTTCCGTTTCATTAACGAGGTGTCATTGCGTGCGGACTAGTCCATATACGCAAACACCACATCTGCCAAGTTTTGAGACCACACTACGCACGATTGAGAGATTTGCGCAATGCACAAAAAAAGATTTCAGACGCCACCGTTGTAGAAAACCATTATTAATGTTATCATTATGATCTATTTAATTTTGTAGCATTTCCAAGCATCCCCCTCACTCTTTCCGTCCCCAACCACCACACGCACATACTCCCTTCCTGCCAACTGTCCCCCCCCCCCCCCCCCCCCCCCCCCGCTCCACCTCCACCCACAGCTTTCTGCCACTTCATCCCTCCTACAGGGGGCGAACCAGACACATCATCCCGGTGACCCTTTCAAAGTCTTCTTAGAGCCATCTCCACTTTACTCTCGTTCTATCACTGTCTGGTATGTTGACACACATAAATTCGTCTATTTCCAGTGCTGACCTCTGGTTGAACTCTGACCTCAGGTCATCCATGGAGTTGAACGGTTTATGGTCCCACATGCTGCCACCAGTGTGTCCAACAAGCCAAGCTTTTATTTAAACGACGGCCCGGTGTAAACGCGGGGATGATATCACAATCCCTTCTCAAACATGTTCACATCAGATGGTACAAGTCTACAGCCTGAAAGTCCCTCCATTTGCCTCACCAACGGCCGGACAATGAACATGGGTGCCTCTCCCATCTCTTCCTTCTTCCCTCCCCCTTATTACCACAGCTCCCCCAAACATTACACGTACTTCTACCCATGAAAACCAAACCAGAAACAAACTGAAAATCAAATAGACAACTACCTGGAGTGCACAGGGGCAAAATAAAAGAAGTGGGTTTATTTGGAGACATTTGAACTTTGCGGAATTTAAAGACAACAACAACAGCAAAAACAGAACGACAGCAACAACAACAAAGCGAGCAACACACACACACACACACACACACACACACACACACACACACACACACACACACACACACACAAGACAACAACAACAGCAAAAACAGAACAACAACAACAAAGCGAGCAACACACACACACACACACACACACACAGACACACACACACACACACACACACGCACGCACGCACGCACGCACGCACGCACGCACACACACACACACACACACACACACACACACACACACACACACACACACTTAGTATTAACACCTCACCCCATGACCTATCAACGTCATGACATACTCCGACCAAAGACTGTACCCCCTTCGTAGGGCGAACTATCTTTGCTCCGACCAAAGATAGTTCGCCCTCCGTGGGGCGTACAGTCTTTGCTCCGACCCACCCATTCCCGTCCCCACCATCCCCATTCTATCCCCCCCCCCCCCCCCCCCCCCCCGTCCCCATCACCGCCCCATTCCCCCATACCCATCATATTCTTCCATTCAGTGCATTAGTACCTCAGCTGCCTCGAAGATAGGTCACAGTATGTGCCAAATGTGGTCAAGGACCTCTCAGCGACAACTGGTCATACGCTACGCGCATTCATTCATCACGTGATGGAGATCTTGCTTCTGTACAGACTCAGTGGTTCGGAAGATGTTTTGCAAGCGGGTAGGGGGTGGGTTTGGGGACTGCCTGTAGCATTTTGACAAAATCATCATTGGAGTATGTTCTCCGAACTTTTCTCAGCTGTTAAAGCAGGAGGGGGAGGGGGGAGGAGGGTGGGGTGGGTGGGGTGGGGTGAAGGGGAAGGCACCATAACTTGCACTCCTTTACAAACAAAAAAACAAAAAACAAAAAAAAAGTCGAATCTATGGTGCAAATAGGGCGTTATGAGACAACAGGAGCTAAGACTGTGACCTCGTATACATAAAAGATGTCACCAAAATGTCGTTCAGGAAGACACAAACATTGCTGTGATTGAAAGTATGTTTTATTTTCCTTCTTCGTTTACCCCCCCCCCTTTTTTTTTTTTAAATCATTCGCTCCCTTTGGCCGCGCATTGAATATTGGGAGAGGGGTGGTGGTGGTGGTGGAATGAAAATAGTTGAGTTTTACGTCCTCATAGCAAAAGCTTTTAGGGACATGTTTTTCATTCTCACGGTAGTCTTGGGTGGTGAATGTAGATAACCTGCCCTCTTCTTCTTCAATCAGGAGGAAGGGGGAGGGCGAAGAGGGGGGGGGGGGGGGAGGATGCGATGACCTCTTTCACCCGCCTGGTTCCGACGCAGCCACTGAAGACGAGACAGGAGTTCGCAATTAGTTTTTTTATATATTTTTTTTACATTTATTTATTATTATTTTTATAGTGCTCTGAACTTAATGACGGTGGTATGCCGATCGACGTCCATATCATAGAGGATACTGATCTCTCCCAACTCCAGGCAAAAATGTTGCTTCCCTGAGGTTCTGATGTGCTTCCGCGGGACTCACTTTCGGGGATAACTTTCGGTGTGTGTGTGTGTGTGTGTGTGTGTGTGTGTTGTCGGCGGCCCTTCTTTACTTCTTTCATCAAAAGGCCGAGAAGCTTTACTTGTTGATCCGCCGTTGCACCGTTAAGTATTAGCCTAAAGTATTTAATTGGTGCCAAAATGTTCCAGTGAAATAATGTTAGTAAAAGGAGATTGATAGGCTACTTCTTTGAGCTGCCGCTTTTATTTTGCTGGGCACGGCAGCTGAATTACATCAAAAGTTGCATCAGAATGTTTAACCAAAAAAAATGTACATTAACCTTCAAGTAGAGTGTGGACTGTCACCGTCATATTGAATTTTAAATCTGTGGGAGTGTGTGTGTGTGACTAATCACTGTAAGCCCATGGTTAATCACGGTAAGCCAATTTTACGTCACATCAACCTTACGTCATAGGCCTGCTCTTTTCGATCTTGTAGGATCAGAGCATGTAAAATCACAAGATTTTAGCCGGTGTGATATGATATGATGCATTTCCATTTCAGTAACCTGGAATAATCTCTCTCTCTCTCTCTCTCTCTCTCTCTCTCTCTCTCTTATTATATATATATATATATATATATATATATTATATATACATATACATATACATATATACGAGAATGAGAATGAAGAAACAGCAGCGCTGACAACGATTTCATGTCAAATCAAAAGCATAGACATATCTAGCGCAGAAAAAAATATGAAAAATGCCTGCCATTGCAACCAACGGTCAGTACATCTATGTCTCTAAGAATCGTTGTCTTACATTTGAATCTGCTAAAAACTCGACAGAAATCCATAGGCCTGTTTTCTTCTTCAACAAATGAGCAACACCAGAATCTGACAATGCGGAAAATGTAACAAGGTTGGGGACTCCGTTGGGTTTTTATATAGATCCGGATAATATACAGGTCTGTCTTAGAGCCCTGTTTCAGAAGTCTGCTCGTTGTCTTTGGTTTCCGTTTCCTAGGGAACGGTTTTGTTATTCTTCTTCTCGATCGCCTCTCACACTTGTAGACAGGATTCTGTAATGAATCTGGTGGTCCTCTGCAGGGCCTCCACAGACCCGTACAGCTTGTCGTTGATGGGTTATTGGTTGTTTGAGTGACAGATCAAGGTGGTCAGTGTTTAGACCACTTTGTTAATTCTAATGTGATGGCTGTTGGTAACCTCTCTCTGTCTCTGTCTCTGTCTCTCTCTCTCTCTCTCTCTCTCTCTCTCTCTCTCCTCGTCCTATGTGTTCATGTGGGGAACTTGGGCAAACGACCATTTTGACAAGCTTTAGACAGCAAACCAACATTTTATTTGTTTGAAACGCCCCCTGAAGGACCATTAAAACAAACTTTGGCGTGATACTGACATTATCTGTAACAGTGGATGCTGGGCATTTTATAAATCGCGATTGACACTGATACTACATTTGATGCAGAATTTACTAAGCAGTGGTGCAGCGAAACATACATTTCAATTTGCAGCAAAGACATCACACACGTGACGCTCGTATTCCAAAGAATATACAGCTTTCTGGCGCCTGTACCAGTTAAAACGGCAGACGACCGACAGGAATGCATGCGGCTCAGTCACTGATTAAAAGGCGCTGCCCAAAGGAGTGATTTCTCTGACTCCCAACACGTGGTTTGTTTTGGGCATTGTTTCAAAGGGAGTGGGGTAAGTCGGGGGTGAATGCAGTTGTGAACAAAAACAAGTTACGTAAGCTGAATGTGTTGTGTGTTCTCGTCACATATTCTGCTCTTTTCATTTGTATTTTGGATGTTTGCAGTTGCTGTCGAGTCGCAGGAAAAAATGGAGAATCAGAACGGTGAGGAACAACGGGAAAACTGGAACAAGAAAGTGGAGTACTTGCTGGCCATCATTGGGTATGCAGTAGGACTGGGAAACGTCTGGCGGTTCCCTTATCTGTTCTTCAGAAGTGGAGGAGGTAAAGTGTGCATTAGAAAGAAAGACTTCCCGTCATACCCCCCGTCCGTTTTAAAACAGTTCATTCTCTCAAATATCAGGCAAAGTCAGATTGGTTATTTGAAAAGAAAAAAAAAAAAGGATGAAAAAAAAAAAAAAACGCGTTCGGAAAGATTCCACCACATAGAGGACTGGGGTATGAAAGGAAGCCATTCCTGTGCATATTGATGAACTGATTTTGTGACGCGTGTGACGATGAGTTGTGTGTGTGTGACTTTGAATGTGAGTGCCACTGTGAAGGAAGGTATCTCAGCAAGAACAATTGTTTTCAAATTCAGCCAATATCCCGTGTCATCATTAGCACTTTACTCCATTCCATTTTAAACACCAGCACTAAGGCCTTGCAGAACAGCTCACTGTTTTGGAGACAGTTTTCTGGTGATTAAGCGAAGAGAAAAGTCGTTTTCATTTTCTGCAAGGTTCTGCATTGGAGAGGAAAGAAATGCACACTACCATGATTTACATGATGTTATGGAAGCTCATGATAGTTGTAAGAATCCTTGAAACCGGGGTATTTTAAGAGGGGGGTGGGGGAGTTTGTTGGGCAAGAGATGTGGTTGTGTTTGAGACAAAAGAGGGGGAAAAAATCTTGAGAACAAAGCCTTATTTCCTGCTGTACCATGTTAGAGGCATTGCACCAAGGCCGCTCATTCTGTCTCCTGTATACAGCCACGGCCTAACCCGTCCCACCACAGCCCCGGCATTGCC
>CM031621.1:6913030-6993030 GCA_018398815.1 Conus ventricosus
TTTCTTTTTGGAGCATTGACCTAAATTCATAGTACGACCCAGCATGCTACTTTTAACAATTACTTGCTACGATCTTACTTCGCTCACACTAAAACCAAGCATATTATGATTTAAAAGAAGCTGTAATGCTCGCATAACATGGCCCAAAAGGCATGATTGAAAAATATGCAAAGGGGGTTTTGGATATGATTGGAAATGCAGGACCTGTGATTAGGCCTACCAGTCATAATTTGTTACTGGTGAGATCTCTACTAGAAGATGCTTTTCATGACAACATGCTGCTTCAAATTGTGCCTCCATCTTCAGAGTGTGACAGGATTACGACATGCCATTATGTGGAATTTACACTCCTGTGACAGTGGTGTCAGTGAAGATGTTACTTTAATTTAATGGACATTTTGTAGTTCATTTTGAAAATTTTCAGATGGGAGGCAAAGGAAGGATGTCCATGTTCATGTTGTCACTTGTGACGTGCACATCCTCAGATACTTTAAACCGTAAATGAACGGGCATGCAAGCATGCATGCATACATATATTTTATGTTTAAAAGATAAGCGCACACACACACACACCCCACACACACACACACACACACACACACACACACACACCCACAAAAAACACACAAAAACACACCCACACCCACACACCCACACACACCACACACACACACACACACACCACACACACACAAACACACACACAAACACACACACCACACAACACACATAAACACCACAAACACACACACACACACACACCCCACACACACAAAACACACACACACCCACACACACACACAGCCCTGTGTCCCTTGCGGCGGCGGGGCTATAAGCACATTATCGTATCTTACACACACACACACACACACGCACACACGCACGCACGCACGCACGCACGCACGCACGCCACACACGAAACGCACGCACGCACACACACACACACACACACACACACACACACACACACACACACACCACGCCCGAATGTACACACTGATGCATGTGTGTGCCAAAGCGCACTTACAAACTGGGACATGCAGCATGCATGCACACAAAACACACACACACACACACACACAAAACACACACACACACACACACACACACACCACTCAAACACACAACACACACAAAAAACACACTAACACAATAAACAAACACACTAACACACACCACACACACATTTAACACCTAATGCACCACACACACTAAACAAACCCAACACATTAACACAAAACACTACAACAACTCGTTTCATTTTGCTTAGCCCAGCTGATGGGGAGGGGCCATTCGTGTAGATGCAGCATGCAGACACAAGACACAAGCCCAGTCACAGTGGGTTGGGGGGGGGGGGGGGGGGGGGGGGGGGGGGGGGGGGGGGGGGGGGGAGGAAGGGAGTATGTGATATAGACAATGCATATCAACCTTCAAGCCCGAAATTTCAACCATCTTTTGTGCCAATACTTGCATACTCCACAATAAACACACCACCCCGACCACCACCCTCCTTGCCTAATGTATGAACCCTGACTATCAAGAAGGTGTTTTGCTCTTGAATTGCATTATATTGTTATTCTGTTTAGTGAGTGTGTCTTATGAGAGTAAAGTTTTTGTGTGGTGTGTGTCTCTGGTGTGGGGTCTCTGTGTGTGTGTGGTGTGTGTGTGTGTGTGTGGTGTGTGTGTGCGCGGCGTGCGTGCGTGCGTGTGTCGTGCGTGTTTCCTATTATCTCTTGCCTTCTTGTCACAATGTCTTTATGCTCGTTTTTCTTATGTGACTCTCTCTCTCTCTTCTCTCTCTCTCCTTTTCTCTCTCCTCTCCCTCTCCTCTCTCGTATGCGCACGCACACACACACACACACACACGCACAGCACACACACACACGCACACACAACACACACACACACACACACACCCCACACACACACACACACACACACACACACACACACATATACACACTGTGCGTGAAGTATATATAAAGCAGTGGTAAAAAGGTTACATGTTTAATATAAAAAAAAGTTGTGAAAAGTCTCTGGATTTCAGGGGCCTTTCTGATCCCTTTTTTATCATGCTGTGTTTTGCGGCATCCCGCTGGCCTACATGGAGATGGCCATCGGTCAGTTCACCCAGAGGGACCCATAGGGGCCATCTCCAAGCTCTGCCCCTTCTTCAAAGGTATGGTGAATGTTGCCGTGGGAGGTGTCACTTTAGAGAGCTGTTCGTTATGCTCTGCAGACAAAATGGTACTGTTAAAGATTAAATTATCGTATCTTACGATGTTTGATTTTTGCATGAAGAATAAAAGCAATTGTGATGCATGTGTTGTATTCAGGATGCAGATGCTATGGTCAGTCAAGCGTAATTGTTCTATGGTGGTGCGTGAAATCCTCTATGCCCCAGCAGGTGTCATGGATAAACTGAAACTTGAATCGTGTGTGTGTGTGTGTGTTGCTTGTTTGTGTGCATGTGTCTGTAACTTATCGGGTGTTGGTGTGTAGACTTTGCATTTTCTTGTCGTTCTAATTGATAATAAAAACAATGGAAAGATGAAAATTCTGCAGATTCTGATAGAAATTCTCAGTGAGGACATCTGAAGCTTTAAATAAAGTTTTCTTGAAAAAGTTCACGAAAGTGGAAAAGGTATCTCCAAGAACCATTCGTAGCTCAGACATTGTTTGCCTGATTTGAATGAGTTAAATGTGTTGGAAAGGGGATTTTCATTTTAATGCTTTATAGTGTATATATGCTTTATAGTGTATGTATGTGTGTGTTGTGTGTGTGTGTGTGTGTGTGTGCATGTGAATTGGGAGAGAAGAGAGAGAGAAATATGGAGGAGTGGGGAGATGTGTGTTGGGGGGGGGGGGGGGGGGAGGGGAGAGAGGTAAGGTGGAGTCGGGGGATTACAGATCCAGGTTGCAGTTTCTCGTCTTTCATTTCCTCCTAGTGGCGTTGCTCTCACACCATTCCTTCTGGCTCCCTACTCACACCATTCCTTCTGTCTCCCCCACTCACACCATTCCTTCTAGCTCCCCACTCACACCATTCCTTCTGGCTCCCCCACTCACACCATTCCTTCTGGCTCCTCCACTCACACCATTCCCTTTTAGCTCCCCCACTCACACCATTCCTTCTGTCTCCCCCACTCACACACATTCCTTCTGTCTCCCCACTCACCATTCCTTCTGGCTCCTCCACTCACACCATTCCTTCTGGCTCCCCCACTCACACCATTCCTTCTAGCTCCCCACTCACACCATTCCTTCTAGCTCCCCACTCACACCATTCCTTCTGTCTCCCCCACTCACACCATTCCTTCTAGCTCCCCACTCACACCATTCCTTCTGTCTCCCCCACTCACTCCATTCCTTCTGTCTCCCCCACTCACACCCTTCCTTCTGGCTCCTCCACTCACACCATTCCTTCTGGCTCCCCCACTCACACATTCCTTCTAGCTCCCCACTCACACCATTCCTTCTAGCTCCCCACTCACACCATTCCTTCTGTCTCCCCCACTCACAAACCCTTCCTTCTAGCTCCCCACTCACACCATTCCTTCTGTCTCCCCCACTCCACCATTCCTTCTGACCCCCCACTCACACCATTCCCTTCTGTCTCCCCCACTCACACCATTCCTTCTGTCTCCCCCACTCACACCATTCCTTCTGTCTCCCCCACTCACACCATTCCTTCTGACCCCCACTCACACCATTCCTTCTGGCTCCCCCACTCACACCATTCCTTCTGGCTCCCCACTCACACCATTCCTTCTGGCTCCCCCACTACACCATCCTTCTGGCCCCCACTCACACCATTCCTTCTGACCCCCACTCACACCATTCCTTCTGGCTCCCCCACTCACACCATTCCTTCTGGCTCCCCCACTCACACATTCCTTCTGGCTCCCCCACTCACACCATTCCTTCTGGCTCCTCCACTCACACCATTCCTTCTGGGTCCCCACTCACACCATTCCTTCTGGCTCCCCACTCACACCATTCCTTCTGACCCCCACTCACACCATTCCTTCTGTCTCCCCACTCACACCCTTCCTTCTGGCTCCCCCACTCACACCATTCCTTCTGACCCCACTCACACCCTTCCTTCTGACCCCCCTCTTACACCATTCCTTCTGGCTCCCCCACTCACACCATTCCTTCTGACCCCCACTCACACCATTCCTTCTGGCTCCCCACTCACACCATTCCTTCTGACCCCCACTCACACCATTCCTTCTGACCCCCACTCACACCATTCCTTCTGACCCCCTCTCACACCATTCCTTCTAGTTCCCCACTCACACCATTCCTTCTGACCCCCACTCACACCATTCCTTCTGGCTCCCCACTCACACCATTCCTTCTGGTTCCCCGCTAACACCATTCCTTCTGGCTCCCCCACTCACACCATTCCTTCTGACCCCCACTCACACCACTCACACCATTCCTTCTGGCTCCCCACTCACACCATTCCTTCTGACCCCCACTCACACCATTCCTTCTGACCCCTCTCACACCATTCCTTCTGGTTCCCCCGCTAACACCATTCCTTCTGGCTCCCCACTCACACCATTCCTTCTGGCTCTCCCACTCCACGATTCCTTTGACCCGCACTCCACCATTCCTTTGACCCCACCCCCCCCCATTTTTTTGACCCCCAATAAAAACCTTTCCCTTCCCCCCAGGGGCGGCTTTCTCTTGGCGGGGGTGTTTCTGACCAACCTGTGCCCCCCCCTTTTTTTTTTCCCCCTATGTTCTGCCTACCTTTTTTTCGTATCTCTTTTCACCCAAAAAGTCCCCCCACATATCTGCACCCCTCTATGTCTTTCTTGTTTCTTCCTTCCCCGGTTTTCTTCTGTTTTTTATCTTTTTTTCCCAGTCTTCCTTTTCAATGCTTCTTTTTCTGGATCTATGGGAGTGGGGCCCTAAGTCCCCGAAATCAAAAGGTGTGCACTGGCCGAGAGTGAATGGCTCTGCGTTAAGAGCGTACAGCAGTTTCGGTTTTGAGGGCGGTATCGGCAGATGGACCCCCTGGGTTCATCTTAAATGTCCTTCGTAGGGCCATCCATTGCCCCTTCCCTGAAAAAAAAAGGCAGCTCTCTAGGGTGACTGTAAAACCCCGGCATTTGACCCTACCCCCTATGATTTAAAAAAAGTAGTCATTCAAAGACAGGAAAAAAGCGAGATTCAGATCGATGAGGAAAAAAAGGGGGGGAAAAAAAAAGGTTAAAAAAACACGGCCAAGCTTCCTTTTGGGGGAAAGCCAAAGACCCAAAAGAATCCATAGCTGGGATTTTCCCTTTGCCTTTTGTAAGTTTTTTGAGGGGTTTCTTCCACGGGTTTAAAAATGATCAAAAGACTCAGATCAGGTAGTTATTTGTAAATTTGGCGACAAAACGGCGTCTCGTTTGTTGTTGAAAAGAGAGGTTCTCAGCTTATGCAGATCACGTGAAGTTTTTTCATCCCTTTCTAAACATTCAAAAAGGGGTGATTGATTTGTTTACTGGACTTGCTGAAAAAAGAAATTGGGACTGAGAGGAAAGTAGGGGGTGTTACAGGTCAAAGAGTCAAAATTCTAAAGGAATTAAACGATTGAAACTAAAGCTTTTTTGAATTTGCTTTGTCATCCCCCGGGTTTTGTAAAAGGGGGTTTTGTTCGTGTAAAAAGTTTCCCCTTTTTGTCACCCCTTTGGATGTTTCAGTGTCAAGCTTTGGGCTTTCCCAGTCGACCCGGGGGGGTCGGGATTCCCCGTGACTGGGTCAGAAAAGCATGGGGGGTCTTGTCAAATGCTTTACCTGCTAAATTGTAAGGGTGTCTTTCAGCAAATTCTAAAATTTTGTCCGTGGGGAAAAAAAGGAATGCGGTTCAGAAAGTAAAGATGAGAGGAAATTTTTCCTTTCCGGAAGCTAAAAGGTTAGTGGAGGTCAGGACTCCTTGGTGATACTTTTACAAAAGGGGGGTTACTTCGGCGAACCGGTCTTCGGGTGATAATAGGAAAGCCCATTTACTACTCTAGAGAAGAAATTGACAGAAATGTTGTCATGGGTTTTGGTGGAAAACCGTGCTTGAACGGTGGGGGGGGTTTTGTCTAAAAAATGTAATGGTGTTAATCCGGCAGTGTAAAAAGGTTTGGGCCCCGGGCTGGTGGGGGTGGATGTTTGGTTGTGCGGGTTGCTGTGACAGAGGTCGGGGGTGGGGCCCCAAAAGGAAGGGATGCCCCTCGCTCGCAGGCCAATGGCAGCAGTGCGGAGGGAACCATGAAGAGGCCCTTTTTCGGCTCCACCCCCTCCAAAGGGGAAAATCTAGAAGTAAATTTTTTGGGTGCGCAGGTTTCAGTCCAGAAGACCTTAAAGCAGGAAATAAAAAAATTAAAAATTTTCGGGGGCATCGGTTTCTGATTTTGTCCTGAAAAACCGTTTTAGTTCTTTGGGGACTGATTTTTTCGGAAAGAGGGTGAAAATTTTTTTTAAAATAACGGCATACTCCGTGGAACATAAGGGGAGTTAAAGCAAATTGTGAGCCCTTGGTATTTTTGCGAGTTAGATCTTCGGAAATTTGCTCTTCGGGAAACCCTTTTAACTGAAAGTAAAAAGCATGAGTTCCCGGTTTTTCCCCTCTTACTAAACCCCCTTTCTCAGACTTTTAGGGAGGGGCGTTTCTCTTTATTTTATAATTGGGTACTACATACAGAAATTCCACTTTAACGGATGGGGGAGGCAGTGGCAGTGTATCTCGTTAAAAAAGGGGTTGTTACGATATGTGTCTGATTTATCCCCTTTTCTTCTGTGATTTCGAAGATCATTTGGTGGTTTAATTTCTCGCCCCCCTTAGCCCTTTTTTTTGGGGTGACTTAAAGGGCCCATTCTCCACAATGGGGAAGTAACTGCACCAATTTCAAGGGAATTTTTTGAAGTTTTATATGGGGATCATGTCTCTGTTTTTTAAAAACGGGGTTCACCGCCTTTTGTTTCCTTCTGGTTCTTTGATTCCTTGGTTTTGTCCTTTTGCCCCTTCCTTTTTTTTGGATTTTGAATGGCAGGTATCGGACTTAAGCGGGGTGACATTTTCCCGGTTTTTATTTTTTTTCAAAGAAAGCAGGAGTCCCCTCCGAAAACATGGAAAGTTTCGTTTTGCAATTGGGTCTTTATCACAACAGTTTTAAGTAGTGCCTAGAACTTTGCGGAGTTTTGAGATCCTGTTTTACAGTTACTAAAGGGGTAGTAGGAGTGCAAAGGAAAGCTTTCCCAAGTCCCCTTAAAAACCCAATGAGTTAAACCCCTTGGTTTGATAAAGGTGAAAAAATTTTAAAGGAAAGAGAAAAGGTTCTAAAAGTTTTTTTGCTAGGTTTTTTTGGTGGGGAAAAAAAATTAAAACATAGGCGTTTAGGGCTAAGTGTCTTTTAAACTTTTAAACTAAGAAGAAAGAAATTTGGGAAAAAATTTTTTTTTCAATCGTCTTTAAGGTCAATTAAGGAAGTCGGAAATAATCCGTAAGTTTAAGGGAAAGTCGGCCCCGGCATCATTTTTTTAAAAATGTTTGCAAAAAAATGGTCGTTTATTATGATAAAAAGGGGGGTTTAAACTTGCTAGCTGTTTCATTCATCAAATTTTCATAGCTGTATTATTGCAAAAATTCAGCGTATCAAAAGACAGGTCAAAATCTTTCCTTCGGCCAGAAGTTCTGGGATTACAACTGCGTTTTCAGAGGGAAAGATTTAAAGACCCATTTAAAAAGCCAAAACCAGCTCCGGGGCCCGTTTAATTTCTTTTATCAATTTATTCAACTTTCCCACTGGGGTTTTAAAAGTTTTTGTTGTCTCGTTTTAAATATTTTTGGTGTTCAGGGTTTTTTTCCACCTTTTTAGAGAGGGGTTGTTACCCATTCCAAACCGGGGAAGATCTTCGGACCAACAACAAAAGTCCTTAGCTCTCATAGTTTTATGTAAAACTTGGAGAGAATTTTTAAATTCTCTTTGTTAGGCAGTTGATGTTGGGGGCCCTTTTAGTGTTTCCCCATGTGGATTTGGGGAAAAACCCGCGTATCGGATAAATTGGTTCTTTATGAGTCTTTTATCGGAATGCTTTGTCAAGGGAGAACAGTTTTTTCATTTTTTGATTTAGAAAAAGCTTTTGAACAACATGGAGGCATGGAATTTTTCGGACTTGGGGGCACTTGATTTCAAAGGTTTTTTCCAATTTTTTTATTGCTAATTTTTTGTCTAAGGCTTTTCAGTGTTAGTTCATTCGACCTTTTCAGCCTTTTGAGAGGGATGGGTGTCCCTCAGGGTAGCATTTTTTTCCCCTTCTGTTCAATTGAAGATTAATAACATCGTCCATCAGTAAAGTCTGGAATCGAAAAGTCTTTATTTGTTGATGATTCCCATCTCTCCAAGGGGAAAAACTTTGGCTGACTGAGGTAACTTCAATTTGTGTTTAAATCGGTTCAGCAGGGGGGTTATAAAAAATGGATTTAATTTTTTTCGCTCAAAGACAGAGTGTATTCATTTCCATGGAAAAGTCTCGGTTTTAAACCAGCTACGTCTCAATTTGGTCGGTTTTAAAGTTTCCAAAACAAGTGAAATTTTTGGGGGTTTTTTTGATAAAAAGCTTTTTTTTTGCCTCCTTAAGTCTTAAACAATTTGCATCGGTTTTGAATTTTTTTTGAATTTTTTAAGTCACATGATTGGGTGCAACAGAGAACTTTTGCGTTGTTTGGGGTTTTTGGGAGCCAAGAAATTATGGGGTTTGGTTAGGTTTTCCCAAAGTCTTACCTCAAAGCTTTGATCCCAAACCATCCAAGATGGGATTGCTCTGGGAGCACTTTGCACATTCCAAAGAAAGTTTGTATGTGAATCGGGGTGAAACCCCCTTGGACTAAAGGGGTTGGGCTTTCCATGAATTAACCTGAAATGAGGGCTAATCCCGAAAACCCGCCTATGATATTGCTGAACCCCCTTTTTGAGCCAAATATGATTTTAAAAACCAAATGGATTTCTCCATGGGGTTTTGTATTTTGACCCATTTCGGGGCAGCTGGGTTGACCTTGTTTCTGTTGAGTGGTCCATTTAAAACTGTTTACCTCCTTTTAAAGTCGCCAACCAGAGATTTTAAATTTTTAAATTTTAAATCAATTTCGAAAGGGGACCTCGGTGTTTATATAAACAATTTATTTTGGGGGAATTGAATTTTTTAAAAAATTTTGTCAAAATTTTTCTTTGGTTCTAAGAAAGGGAGAGGGGGAGCTGCCCCTTGTGTGTGATTACGATTTTAGGAGTACTTTGTTAAGATTGCGGGGTTGGGCATTTTTATCGCTGAATGAAGGGGTTTTTAAAATTTGGCCCCCCCGGCGGGTCCAGATCAGATCATTGATTTCCTTTTTTTATCGGGTTCTTGTCGGCTTGTCGGCTTTTTTCGACAAGGAAGTTTCACATCCAGTTTTTTGCGGTATTATAAAAAAACTTCATACTCAGCTTTTCTCTTGGGAAAGCATATATTTTCTTGTGGGGTCCCCAGTCCATGGGAATCTATGGGAACTCAGGGTGGCAAAACAGCCAAACCCAAAATCTCGGGGCAAGTCTTTTTGGAGGCCTATGCGTTTGTTCCCCCTCTGATCTAAGTCATAAAACTGTTTGTATTGGGCGTGAACTGTGGCAGAGTGAATGGGGGTTTAATAAAAATTTATAATAAATTTTTTAAAAATTTGCCCCCATTTAACCAAACCTTTCCCATCGGGGGTGTAACCGTAAAAAGGATCGATTTTGCACGGTTACATATTGGGGAAAGCTATATAACCCAATTGGATTTTCAGAAGGGGGAAAACCCCCCCCTGGTGGGTTTTCGTGTGACACTTTTCAGTGTTTAAACATTTTTTTACAGAATGTGCTGATTTATGTGTATCAGAGAGAAGTTCTTTTCCACCAGTGTTTATCGGTTTTTTTTTCGTGAGATTTCAGTGGAATTTTTTTTTCTTTTTTAAAAAAGGTAAATTTTTTTTAAAAATATAGGGTTTTATTTTTGTAACAGGTGTCGAAGGGGTTGAAAGGATAATTTGCTTTTGTCCCCAAAATTTTAAGTGTGTGTTAAAAGAAGTGTGGGATCTGTTCAAAGACTCAGTAGTAGTGAGGTCCTGATTTTGGGTCCCAGAGTCCGTGGGCCTATAAAAACTAACTAACTAATAACCTTCCCCTGGTTCCCCCCCAACCTTCCCTTTGGCTCCCCCACTCACCATTCCCTTTGGTCTCCCACTCACACGATTCCTTCGACCCCCCCACCCTTCCTTTGCCCCCACCACACCTTTTCCCCCTGGGCCCCCCTAACCATTCCTTTGGCTCTCCCACTCCCCCCCATTTCCCTCTGGCCCCCCCCTCACCCACTCAACCCTTCCCTTTTGGCTCCCCCCCTCCACCATTCCCTTTTGGCTCCCATCACACCCAATTTCCCTGACCCCCACTCCAATCCTTTTGGGTCCCCCCCCAACCCCATTCCTTTTGGCTCCCCCTCACACCATTTCTGACCCCCCCTCACACCATCACTCCATTTCCTTTTTGGCTCCCCCCCCCACACCCCCTTTTGGCTCACCACTCCACCCTAACCATTTTTCTGGGCCCCCCCCAACCCATTTTTGTTTTTTTTTTTTTTTTTTTTTTTTTTTTTTTTTTTTTTGGTTTTTTTTTTTTTTCTTTTTGGGGTTTTTTTTTTTTTTTTTTTTTTTTTTTTTATTTTTTTTTTTTTAATTTTTTTTTTTTTTTTTTTTTTTTTTTTTTTTTTTTTCTGATCCCCCCCTAAAAAACACCCGTTTTCCCTCGGTTTCTCAAATTCTGTTCCCCAAAATTTTTTCTCTACATTTTTTCTGGAAAAGGGAAAGCTTTTCCTCGGGGTTTGGGGCCTCTCAACGTTTTTTCACTTTTTTCCGTTGACAAGAGAGATTTCGTTTCGGTCTTGAACCCATAAGTGATTTGGGATTTAGTGGGGCTGCCCTAATTGCATGCCCAATTGTGGGTGACAAGGGAAAACCCCCTCCCCCCCCCCCCCCCCAAGAACTAAAGGGGAAAAAATAATATTTAAAAGGATTGAAACATAACCCAAATTTTTCGTACAGTTTTATTTCCCTCGCTGGATGAAACCAGAAAAAAGGGTTTGGGGCGCAAGCGTAGTGGCCCGGCTACCAGAACAACCCAACCCACCCCCCCCCCACCCCAAACAAACAAACAAAAAAGTAACACAAACCACACCACACAACACACCAAAACCCCAAACACAGGGATATTTTGTTGCTTGCAGCGTATGTGCGGGACAAAAACACCACAAACACACCACAACACAACACCACCAAAACACACAACACACACACACACAACACCACACACACACACACAACACAAACCCCACACACACCAAACACACACACCCCCCACACACCAACTTTGCGCAGGATGGGGCAAAGGAAACACAAAACAAAAACACAAAAAAACACAAATTCACAGAAATTTTTAAAAACCAACATCTTACCAACCCCCCCAAACAAACCCAACATCAAACAGGTTGGGGTACAGGCCCCCAGTTTTGGTCAAAATTAAACAGTGCTGTGTTTGGGATAACCAACGGTTTTATTCCCCCTTCCTTTTAAAACCCCTGGGAAAAAACATTTTGGAAAAGGCAGCGGGCGAAAATAAAAAATTGCCTTTGGGTGACCCAATAAAGGTCTTCCACCCAAAATTAATGCAAACACTTTTGTTAAGGCGGTTAAAATTTCACAAAAAGGGGGGGTCAACTTGCGGCTTGCAAAATGGCCCCCAAGGTTTCCCGCATTGGTCATTGGGTTTTTCCCCCTGTGCGGGTGAGGGCTGGGGGCGCGGTGGGGATCTCGTTCCTTTCACCCCGACTACGTCACATCTCACTGGGCCCTTTTCCCCGTTCGCCCTTTCAGGGCCCCCTTGCCCTGGATCGGCTTTACCATGACTGGGCGTGAGTCCTGTGGGTCAACCCACCAACGCCCCCCCGCCCCCGAACGACTCGCGGTCCCCACAGGGACTTCTTCAGTTTAGTAGTGTTTTGTCGCATGTTGTTTGGGGTTTTTTTTTTTTTTTTTTTTGGTTTTGTACCGTCCTACGTTTTATACCAAAATTTTGTTTTGATTTACCTGCCCGTTTTGTTTTTCGAATTCACGGTGTGGTTTTTGAACCTGAAAGATTGGGGTTTTTTTTTTTTCCTGTCGGTTGTTTTTTTACCTGTTTTCATGGTTTTTATTGTCCTGTGCTTTTGCATGGCTGTGTTGTTTGTTAAAGTCGCTTTGTTTTTTGTACCTGTCAGTATGTTTTTTTAAAGCGGTGTGGTTTTTTTACCTGTCAGTATGTTTTTCAAATTTGGGGTGGGTTTTTTTACCCTTTTATGTTTTTAATGGTGGTGTGGTTTTTGTAACTGTGTTTTTTTTTCAATTCGGTATGGTTTTTGTAAATGTTTGTTTTTTTTGTCGGTAGGTTTTTGTAACTGCAGTATGTTTCTCAATGTTTTTTGGTTTTTTTTCCTGTCTTGTTTTCAGTCAGTTTGGTTTTTTTTCCTGTCAGCTGTTTTTCAAGTTGGTATGGTTTTTGTGCTGTCAGATGTTTTTCAAAGTTGGTAGGTTTTTGTACCCGTTAGTATGTTTTTCAAAGGGGTATGGGTTTTTTACCTGTCATATTTTTTTTAAGTTGACAGTTGGTTTTTGTACCTTTTAGCATGTTTTTCAAAGTTGGGTTTTTTTTTTACCCGTCGCATGTTTTTTAAAGTTGGTTTGGTTTTTGTACCTGCAGTTTGTTTTTCAATGTCGTATAGGGTTTTTTTACCCGTCAGTAGTTTTTCAATGTTGGTTGGTTTTTTTTTTCAATGTTGAGGTTTTTGTACCTGTCGTTGTTTTTCAATGTCAGTATTTTTTTTGTACTGTCGGTTGTTTTAATTTTTCCTGCCATTGGATTTTTTAAAAAATTGAAAGGTGTGGTTTTTGAACCTGAAAAAATTTTTGGGGGGTTTTTTACCCGTCGTAGGTTTTTGTACCTGTTGCATGGTTTTTATCTGTCACTGGCTTTTTCATGGCTGTGTTGTTTTTCTGTTATTTGTTTTTTTACCCGTCTTTTTTTCAATTTTTTGGGATGGTCTTTGTACCCGTCGGTATGTTTTTTCATTTTTTTTCTGGTTTTTTTTTTGGGGGGGGTTTTTGTTTTTTTCGGGGTTTTTTAATTATGGAGGCATACATCACTTTGTTCTCATTGATCTACGTCATAATTGTTTTATTGTCGACTGTGCAGAGAATGGTTAATCAATTCATAAATTGTTTAAATTGCCATTAACAATCCTTCCATCGTGGTACGTAACCGTAAAGAGGAATCGATTTTGTCACGGTTACATATTGGGCACAGCTATATAACGCACAGTTGGATATTCAGAAGGGAAGACCCCCCATGGTGTGTTGCGTGTGACAGCTTTTTCAGTGTTAATCATTTTTTGACAGAATGTGCTGATTTGATGTGTATCAGAGAGAAGTTCTTTTCCACCAGTGATTTATCGGTTCTTTTTCGTGAGATTTCAGTGGATCTTATTTTTTCTTTTTTAAAAGAGGTAAACTTATTTTAAAAATATAGGGTTTTATTAATATGTATACAGTGTCGAAGGAGTTGAAAGGATAATTGTGCTTTTGTCCTCATAAATTTTAAGTGATGTGTTAATAGAAGTGTGGGTATCTGTATCAAGAGACTCAGATATGATAGCTGAGGTCCTGATTTGGCTCCTAGTAGTCCGCTGGACCCTATAAACACTAACTAACTAACTAACCATTCCCTCTGGTTCCCCCACTCACACCATTCCTTCTGGCTCCCCACTCACACCATTCCTTCTGGCTCTCCCACTCACACGATTCCTCTGACCCGCATCCACCCATTCCTTCTGACCCCCACTCACACCATTCCCTCTGGTTCCCCCACTCACACCATTCCTTCTGGCTCTCCCACTCACACCATTCCTTCTGGCCCCCCACTCACACCACTCACACCATTCCTTCTGGCTCCCCACTCACACCATTCCTTCTGGCTCCCCACTCACACCATTCCCTCTGACCCCACTCACACCATTCCTTCTGGCTCCCCACCACACCATTCCTTCTGGCTCCCCCACTCACACCATTCCTTCTGACCCCCACTCACACCACTCACTCCATTCCTTCTGGCTCCCCCACTCACACCATTCCTTCTGGCTCACCACTCACACCACTCACACCATTCCTTCTGGCTCCCCCACTAACACCATTCTTTCTGACCCCCACTAACACTATTCCTTCTGGCTCTCCCTCTAACACCATTCCTTCTGGCTCTCCCTCTAACACCATTCCTTCTGGCTCTCCCTCTAACACCATTCCTTCTGGCTCTCCCACTAACATCATTCCTTCTGGCCCCCACTCACAGCCACACCCAGGCTTTCTTCTGTTGGGGCCTCATTTTCAGCTGTTCATTTGGTGCGATCCCTTCTCAGCTTGCTGTGAAACAACCCGCCAGAGGAGACACTGCACTGCTGTTACGTCTCTTTGATGATGTTCAGATGAGCCTGCTGTGATTCAGCGTGTGCAGTAGCTCACATACTAAGCTCCCTGCAGACATATTGTTGGTGACAGTGAGTCCACGTCTCCAGAAAATACCACACCGTTTGTCCAGTGACGATTCTCAGGAACTTGCTGATTCCAAAGAATTTGACTCGATAGTCATTGGGAGTGTGACATGGAGAGGAAGTTGAGATTTATGCTTCACAGTGGCAGGGTATGAGGGCCTCTAAACATAACGCTTTTTATCTACGTTTTTCACAGATTGATCATATAGAGAGTTCAGTTTCAGTTTCGGTCTGGGAGTGACTCGATGAATGATGATAATGGAGATTTATGTGGTGCTGCCCCTCATCTGCAGTGCAAGTTGTCAGGGCTGTACAATGGGAAAGCACCCCTACCCCCCCCCCCCCCCCCCCCAAGACTAACGGAAAAATAATCAGTTATATAAAAGAGATAGAACACATAACCACAAGTACTTCAGCCTACTAGTACATGTCTCCATCCGCATGTGCATAGTACAACAGAAGGATATTCGTGTGTGCTTGCACGCGTATGTGCGCAGGCATCACACACACGCACACACACGCACACACACACACACACACACACACACACACACACACACACACACACACACACACACACACGTACACACACACACACACACACACACACACACACACACACACACACACACAGTTGGATATTCATGTATGCTTGCACGCGTATGTGCACAGGCATCAAACACACACACACACACACACACACACACACACACACACACACACACACACACACACACGTACACACACGTATACACACACACACACACACACACACACACGTATACACACACACACACACACACACACACACACACACACACACACACACGTGTGCATGCAGGACTCGGTAGCAGAGAATCATCAAACAGTTTTCAAAAGATGGTCTTTTACAGATTTTTTTGAAAGCAGGTGCTACAGAATGGTGACAGGCAGATTATTCCACACACCTAACAGTGCTGTACCATTCACCTCCTTTCAAAACACATCCCAACATCAAGCAGGTCTGAGGGATACAGACACCTGCAGTGTTGGTCAGAAATTAAACAGATGCTCGTCCGTTATGTGGATGAACTCAACGGTATAGTTCCAGCCTTCCTATCTGAACCCATGGCAGACTCGAACAATTTTGGATAGAAGCCAGCAGGGACTGAAAAGTATCACCCAAATAAATGCCTTTGAGGTGACTCAACTCACAGCGCCTCGTTCCACAAACCCTTAATGCTAATCACTGTGTCTCAGTGTCGGTTCCAGTTTCATCAAGGGAGGTGTCGATACTTGCGGACTTGTCCATATAGGCCACACCAACGTGTCACAGCAGTTGGTCAGTGTGGAGTTGTTTCCCCTGTGCAGGTGCAGGGCTGGCGACGGTGGTGATCTCGTTCCTCTTCACCACGTACTACGTCATCATCATCACCTGGGCCTTCTTCTACATGTTCGCCACCTTTCAGGCCACCTTGCCCTGGATCGGCTGTGACCATGACTGGTCGTCCGAGTCCTGCTGGGTCAACTCCACCAACGCCACCCAGCCCCCGAACGACTCGCGGTCCCCCACAGAGGACTTCTATCAGTTAGTAGTGCTTTTTGTCCGCATGTTGTTGGTTTTTTTTTTTTTTTTGTATGGCTTTTGTACCTGTCGCTACGTTTTTATACCTGATGATGTGTTTGATTTTACCTGCCAGTTGTGTTTTTACGAAATTCATCGGTGTGGTTTTTGAACCTGAAAGTATTGGGGTTTTTTTTTTACCTGTCGGTATGGTTTTTGTACCTGTTAGCATGGTTTTTATCTGTCACTGTGCTTTTGCATGGCTGTGTTGTTTGTTCAAGTCGCTATGTTTTTTGTACCTGTCAGTATGTTTTTTAATGTCGGTGTGGTTTTTGTACCTGTCAGTATGTTTTTCAATGTCGGTGTGGTTTTTGTACCTGTCAGTATGTTTTTCAATGGTGGTGTGGTTTTTGTAACTGTGTATGTTTTTCAATGTCGGTATGGTTTTTGTAACTGTGTATGTTTTTCAATGTCGGTATGGTTTTTGTAACTGTCAGTATGTTTCTCAATGTTGGTATGGTTTTTGTACCTGTCAGTATGTTTTTCAATGTCAGTATGGGTTTTTGTACCTGTCAGCATGTTTTTCAATGTTGGTATGGTTTTTGTGCCTGTCAGTATGTTTTTCAATGTTGGTATGGTTTTTGTACCTGTTAGTATGTTTTTCAATGGTGGTATGGGTTTTGTACCTGTCAGTATGTTTTTCAATGTTGACAGTATGGTTTTTGTACCTGTCAGCATGTTTTTCAATGTTGGTATGGTTTTTGTACCTGTCAGCATGTTTTTCAATGTTGGTATGGTTTTTGTACCTGTCAGTTTGTTTTTCAATGTCAGTATAGGTTTTTGTACCTGTCAGTATGTTTTTCAATGTTGGTATGGTTTTTGTTTTTCAATGTTGATATGGTTTTTGTACCTGTCAGTATGTTTTTCAATGTCAGTATGTTTTTTGTACCTGTCGGTATGTGTTTAATTTTACCTGCCAGTTGGATTTTTAACAAATTGAACGGTGTGGTTTTTGAACCTGAAAGTATTGGGGGTTTTTACCCGTCGGTATGGTTTTTGTACCTGTTAGCATGGTTTTTATCTGTCACTGTGCTTTTGCATGGCTGTGTTGTTTGTTCATGTTATTATGTTTTTTGTACCTGTCAGTATGTTTTTCAATGTTGGCATGGTCTTTGTACCTGTCGGTATGTTTTTCAATGCTGGTATGGTTTTTGTATCTGTCATTATGTTTTTCAATGTTAGTATGGTTTTTGTACCTGTCAGTATGTTTTTCAATGCTGGTATGGTTTTCTGTAATTATGTTTTTCAATGTTAGTATGGTGTTTGTACCTGTCGGTATGTTTTTCAATGCTGGTATGGTTTTTGTACCTGTCATTATGTTTTTCAATGTTAGTATGATTTTTGTACCTGTTGGTATGTTTTTCAATGTTGACAGTATGGTTTTTGTACCTGTCAGCATGTTTTTCAATGTTAGTATGGTTTTTGTACCTGTTGGTATGTTTTTCAATGCTGGAATAGTTTTTGTGTCTGTCAGTATATTTTTCAATATTGATTATATGGTTTTTGTACCTGTCGGTATGTTTTTCAATGTTGGAATAGTTTTTGTACCTGTCACCATGTTTTTCCAGTGTTGGTATGGTTTTTGTAACTGTGTATGTTTTTGAATGTCGGTATGGCTTGTGTGTCTGTCAGTGTGTTTTTCAAGGTCAGTAAGGTTTGTGTGCCTGTTAGCATACTTTTTTTTGGTACTCCCAGTTCTTATAGAACAGGGAGTACTTTAGAATGGGAACGAAGAAATGCTGTCTGTGTCTGTGTGTCCGTGGTCAAAATGTGTTCCACTCGCTCCAGACAAAACTACTGGGCCGATCTTTCTGAAAATTTGTAGGTATGTTCATTATCGGCCACGGATGATGCCCGATGTTTTAGTTTACCGCTATAGCCGTTACTAACGGCTGTAACGGCCTGTAAAGGTTTTTCTTCTTTATGGAATATCTCAGAAAGTACTTGGCCGATCTTTCTGAAAATTTGTAGGTATGTTCATTATGGGTCACGAATAATGCCCGATGTTTTAGTTTACCGTTATAACCGTTACTAATGGCTGTAACAGCCTGTAATGGTTTTTCTTCTTTATGGAATATCTCAGAAAGTACTTGGCCGACCTTTATGAAAATTAGCAGGTATGTTCATTATGGGTCACGGATGATGCCTGATGTTTTAGTTTGCCCCGTTATAGCCGTTACTAAAGGTTGTAACGGCCTGTAACGGTTTTTCGTCTTTATGGAATATCTCAGAAAGTACTTGGCCAATTTATAAGCGGTTTGGATGATCTTGTGACAAATCGGAGCCTCTGTCCATATGTAAGTGATGTAATGCTGAAAATGGATTAAACAACCGTTAAAAACTGTTATTCTGCCATTATTTCTTATATATAGATGGATTTTCAATGAAATTTGGTATATAGAAAGGTTATCACTCACAAATGGCACTTCTATATAGTGTTTCAAAATTTGACTGTTAAAAAACGTTATTCTTGACATATTGTCCGATTTGGATGAAATTTGATATGTACACAGGCTTTAGCCCAGTGAGGACTAAAATACCGGTTTCAAAAGTGTATATCGGTTATATAGCCGTTAAACCATTATTTTGCAGTTATTTTTTATATATTGGGTTTTAATGAAATTTTGTATATAGAAAGGTCATCACACACAAATGGCACTTCCATGTAGTGTTTCAAAATCTGATCGTTAAAAACCGTTATTCTTGACATATTGTCCGATTTGGATGAAATTTGGTATGTACACAGGCTTTAGCCCAGTGAGGACTAAAATACCAGTTTCAAAAGTGTACATCGGTCAAATAACCGTTAAAACCGTTATTTTGCCTTTATTTCTTATCTCACAAAGCACTTGGCCGATTTATAAGCGGTTTGGAAAACTGGGAGTACGTTTATATGCTTCGCATCTTGTTATCTGTAAGTGTGATTTATCTGTCATGATGGTGTTTACTTTTCAGTATGGTTTTTACTTGTCAGTAAGGTGTGTACCTGTCTGTATAGTTTGTACCTCTCTGTATGCTTTTTTGTACCTGTCTCTTTGCTTTGTGTTTTTTCAATGTGGAATTTTCCAGTCAATATTATTTTTGTGCCAGTGAATGTGCATTTTATCTGTCAAAAAGAATTTATGGTTTTTGTATACCAGAATGCTTTGTATCTGTGAGTGTCAGTATCCTTACTGTATCTGTCAGTATGTCTGGGTTTTTTTTTTTCTGTTGGGTGTGGTTTTTATCTATAAGTGTTGTTTTTTTTTTTTTTACTGATCAGTATGATTTTTACCATGGGTATGCTTTTACCTGTCATGGTGGTTTTTACCTGTCTGTTTACTTTTGATACCTGTTAGTATGCTTTTTATCTGTTGGTATAGTTTGCTTTTGGTGAGAGTCAATATGCTTTTACCTGTCAATATCCTTTTCGTATCCACCAGTGTGGCTTTGTGCATGTCTTGATCGCTCGTGAGTTTATTTTCCTGTTGGCATACTTTTTGTATATCTCTGCCATATGCTTTTTGTTTTGTTTTTTTATCTTATGAAAGCTTGTGTTTGATTGTGTTTTGTTTTTTTATCTTATGAAAGCTTGTGTTTGATTGTGGTTCCTTGTTACACAGACAGGTGGTCTGTTGGTTTGTTGTTGTCGTCATTGTTTGCCAGCTGAGCTCCTAACATGGGGATTTTGCACCTGAAGCTGACCAGTAGTCTCTGACATGTTACGTTCACACGGCAGGTACAGGTGTGATATGTTGAGCATGTCAGCGCCTGCATTCACTGAATGCTGAGGGAAATTTTCAGGTCGCCATGTGGAGGATTGGAACCCAAAAGTAACGTTTTCTGACATGAACTTATGCCACAGCAGGATGAGTTTGAGGAACATGAAATCTCAGCCCTGGCAGAAAGCTTGTATGATCCTTGAATGTGTGTCCATGTTAATCTTTATCACAACAGTTACGTCGCTGAAGTGACACCTGTGCAGTGTGTGATCCATTTTATCTTTATTCAAACAGTTACATCATGGAAGTGATATATCATGGAGGTGACACGTGTGGAATGTGTGATCCATGTTATCTTCATTAAAACAGTTACATCATGGAGGTGATTACATTATGGAGATGACACATGTGCAATGTGCATTCATGTTATCTTTATTAAAACAGTTACATCATGGAGGTGATTACATCATGGAGATGACACATGTGCAATGTGCATTCATGTTATCGTTATTAAAACAGTTACATCATGGAGGTGATTACATCATTGAGATGACACGTGCAATGTGCATTCATGTTATCTTTATTAAAACAGTTACATCATGGAGGTGATTACATCATGGAGATGACACATGTGCAATGTGCATTCATGTTATCTTTATTAAAACAGTTACATCATGGAGGTGATTACATCATGGAGATGACACATGTGCAATGTGCATTCATGTTATCTTTATTAAAACAGTTACATCATGGAGGTGATTACATCATGGAGATGACACATGTGCAATGTGCATTCATGTTATCTTTATTAAAACAGTGACGTCATGGAGGTGATTACATTACATCATGGAGATGACACGTGCAATGTGCATTCATGTTATCTTTATTAAAACAGTGACGTCATGGAGATGATTACATTATGGAGATGACACATGTGCAATGTGCATTCATGTTATCTTTATTAAAACAGTTACATCATGGAGATGATTACATTATGGAGATGACGCGTGCAATGTGCATTCATGTTATCTTTATTAAAACAGTAACGTCATGGAGGTGACTACATCATGGAGATGACACACGTGCAATGTGCATTCATGTTACCTTTATTAAAACAGTGACGTCACAGTTACACCTGTGCAGTCAGTGACCTGTGCGTGTCCTGTGGCTGTCCAGGGAGCGGGTGCTGAAGCGGTCCTCGGGCATCGAAGAGCAGGGCTCCATGCGCTGGGAGCTCTTCGGCATTCTGCTCCTCTCCTGGGTCATCATTTACTTCTGCATCTGGAAGGGACCCAAGTCGACCGGCAAGGTAGCTGCTGGATGTCTGTCGCCGTGTCAAGTCGGTCAGGAGTGGTGGTTCTTTTTTATTTATACAATGAAGAGATTAATTAATGTACATACTGTTAAGACACACTGTCGGGTAAGCTTTGCACCCACAATGGAGAAGCTAAAATTTTTGTCGAGGCAAATGAACCGGCTGGTTCCTGCTGCACTATTTGGCTCATCTGGACTGTGGTTAAGCAGAAAAGAAAGTTTTGTTGCCTTTTAGTCTTGAGTGATTTGCAGAGTGTGCTCAACTCTGTTGCACAGAGTAATCCTGGCAGATTTAGACTCTGACCTCTGTGGGCTCGGACTGGAACCAGACAGATGAGCATCCTGCACATTGCAGAGACTTGTGTCTCTGAGGGTGTTGCTCAGATTCCCCGACCAACACTGCAGGTGTTTGTTTCTCTCAGGCCTGGTTGATCTAGGCTATATGATATGTAAGGAAACCCCTGTCATGTAATCTCTAACCTGAATGGATCAACTCCATAGCATCATTGTCGTCATCTTGGTTGGCCATCAATAAAAAATTTAAAAAAACACCTGTGAAATTCTGCGGCTTTTTATGCTTTGTTCCCACAGTTACCTGTGTCGCATGGCGCCATGGCAGGTGGTTTGGCAGTTTTCTTTTGAACAAGATAATGAAATCATCTGTGATGTTGGTTTTGTTCATCGGCACATTATTTTTTTTTTCCTTGGAAAAACAGACGTTGCGTGCTTGACTACCTATTTGTCATTTGCAGGTTTTTATTTGCAGTTGCCTTTTTTTTTTCTAAATGATCTTTTTCGGGGGGCTGAGGGACAGTTAGTGTGAAGGTGGAGGGTGGTGGTCAGCGTACAAGGAAGAGATGAATGCGATCAAGTTTTTATTCTTGCTTTCTTTATTTTTTGGAAGATCCCGGTCCGACACTGGAGACGCTACATCGATGATGTGCTGATGCTGTGGCTTCAGGGGAGGACAGCCTTAAAGACTTCCTAGCATGGCTCAACCAGCAGCATCACAGTGTGAAGTTCACTTCAAACTACGGCAGGTCCAGGGTGCCCTACCTGGATGCGGAGATAAGCATCACCAATGGGAAACTGACCACGGATGTGCACATCAAAGAAACGAACGCCAGCATGTACCTCCCCTTCAACTCATGCCATCCACGCCACTGCGTCCACGGCATTCCCTTCGGACAGAGCCTCCGCCTGAGGAGACTACACTCAGAGGAGGACGTATTCTTCAAGCGTTGTGTGGAACTGAAGGGCCGTCTCGTGAAGCGGGGCTACCCACCTGGCCTGGTGCAAAAAGCTATTGACCGGGCGGCAGCAATACCAAGGCAGCAGACCCTCACAGGAACAGGACCAACTCCACAGGACGCATCCCCTTCATAATTACACACAACCCCGCCCACCCTCCCATTGCCCAGTGGCTACGGGAGCTCCTGCCCACGCTCCATACCAGCAGAAGGATGAGAAAGGCCATCCCCCAAGCCCCCATAGTAGGAGAGCGGAAGTGCAGAAACCTGCGCAGTCTGCTCATGCCCTCCCAGCCTCCCCCTGTGCAGGTGGCAGTGTCCCCAGGGCCTGCAGGCTGCTACAGGTGCCAGTCAAAGAGCTGTGTACTCTGCGCTGAACATCTGCAAGAGACCACACAGTTCACCAGTGTCCGCACCGGTCAGGTGTTCCAGGTACGCCATAGACTGACGTGCACCAGCAGTGATGTGGTATACCTCATCAATTGTGCACGCTGTGGGGACACGCAGTACGTTGGGGAGACGGGACAGCCACTGAAGAAACGCTTTTATGGCAACAGGTCAAGCATAAAAAATGAAGGGACCAGAGAAACGGAAGGCTGCCGTGCTGAAACCCTGGTGGCCAAACACTTCCAAGCCAACAACCACTCCATGGCGGACATGAGGGTTATTGCAATAGAACAGCGCCACTCCAAGAATGCGTGCAAACGCTAAGTCAGGGAACGATTGTGGCGCCACAAACTGAAAACAAATTACCCTGACGGCCTAAATGTATGGGACTAGAGCTCAGGTGGCGTCCACGATTCTTCCCCTGCTGCCACTCGGACAAACTGTGTGTGTGTGTGTTTGAAAGGATGAAAAGAAAGAAAGAAAGATGGAAAGAAAGAAAGAAAGAGAGAAAGAAAGAAACAGAACAAAAATCTTCCAGGTTTGACGACATAAACAAGAGACCAATAAATACGTATAGACGATGACGTATGACACGATAAACGTCAAAGGAGGACTACTAGGTGTTCCAAGGTGACAGTCCTGATGAAGTCAAGTAAAGACGAAAATTTGGCAGAGAACTGGTGTTTTTTGTTGTGATCAAGTGTATTTCTTTATTTCTTTGCAAGAACTTCCAAGTTCCTCCCCTTCGGTGAAATTTTTGTATCGGAGACTGTTTAAAAAAAAAAAAAAAAATTCTACATTAATGTAGCCACGCTCTGTCTAAAAACTGATGATGTCCCAACATAGCACCAGTGTGTGGTTTTGTTTTTGTGTTGTCCATCCCACCGACATGGGACAGCGCGCGCTCATCTTTGACAGGTGAAATGGGATGGAAATGAGCGTGCAAGACTTTTTTTTTCATGCAACTGTTCATGCACGGGCCTTTGGTCTAAGGTCTCGTCCGAATGAGTTTGAGGGAACGGGAGTGTGCACGGACGTTGACTTCAAACAGAAAACCTCTTCCAACCTGCGCCTGCCTGTCTCAGGTGGGAATGGAAGCAGAGTCTGACGCCTTACCTGCCAGGTCGACCAGGTCCCCCTCCTGCAGAATTCCAAAGACAACAGCAGGTGTGAACCGGCCTAGTGTTACCGGTGATCCTTCTGGCCCAGGCTGATGGAAACAGGAATGGTCTGTTGAAGCACTTGTCCAGGCAGAGTGTTGCTCACTGTGTTGGAAATAACCTAGGCCAGACTCCAAAGATTCGAAGAGATCTCAAAAGGACGGAGTCCCATGTCTGTGATGACGTCACTGCTGTACCATCTTCTGTTCCAGGTGGTGTATTTTACGGCCTCTTTCCCATACCTGGTGCTGATCATTCTGTTCCAGGTGGTGTATTTCACGGCCACTTTCCCATACCTGGTGCTGATCATTCTGTTCCAGGTGGTGTATTTCACGGCCACTTTCCCATTCCTGGTGCTGATCATTCTGTTCCAGGTGGTGTATTTTACGGCCACTTTCCCATACCTGGTGCTGATCATTCTGTTCCAGGTGGTGTATTTTACGGCCACTTTCCCATACCTGGTGCTGATCATTCTGTTGGTGAGGGGCCTCACCTTGCCTGGGTCGGAGCTGGGCATCGACTTTTTCATCAAACCCAAGTGGCACCTCCTGCTGGATGCGGAGGTAAGCGGGTACCAGTGCTGTGTGATGTTAGGACTGTTCAGTTCAGTTCAGTGGTTTGTTTAATGTTTCTCCATTGCCAGATGATATTAGACACTTAAAAAAAAGAAAAAGAAAAAAACAACAACCCAGAAACAACATCATCAACAACAACAACAACTTATTCACACTCAACTTATCATCCATGTTAGTACTTTCAAACCCACATCTGATATATGTATATTTACATACGTGAAATACCCTAGTGGTACACAAAATTGTTGATCTTTGTATAATTTTTGCAACCTGTGACTGCGAAATGACCATGGCAATTTCAGCAACATATGAACCATAGAAAACAGTATTGACATTGTCAGAGTTAGTCATCTCAATACCTTTCTCCTGATAGAGCAAGGTCAACACTGAACATTCAAACAAAAGATGATGCACAGAAATACTTTCTCTGCAGACACAAGTGATACCATGAGAATAGTTAGTGTTCAAAGTATTTAGCCTTAATTTATGAATTAATCTAACAATGTGGCTTGGGCATGATGATAAAGTAGCCATATTTTAACTAAAATTCTGCTTATATATACACTTTTCCATAATTTGGATTAATTCACAAGAGGACAAATCAAAGGGATTTGTTGATAAATATTCAGCGTTTCTATTTGCTCCTTCTTTTGCAAGACTGTCTGCTGTTTCATTCCACTTTATACCACAGTGAGATGGGACCCAACAAAAATCAATTTTTATACCTAGAGTTATGAAACAATGCAGTAAATGTTATATTTCAAAAGGCAGATCTTTTCTAGCTTTGCAGTCCCAACGCTCTAGTGATTGTGAAACACATTTGGAATCAACACACAGTCAAATTTTTATAGAAAGCAATTGGTGTATCATATATGTAAGTCAAAGACTTCAGTATTGCATATAACTCTGGGTATAGATTGAAAACCCCTTTCCTAAAAAGTATGATTTCCTGACATCTAAAGTTGGTATTATAAAACCAGAACCACTGTCAGAGGATTCCATTACTGACCTATCTGCAAACACTTTTAGATGATTTGGATAGCTGTTTTCTAAATGTTCACGAACTTCAGTTGTTAACACTTTGTTCTATGGTCATGCTTATCATGCTGATAGAAAGATTTGAAGTGTGTGAAACATGAAATTCATTCGTTTGTTTACTTTTGACTAGAAGAATGTATTTTCACCTGCGTCTTCTTGTTCATCTGTCAGCAAAATTTATACAAAACTGTAGAACCAATTTTCATGAAATCTGACAGAAAGAGGGAACAAGGCTCAAGGAGAAACCATTGAATGTTGGTGTGGGTCTGTGGTGTGGGTCTCAAGTGTGGGTCTCAAGTGTGGGTCTCAAGTGTGGGTCTGTGGTGAGGATCTGTGGAATGGATCTGTGATGTGGATCTGCAGTGGGGATTTGAGGTGCTAATTTGTGATGTAGATGTGTGGTGTGGATCTGTGGTGTGGGTCTCAAGTGTGGATCTATGGTGAGGATCTGTGGAGTGGATTTGTGGAATGGATCTGTGATGTGGATCTGCAGTGGGGATCTGAGGTGCTAATTTGTGATGTAGATCTGTGGTGAGGATCTGTGATGTGGGTCTGTGACGTGGGTCTGTGGTGTGGATCTGTGGTGCGGATCTGTGGTGTGGACTTGTGTGGATCTGTGATGCATATCTGTGTGTGTGGATCTGTTGTGTGGATCCAGATTAAAGAGTGGGTCCAGGATCTGTTTGAACTTTCGGCAAGGTCTGTGCTCTCCGCCATGCTCTTCTAGTTCAAACGTGTGTTCCTGCCTGCCGGTTCACTCTGAGATCCATGTCTTTCAAGTAGCGCAGCATCTGCTGATGTCTGTGACCAGGTCATCAACGATGAAAATGTCCACTGTATGTACAGTTGTGGGTGTACAGGTGTCTGTACAGGTGTGGGTGCACAGGTGTGGGTGTACAGGTGTCTGTGCAGGTGTGGGTGCACAGGTGTCTGTACAGGTGTGGGTGTACAGGTGTGGGTGTACAGGTGTCTGTGCAGGTGTTGGGTGTACAGGTGTCTATACAGGTGTGGGTGTACAGGTGTGTCTGTACAGGTGTGGGTGTACAGGTGTGGGTGTACAGGTGTCTGTGCAGGTGTGGGTGTACAGGTGTCTGTACAGGTGTGGGTGTACAGGTGTCTGTACAGGTGTGAGTGTACAGGTGTGGGTGTACAGGTGTGGGTGCACAGGTGTCTGTGTGGGTGTACAGGTGTCTGTGCAGGTGTTGGGTGTACAGGTGTCTGTACAGGTGTGGGTGTACAGGTGTGGGTGTACAGGTGTCTGTGCAGGTGTGGGTGTACAGGTGTCTGCAGGTGTGGGTGTACAGGTGTCTGTGCAGTGCACAGGTGTCTATACATGATGCATGAAAGGACGAAGGGGATACACAGCCCTGCCGTGTTCTCTCGGAGCAGAATGGAGCTCCATGATATCGTCTTCATCGATCTCCAGTAAGACAGTTTCTATAGGCCCTTTATGCCCAGCTGTTGTGGAGACCTCGGTGTTGATTTCCGCTCCGCTGTCATGCCTGCTATGAGTTTGCGTCAAAATCTTTGGTGCTGGCAAGTTTGCGGGGGGGGGGGGGGGGGGGGGGGGGGGGGGATTGTCGTTGGATTAATGTCGTGGTGTTCTAAAGAGGGGGGTGGGGGGATACTGGCTTACACTAGCTCTGTGAGGAAGCAGTAATGGTTGTAGTTGGAGGGGTTGGGGGGGTCGTTGGTGTTTTCCTGCATGTGTTTGCTCAGAACAAGCACCACTGCAGGCCACTGATGATGAGATCTGGCAGCAGTGTCTTCGTTGGGGTGTTATGGGTCGCTTCATGAACACTTCATATCCTTTCACTCCCAGTGGACTTTGCTGCTGGATGGAACAGGAGCCGCAGCAGAACAGGCCTGGATGTAGCAGGATGTGGAGCCAGGATGAGTGGTATGGAAGTACAGGTGTCTGTGCAGGTGTGGGTGTGCAAGGTGTCAGTATGTACAGGTGCGGTTGTGCAAGTTGTCAATATGTACAGGTGTGGATGTGGAGGTGTGTGTACAGTTGTGAGTGTACAGGTGTCTATACAGGTGTCAGTATGTATAAGTGTCTGTGCAGGTGTGGGTGTACAGGTGTCTGTGCAGGTGTGGATGTACAGGTGTCTGTATGTGCAGTCGTGAGTGTACAGGCGTCTGTACAGTTACGGGTGTACAGGTGTCTGTGTACAGTTGTAGGTGTGCAGGTGTCTGTATGTACAGTTACGGGTGTATAGGTGTCTGTACAGGTGTGGGTGTACAGGTGTTTGTACAGTTGTAGGTGTACAGGTGTCTGTGTGTACAGTTGTGGGTGTGCAGGTGTCTGTACAGGTGTGGGTGTACAGGTGTTTGTACAGTTGTAGGTGTACATGTGTCTGTGTGTACAATTGTGGGTGTGCAGGTGTCTGTACAGTTATGGGTGTATAGGTGTCTGTACAGGTGTGGTTGTACAGGTGTGTGTACAGTTGTGGGTGTGCAGGTGTCTGTACAGTTATGGGTGTATAAGTGTCTGTACAGGTGTTTGTACAGTTATGGGTGTACAGGTGTCTGTACAGGTGTGGGTGTACAGGTGTCTGTATGTACAGTTGTGCATGTTACAGGTGTCTGTACAGGTGTGGGTGTACAGATGTCTGTCTATACAGGTGTGGGTGTACAGGTGTCTACAGGTGTGGATGTACAAATGTCTGTCTATACAGGTGTGGGTTGTACAGGTGTCTGTACAGGTGTGGATGTACAGATGTCTGTCTATACAGGTGTGGGTGTACAGGTGTGGGTGCACAGGTGTCTGTACAGGTGTGGGTGTTCAGATGTTTATGTACAATTGTGGGTGTACAGGTGTCTGTCTGTACAGTTGTGGGTGTACAGGTGTCTGTGCAGGTGTGGGTGTGCAGGTATCTATGTACAATTGTGGGTGTACAGGTGTGTGTGTGTACAGTGTGGGTGTACAGGTGTCTGTACATGTGTGGGGGCACAGGTGTCTGTATGTACATGTGGGTGTACAAGTGTCTGTTTATACAGGTGTGGGTGTATGCAGCAGCCCAGAACTTCAACTCGCTGGGCGTGGCCTTTGGGGGGCTCATCACCATGTCCAGCTACAACCGGTACAACAACAAGGTTCTCAGGTGGGTGGCAGGACGTGCCTGACTGACCTCTCCAGCTATAACACAGTACAACAACAAGGTTCTCAGGTGGAAGGACGTGCCTGACCTGACCTGTCCAGCTATAACAGTACAACAACAAGGTTTTCAGGTGGGTGGCAGGACGTGCCTGACCTGACCTGTCCAGCTATAACACAGTACAACAACAAGGTTCTCAGGTGGGTGGAAGGACGTGCCTGACCTGACCTGTCCAGCTATAACACAGTACAACAACAAGGTTTCTCAGGTGAAAGGACGTGCCTGACCTGACCTGTCAGCTATAAACACAGTACAACAACAAGGTTCTCAGGTGAAAGGACGTGCCTGACCTGACCTGTCCAGCTATAACACAGTACAACAACAAGGTTCTCAGGTGGCAGGACGTACCTGACCTGACCTGTCCAGCTATAACACAGTACAACAACAAGGTTCTCAGGTGGCAGGACGTACTGACCTGACCTGTCCAGCTATAACACAGTACAACAACAAGGTTCTCAGGTGGGTGGCAGGACGTACCTGACCTGACCTGTCCAGCTATAACACAGTACAACAACAAGGTTCTCAGGTGGGTGGAAGAGACGTGCCTGACCTGACCTGTCCAGCTATAACACAGTACAACAAGGTTCTCAGGTGGCAGGACGTACCTGACCTGTCCAGCTATAACACAGTACAACAAGGTTCTCAGGTGGGTGGCAGGACGTGCCTGATCTGACCCGTCCAGCTATAACACAGTACAACAACAAGGTTCTCAGGTGGGTGGAAGGACGTGCCTGACCTGACCTGTCCAGCTATAACACAGTACAACAACAAGGTTCTCAGGTGAAAGGACGTACCTGACCTGTCCAGCTATAACACAGTACAACAACAAGGTTCTCAGGTGGGTGGAAGGAGTGCCTGACCTGACTGTCCAGCTATGACACAGTACACAACAAGGTTCTCAGGTGGGTGGCAGGACGTACCTGACTGTCCAGCTATAACACAGTACAACAACAAGGTTCTCAGGTGGGTGGCAGGACGTGCCTGTCCTGACCTGTCCAGCTATAACACAGTACAACAACAAGGTTCTCAGGTGGCAGGATGTACTGACCTGACCTGTCCGCTATAACACAGTACAACAACAAGGTTCTCAGGTGGCAGGACGTGCCTGACCTGACCTGTCCAGCTATAACACAGTACAACAACACAGGTTCTCAGGTGGCAGGATGTGCCTGACCTGACCTGTCCAGCTATAACACAGTACAACAACAAGGTTCTCAGGTGGGTGGAAGGACATGCCTGGACCTGACCTGTCCAGCTATAACACAGTACAACAACAAGGTTCTCAGGTGAAAGGACGTGCCTGACCTGACCTGTCCATCTATAACACAGTACAACAACAAGGTTCTCAGGTGGCAGGACGTACCTGACCTGACCTGTCCAGCTATAAACAGTACAACAACAAGGTTCTCAGGTGGGTGGCAGGACGTACCTGACCTGACCTGTCCAGCTATAACACAGTACAACAAACAAGGTTCTCAGGTGGGTGGCAGGACGTACCTGACCTGTCCAGCTATAACACGTACAACAACAAGGTTCTCAGGTGGGTGGCAGGACGTAACCTGACCTGACCTGTCCAGCTATAACACAGTACAACAACAAGGTTCTCAGTGGGTGGCAGGACGTACCTGACCTGTCCAGCTATAACACAGTACAACAACAAGGTTCTCAGGGGGTGGCAGGACGTACCTGACCTGTCAGCTATAACACAGTACAACAAAAAAGGTTCTCAGGTGGGTGGCAGGACGTGCCTGATTGACCTGTCCAGCTATAACACAGTACAACAACAAGGTTCTCAGGTGGGTGGAAGGACGTGCCTGACCTGACCTGTCCAGCTATAGCACAGTTACAACAACAAGGTTCTCAGGTGAAAGGACGTACCTGACCTGTCCAGCTATAACACAGTACAACAACAAGGTTCTCAGGTGGGTGGAAGGACGTGCCTGACCTGACCTGTCCAGCTATGACACAGTACAACAACAAGGTTCTCAGCTGGGTGGCAGGACATGCCTGACTGACCTGTCCAGCTATAACACAGTACAACAACAAGTTCTCAGGTGGCAGGTGTGCCTGACCTGACCTGTCCAGCTTATAACACAGTACAAACAACAAGGTTCTCAGCTGGGTGGCAGGACGTACCTGACCTGACCTGTCCAGCTATAACACAGTACAACAACAAGGTTCTCAGGTGGCAGGACGTGCCTGACCTGACCTGTCCAGCTATAACACAGTACAACAACAGCAAGGTTCTCAGGTGGCAGGACGTGCCTGACCTGACCTGTCCAGCTATAACACGTACAACAACAACAAGGTTCTCAGGTGGGTGGCAGGACGTGCCTGACCTGACTGTCCAGCTATAACACAGTACAACAACAAGGTTCTAAGTGGGTGGCAGGACGTGCCTGACCTGTGCATCACCTGGACTGTCCGTCAGTCTCATACCTGTCCAGGCAATTTGATGTCTGCATTTCTGAAATTCTACCTTTTCACACACGACCAGCGCTCTTTTCATGGATTTTATCGAAATATACTCTCCCAAACAAGAAACTTGACACGGGTATTTAATTTTTTTTATTGCCAAAATCGGATTTGATTCAAACAACAAATTATGACCCATGTACTAATTGATTACCAATGGACACGTGTTGAAAACATTTAACTCTATTGACTGAAAAGTAAACCAATCAGACAATGGAAAAGATAGCAGGGTACACCAAATGTCAGTATCTGGTATGACCGCCATTGGCGTCAATCACTGCCTGGCATCGGGGACCCATTGACGCTATCAGGTTTGCAATCACACATTGTGGAATGGTGTGCCATCGTGCTGGAGTGCCTCAAGAAGTTCTGGGAGTGTCTGTGGTGGTGGGTTCCTCTGGCGCACGCGTCGATCCAGGACATCCCACAAATGTTCAATTGGATTCAGATCTGGGGAACAGGCAGGCCATGGCAGAGTTTGGACATTGCTGGCATGCAGGAAATCAAGACAGACTCGAGCAACATGCGGCGAGCGTTGTCGTGCTGGAAAATTCCTCCATTGGTGTTCATGTGTATCTGGCTCCTGTTAAATTCCCTGCCACATGCACGAGATCAGTCCTGCCATTGTGCCGTATTCCTCCCACACCATGACACTACCACCACCAAAATGGTCCACTTGCTGAATGCAGTTAGGGGCAAAACGCTCTCCTTGACGTCGGTAAATTCGTGCACGCCCATCAACCCGTCTAAGGAGGAACCATGACTCATCAGTGAACAAAACTGTTCTCCATCGTGCACGTGACCACCCCACTCTGCATCGGCACCACTGAAGACGTGCTGCCATGTGACCTGCGTTCAGATATTCCGTTGAACTGGTCGTCGAGCAAAAAGGCCGGCCTCCCTGAGACGATTGCGAACTGTTTGATCAGAAATTCTTCGATGTCCCGGAATTTGGAGCACTGTGGATGTTGCCGTTGTAGTGCGGTCTCGAAGGTGGCGCACATGCATGTAACAATCCTGAGCAGCAGTAGTGACCCTGGGTCGACCTGACCTCGGCCTGTCCCTCACACTGTGAGCGATGTTGTAACGGGTCCATAATGCAGCAATGGTCTGTCTGGACACACTGAAGTGCCTTGCCACGCCTTGCTGAGTGGCCCCTGCTTGCAATCGTCCAATGGTCTGTCTGGACACACTGAAGTGCCTTGCCACGCCTTGCTGAGTGGCCCCTGCTTGCAAATCGTCCAATGGTCTGTCTGGACACACCAAAGTGCCTTGCCACGCCTTGCTGAGTGGCCCCTGCTTGCAATCGTCCAATGGTCTGTCTGGACACACTGAAGTGCCTTGCCACGCCTTGCTGAGTGGCCCTGCTTGCAATCGTCCAATGGTCTGTCTGGACACACTGAAGTGCCTTGCCACGCCTTGCTGAGTGGCCCCTGCTTGCAATCGTCCAATGGTCTGTCTGGACACACCAAAGTGCCTTGCCACGCCTTGCTGAGTGGCCCCTGCTTGCAATCGTCCAATGGTCTGTCTGGACACACCAAAGTGCCTTGCCACGCCTTGCTGAGTGGCCCCTGCTTGCAATCGTCCAATGGTCTGTCTGGACACACCAAAGTGCCTTGCCACGCCTTGCTGAGTGGCCCCTGCTTGCAATCGTCCAATGGTCTGTCTGGACACACTGAAGTGCCTTGCCACGCCTTGCTGAGTGGCCCCTGCTTGCAATCGTCCAATGGTCTGTCTGGACACACCAAAGTGCCTTGCCACGCCTTGCTGAGTGGCCCCTGCTTGCAATCGTCCAATGGTCTGTCTGGACACACCAAAGTGCCTTGCCACGCCTTGCTGAGTGGCCCCTGCTTGCAATCGTCCAATGGTCTGTCTGGACACACCGAAGTGCCTTGCCACGCCTTGCTGAGTGGCCCCTGCTTGCAATCGTCCAATGGTCTGTCTGGACACACCAAAGTGCCTTGCCACGCCTTGCTGAGTGGCCCCTGCTTGCAATCGTCCAATGGTCTGTCTGGACACACCAAAGTGCCTTGCCACGCCTTGCTGAGTGGCCCCTGCTTGCAATCGTCCAATGGTCTGTCTGGACACACCAAGTGCCTTGCCACGCCTTGCTGAGTGGCCCCTGCTTGCAATCGTCCAATGGTCTGTCTGGACACACTGAAGTGCCTTGCCACGCCTTGCTGAGTGGCCCCTGCTTGCAATCGTCCAATGGTCTGTCTGGACACACTGAAGTGCCTTGCCACGCCTTGCTGAGTGGCCCCTGCTTGCAATCGTCCAATGGTCTGTCTGGACACACCAAAGTGCCTTGCCACGCCTTGCTGAGTGGCCCCTGCTTGCAATCGTCCAATGGTCTGTCTGGACACACCAAAGTGCCTTGCCACGCCTTGCTGAGTGGCCCCTGCTTGCAATCGTCCAATGGTCTGTCTGGACACACCAAAGTGCTTGCCACGCCTTGCTGAGTGGCCCCTGCTTGCAATCGTCCAATTGTCTGTCTGGACACACTGAAGTGCCTTGCCACGCCTTGCTGAGTGGCCCCTGCTTGCAATCGTCCAATGGTCTGTCTGGACACACTGAAGTGCCTTGCCACGCCTTGCTGAGTGGCCCCTGCTTGCAATCGTCCAATTGCGTTATTGCGTTGAGCATCAGACAACCTTGGCACTCTTCTTTTGCCGGCAGTAGTGTTATGTGCATTGTTTGACCACTCTTCTTTGCCGGCAGTAGTGTTATGTGCATTGTTTGACCACTCTTCTTTTGCCGGCAGTAGTGTTATGTTCATTGTTTGACCCATGGTTGCTTTGGATTTTTATACCCAACGGAAAAGCGTGTCAGAATGCCGAGTTACAGCTCACCACTGTGCACGTGAAAGGCAAAATGGGCAAAAATTAGGAATTGATTGTAACATCAGCCAGACGGACATTTGGATGTTCAAAGCACGTGAGTTTGCAGGTTTAGCACGTGCAGTGGTTGCTTTACAAAATACTGATATGACAATTTCACTACATCCCTTATTTTCACAACAAATCCAAACTACAATAGTGTCAAGTTTCTTTTTTTGGAGAGTATATAAGAAGAAATAAAAGAAAAAAACCATGCAAAGAAAAAATTCAGTGAAAAACAAAAATGGGAGCAGGAAAAGGTGTGTTTGGTTGAATCCCCTTAGCACCGAAGTGATTTTTGGCATGCTGGCAGACTTCTTGAAATCTTCTGTGCCAGTGTGGCGTGTTGCCATTTTGTCTTCAGGGTTGGGGGTAAAATGATGTCATGCTGTGATGGCACGCCTCAGCCAAGAGACTGCAGAAAATGAAAGAAATTGACAGAAGTTGCGCTCACAAATGTCCCAGGTCATGGTAAGATCAAAATGTTGATGATGCACCATTGATGCTCTCAGACGTGCGTCAGACTGCATCTTTTGAAAGCCAGTTTTCAGATTGGGGTGGAGGGACCTCACTTTATCCCATTTAATTTCAGTGATTTTTGTGTTTTCCTCAGTCGGAGTGCTGAATGTTATTTTTGTTGCCAAAAAGAAGAAAAAAAAAAAAGAAATAAACTCCCACCCACCCTGCAAGGCGTAATAAGGAAGCATGACAACTTCATGAGTGCGTATTCTGAAGCAGTTGTATTCTCGGAGGATGCAAGTGGAAGGAAGTAAAGATCTGTCTTTGACATTTTTGTTTTGTTTCTGTGGCCAAAAAGAATGACTGCATTACTGTTTCAATACAAATGCCGAAACACAGCATGGTGTGTGGTGAATGGAGTGAATTCTTAAAGTTTTTTTTCCCCCCAGCAACAGAATGGGGGGGGGGGGGGGGGAAATTGCTTCATACATTCACCCATTTGCACACTCCTTCCCACCTCTTCCTTCCACCATGTTTCTCCCAGTTCTGTTCATTCCGTTTTTTTTCTTTCTAAATAGACCTCGTATGAAAGTCTTTTTTGTTTTGTATAAAATAATATGCTCATGATTTTTTTTTTAATTTGAAGAGTCCTATTCATATATGAATTAGTTGTGTTTTTTTATGTAACATCATACACATGATTTAAAGAAAAAAAAAATGATGCGTCCTATTTATATATGAATTGATTTTCACACTCTGCAATAAAATTGTCTTGTAGTATGAAAAAAGATCGGTTATTTTTATTTTTATTTTTTGCTATGTGTATGATTGCTTTCTTAGAAGGAAGTAACTGTATGTGCAGTTCTTTGTGATGTTGTCAGCATGCATAAAAATGGCTTAGTTAACAATTTGTGTTGTGAATTGCTGTGATTTCCGATCTGTCGGGCGTTGCTGCTTTTGTGGAGTAAAAATGTTCACACACACACACACATGCATTCATACACTTGTGCACACATGCCCAGACACAGAGCATTCTTTGCATGCATACACGTCCAAACTGAGGAAGCAGAAACAATGTACTGTGGCTGGGAGCTCGAGGTGTGGTTTCTCCTCAGGGACGTGTTGATACTCGCTGTGGTGGACGCGGCCACCTGCATACTGGCCGGCTTCGCCATCTTCTCCATCCTGGGCTACCTGGCTTACAGTCAGGGCAAGGACGTGGAGGATGTGGTGAAGGAAGGTGAGAATGTAGCGTGTGTCTTGTTCGTTTATTCGTTTATGTATTTCTTCATTTAGTTGCTTATTCATTTATTTTTTTATTCGTTTACTTTTGACTGCTGCTTGCTCCGTGCTCAACAAGCTGCCTTCACCCCCATGCTGTTCATTCTCATTCTCACATATAGGGGTCAGGTTGGCTTTGTGGGTTAAGACGCCAAAGTCTGGTTCTGTGGGCTGGGGGGGGTTGATTCCCACACAAGACAGACAGGGTGGAAGAGACTTTCTCTTTGAATCAACTTCCGTGCAGACTCCACTCCCCTCCGAGTCTTCCGCTTGAACTTCAAACCGAGGCTACGTTCGTTAATGCAGGCATTAATAAATAATGCGTTGCACGCGCATTAAATCTCGTTCCACCTTTTCAGAGAACAGCGGGCGGCCACTGTGGCATCCAGTATAATCTGCCCTTGTTCAGGACTTGCAGGACATTGTGCTCTACCACCCTGGCAGCACGCTGATGGCAGGTCTCGACAGAAAAGCTGAGCATCCAGTGCTTCAGACAGGGTTTGTGCCTTGCCATACAAGGAATGTCATACAAATGACAAAGAGTCAGGCAGGGATTCAGCATATCTGTTGGCAGACAAGACCTCTCCTCACAGTGATCCAGCGCCGTAAACTGACCTGGTAGATAGTGTCAGGTGTCTGTGGGCGGAAACGAAGACAAGTTTGACAAAGAACTGTTTGTGTTTCCGCCAGACAACAGGGGCAAACAAAGTACAGGACAAAGCGTTCTTTGTTTTCATTATTTTGTAGTTGACCTCGCTTGGAGAAGACCTGAGAGGTCGAAACGCGTCGTGTTTTGTCTTGTAGCTTGTTTGTCCCTGTTGTTTGGCGGATTCACTAATAATAATAATTCTTTTTCAAATTTACCCGGTAGAGCCAGGTGTTCTACAATGACAGGTTCTGGCACCTACCTGTGTCCTGTGGGGCTTGTCCGATGCCGGCAGTCTGTGTACGGCCCAGAGTGTCCAGGTGTCTGTCACAGCACATGTATCACCTGTTACACGAGACAGTGAAGATGTCATGTGGAGACTAAGCTATGATAACTGTCATGTGTGTGGGGGTGTGAGCCCGCACGCGTGCGTATGTGTGCTTGTATGTGAGTGTGTGTATATGTATTTGTGAGAGAGAGAGAGAGAGTGTGTGTGTGTGTGTGTGTGTGTGTGTGTGTATGTGTGTGTATGTGTGTGTGTGTGTGTTGCTACAAATGCTGTACAAAAAGTCATATGCGTTTGCTTTTTTTCCAATATACATTCTCCATGCCCCCAAAGGGGTTACAAGATAAATCTTTGAATCTTTTTTGTTGTTGTTGTATATGTTTGTGTGTTCATGTGCTTGCCTTAAATTATATACGAATTTGTGCACATATACAAATGTCCAAATGTGTATGTGTGTGTGTGTGTGTGTGTGTGTGTGTGTGGGTGCACGCGTATGTGTGTATGCATGTGTGTGTATGCGCATGTGCATGTTTGTGTGTGCGTGCACGCACGTGTGCGTGTTTGTGCGTGTGACCACAGGTCCTGGCTTGGTGTTTATCATCTACCCGGAGGCCTTCACCACGATGCCTGTCTCCCAGCTCTTCGCCTTCCTCTTTTTCTTCATGCTGATCTGCCTGGGCATCGACAGTCAGGTCAGAGTCTGCTCCATTCTGCCTGAGGCAGGACTACCGATACATTATGCTCTGTATTTGTAATCTGTTGTTGCTCCAATACAGTGCAGTGGTTGGAGTGTGATGATGAGAGTCCGGAAACTGGCACAACTTCACGTTTTTCCCCCAGCAAAAGCTCAGAAAAACCCCAGAATAGAATGGATGAAAAAAAAAAGAAAAGGGAATTGTTGTGACGAAAGAATGCGTGTCCAAATTGATTCTTTCTAGCATCCACACTTGTACTGTCAGAATTATCTATAAAGGGATACCGAAATTTGATTTTAGAAATTTCAGGAAAGTGGACGTTTTCAGAGAGAAAAACCTTTTCCGACCCAGAAAACAAAACGCTGGTTTGTTCAAGTTTCCTTTTGAGAGATTATACAACGGCCTCGTTTTCATTCAACACTCATCATGCACCGAGTATGAGAAGATGAGTGGTTGCTCGTTCTTCGTTTCCATTGTCCTGAATGTTGTTTGTTTTACCTGAAGAAGACCAAAGAGGTCGAAACGCGTCGTGTGTTGTCTTGTAATCTGTTTGTCCATATTGTCTTGCGGAATCACTGACAACTCTTTTTTGAATTGGTTTCAGTTGTCACCTTCGGTCACCTCCCTTTGAAACTGCCTTTGTGATTGCAGCTTCGTTTGAAAAACTGACCATTGCGGCCTGATCTGTTGTCCAGTTTGCCTCCGTGGAGGTGATCGTGACCACTATATACGACCACTTTGGGAAAGCGGTCAGACGCTACCTTCGACGAAAAGAGATCCTGGTGGTTGTGGTCTGCGTCATCTCCTTCGCCTGCGGTCTGCCAAACATCACAGAAGTAAGAGACACTGCTGACCCAAATAGCCACCATTTGTTTTACTGGAAGCTTGTCATCTAATGAGCTTTGCTGCTGCACAGATGTGAGTTAGGATAAGATAAGATAATGTTGCTTATAGCCCAGCCGACCGCAAAGGGCCACATCAGGGCTGTCACCACGTTAAAATCAACTCACCAGTCATGAAAAAAAAAAAAAAAAAAAAAAAAACCAACTTTCACACATCTCGTTAAATAACATCGTCTACAAAAGCACCAGAAACTTTGTTAAAAATCTTTCTGCCGTAAAATCCTAAATCAGATGAAAAATGTTAATCTCTCTCAAAAACTCAAGGATCACGTCAGGCGGGACATCCCTGAACAGGATCTTCATGGACTCCGCTGTAAAATGTTTGTGTCTCACATCGTGCAAGTTCCAACATTCTAAAAGAACATGTTTCACTGTGAGTGGCGCATGACATGGAATGCACCACGGAGCTTCTTCACTCTTTAAAAGGTAAGAATGGGTAAAATACGAATGGCCGGTGTGCAGCCGGCACAGAACCGTTTCCTCTTTACGACCACCCGACGTAGATGGGAGGAAGTCCTTAAGGTTTGGACGGATCTGAAAGAGTTTGTTATTCGTCTGTGTGTTCCAATCCTCCTGCCAGAGGTCTCTCACATAATCGTTAATTTTGGGTTTCACATCTGAGCAGGGGATATAGGTGTTGGACAGTTTCTCTCTTGTGGCGTTCTTGGCTAAACGATCAACCATTTCGTTCCCGCCGATGCCAACATGACCAGGAACCCAAGCAAGAGTAATGTTGTAACTGTCCGCCTTCAACTTACTAAAAAGTTAAAAAAAAAGTAAAAGTTCTGGATGCTGAAGGTTGCGGCCAGCTATGGCCTCCAAAGCTGACAGCGAATCCGACAGAACCAGAAAGTCCCTCTTTGAAGATTGTGAGATTATCTTCAAAGCCAGAACCAGAGCAGTAAGTTCAGCAGAATAGACAGAAGCATCTGAATGAATATGTTCCAACAGTATCTGAGAAGGAGCCCCGGGGCAATAGGCTGCACAGGCCACTCCATCTTCAGACTTGGAACCGTCAGTGAAAACTTTTTGACAGGATGGGAATTTGGAACAGAGCTCAGCATACAAAGCCTTGTACGCCAGAGAGCTGGTAGACTCTTTGCGAAAAGCTGCAAGATCGAAACGAATCTCTGGTGTGAAAAAGGTCCATGGAGGTTGATCCGGAAACTTGGAAAAATCCGACACAACTCCTAGGTCTAGACCTGCATTCCGCACGTGAGGCTGCATACGAAGACCAAACGGCGGAATACATTTAGGGTTGTTTTCAAACTTACTTTGGAACGGAGGATCAAAGACACAGTCATAGGCAGGGTTTTCTGGTTCCGAGAACAGTCGGATGTAATAATTCAAAGACAATTTAAGCCTGCGGTTGGATAGTGAAGGTTCACCCGCCTCTGCGTACAGGCTGTACACAGGGGTGGTGCGGAACGCTCCAAGACAGAGACGAAGCCCTTGATGGTGGATAGGGTCCAAGAGTTTGAGGTAAGATGATCTTGCGGAGCCGTACACAGCACAACCGTAGTCCAGTTTGGAACGGACCAGGGCTCTGTAGAGGTGCAACAAAGTTTTCTTATCAGCGCCCCAGTCAGTGTGCGCTACGACCCGCAGAATATTCAGTGCTTTCTGGCAAGCAGTTTTGAGGTTTTTAATATGGCTGAGAAAGTTAAGTTTTTGGTCAAAAATGACTCCCAGAAATTTTGCCTCTTTAACAGCTGGAATGGGAGATTTCCCTACTTGAAGTTCAGGATCTGGGAAAAACTGACGGAAATTATGGAAGTGAATACACTGCGTCTTCGTTGGAGAAAAGGTGAAACCGTTTTCATCCGCCCACCGATGGATTTTATCTACGCAAAGCTGGAGCCTGCGCTGGACACTCGGGTACAGGCTTCCAGTTGCGTAGACAGCGAAATCATCCACAAACAGTGAGCAGTCTGAACCCTGCTGAACTGATTTCACAATATTGTTGATCTTAATACTAAAGAGGGCAGGAGACAGTATACTCCCCTGTGGAACACCCAACTCCTGCTCGTGGACATCTGAGAGAGTAGTGCCAACCCGGACCTGAAAACTGTCGTTCTGCCAAAAAATTTTCAATGAAAAGTGGAAGATGACCTCGAAAACCCAGATCGTGGAGATCATGAAGTATCCCCGACTTCCAGGTGGTATCGTAGGCCTTCTCCAAATCAAAGAAAATTGCCACTGCATGCTGTCTGTTCAGAAAGGCGTTCCGAAGTGTAGATTCCAGACGAATCAAATGGTCAACAGTAGTCCGATGTTTGCGGAAACCACACTGTTCTTTCGCCAAAAGGCCATCGGTTTCGAGTTTCCACATGAGCCTAGCATTGACCATTTTCTCCATTAATTTACAGACACAGCTGGTCAAAGCTATGGGACGGTAGTTTGATGGATTAGAAAGATCTTTTCCAGGTTTGGGGATAGGAATAATTAGAGCTTTTCGCCAAGAAGGCGGAAAGAAACCAGTAGTCCACACATGGTTGTATACCTGTAGCAGGATGTCCAGACCTATTTGCGGAAGATGTTTCAACAGTTGATAATGGATTTCATCTATACCTGGAGAGGAATCGCTGCAAGAAAGTAAGGCAGATTTCAGCTCGTTTAACGTGAAAGGAAGATTGTAGTCTTCCATGTTGTCTGACGAAAAGTTGCAGGGTGATTTTTCTTTAATGGTTTTATTTTTGACAAAAGTGGCTGATTTGTTAGAAGAGGAGGAATTCTTTTCTATGGTTGAAGCCAGCAGATTAGCAACGGCTTTTTTCTCTGTTATTAAAGAGTCAGCAAACTTGAGATGGTTCACAGTGGGACAGGTGTTCTTCCCTTTGATTTTTTTAATGATGTTCCACACTTTTTTCTTGGAAGTTTTCGACGTCAGCCTGGAGCAGAAACTTCTCCAGGACCGACGTTTACTGATTTTAAAAGTGTGTCTCGATTTAGCACGGAGTTTCTGATGGGCTCGAGCGTTGGGACCCGAAGGTCGATGGTACACCTGACGCTGAGCCCGTTTCCGAACTTTGGAAATTTGTTGGCAGTCTGAATCAAACCAGGGTGTTTTGGGCATTTGAAGTTTGTCAGAAGACACTGGAATACAAGCTTTAGCACACTTGATCACAGTGTTAGTCAGTGATTCTGCTGGGTCCGGACTCTGAAGAAAATCAGTGTCCCGGAATTCCTTTGAAATAGTGGCTGCAAATAGATCCCAGTTTGCTTTCTTATAATTTAGATGTTGAGAGACAGAGACGTGTTCAGTTATTACAGGTTGTAGAAGGACAGGGAAATGGTCACTTCCGTGCAGATCGTCATGGACAGACCACTCATAGTCCAGGACCAGCGAGGGGTCACAAACGACAAATCTAAACACGAAAGTGAACCTGTGGAAGAGTGGAGGTAAGTTGCAGATCCGTCGTTCAGACAACACAAATCTAAATCCGAAAGGACATCCTCAATTAGCAGACCTCTGGATGACGTACCGACATTACCCCAAAGAGGATTGTGACCGTTAAAGTCACCCAACAGCAAAAAAGGTCGAGGAAGTTCTCTTATCAGACTGACAAGGTCCTGACGACAAACCGGGACAGAAGGTGGAAGATAAAGGGAACAGATTGTCACAGTCTTGTGGAGAGTGACTCTCGCAGCCACAGCCTGAAGGGAGGTAGACAGAGCGACAGGACTATACAGCAAAGTTTTGTGTAGGAGAAGGGCAACACCGCCCGACAGTCCCAACATGGATGGTTGTGCAGGTTTTGAAATAATATTAAAGCCAGAAAGAGTAAAGGTCTTCTGGCTTTGAATTTGAGTTTCTTGAAGAGCCACGACGGAAGGTTTTAGAGACTGACACAGAAGCTGCAGCTCCTCAAGGTCATCTCCTCTTCAACGTCCGCTTCTAATGGAGCGAATTTATTAGTTAATTTCATGGGACTGTGTAGGTCTTTGGACCTGCTGGCAGACTTGCCCGCAGGTGACAAAGGCCTGGAGTTTGGAGATGGTGGAGGTCTGGATTTGGGAGATGGTGGAGGTTTTTTCCTCAACTCCACCATCTCCACACTGGGTTGAACTCCCTTGCCCGCACGGGCATTGGACAGAGGAGTTCGAGGCGGGACTGCTGGCTTTTTTAATCTGCCCAGCAGCAGATGTTGTAGACTGCTGGGCAGTCTGAGGGGTGGCGGATTTTTTGCCTCCACCAGGGGCATTCACTTTGGGTTGGAAGGTGGTGGACCTGCTACCACCAGAACTGACAGATCTTACTTGCAATGTCTTTGAAAACATGAATTCATCAGTCTGGCAGCAGACTGACCGAGTAGGGACTGTGGGAACTTTCTTTACAGCCGAAGCATAGGAAGAAGCTGTCGGCGTCTGACTGCCCACAACCTGTTTCCGGGCTTCAAAAAAGGAAATTTTCTTTTCAGTTTTTACTCTTTGAATAGCAGATTCCTGAATCCAAAGAGGACAGTTTCGTGAAGAGGAGGGATGGTCGCCACCGCAGTTAGCACAATGTGCCGGATCTTGACACGGCCCACCATGGGTTGCCTTGCAGCAAACACCGCACACCTCTTGCCCTGAACAACGGTCCCTGACATGGCCAAACTTCTGGCACCTGAAGCACCTCAACGGGGACGGTACATACAACTGAACCTGGACAATCAGGTAGCCAACTTTGATGACCGGAGGCAGCACAGGGTTGCAGAATGTCAGAAAGAGGGTGTTGGTGTCCACTCTTTCTGCACCCTTTTTTACTGTCACCCTGCGTACCTCCGTCACACCCTGGGACGCCAGCTCCGTTTTGATCTCTGCCTCTGAAACACCTGATAAATCCCTGCAGCGAATCACTCCTTTCGATGAGTTCAACTGTTTGTGGGGAGTTACCCTGATCTCCCTATCCACTAATTTTGTTGCCTTCAGCAGATGTGAGTTACTTCTGTTCTAGGTGGTGCTGTGTACGTACGTTTGCATATTCTGCTTGACTGTCATTGTGATACATGGGGACAGCTTGATAATCATGGTTGCCGACGATAGACATTTGGAAATTTGCAAGAGAAGTGACCAATGTTAAAGCTTGCATTGGGTGAGAGTGATGCTGCTGTTTTCATGGGACAGATGGCGCTGTTGGGCAGGCCCAGAGCAGTTTTGTCCCGTCGGTCAGCTTAACTCTTCCTGTACTGAGATGCAGTCTCATCGCACCGGCCATGCACAACCCTTTGTTATGGAGGTGCGATGTGAGCTCACTTCAGTTTGAAAAATTCATGTTCATAGGTCAACGGTCTTGCGTGGTTCAAAGTCAGTCAAACAAGATATTTCAAGGTATTAGTTCAAGTTGTTGTACCCATGTTAGCCAAAATTTCACATTGGTAAGTTATCACATTATTTGAAAACAATTTTTTTTTTGATAAGCCATGAAAATCGGCCAGTATACAGTGTTTGCAAAGGGAAGCAATCGCCCAGAATCGCATGAGTTAAGAGTTGATCCAGAGAAAGAAGATGCCAAAATGTGGTTGTGAAACAGTGTACCCGTAATGCCGACAGTTCATTTCTGATCACGTCCTTCAGATCAAATGTTTGACTCTCTAGGTCTGTTTGCCCGACCCATAAACTGAGAAGTAACTGTAGTTGGGTAGGAAAGGTGGGTGTTATCTTCCCCTGACTTCTGTTGTGGAACAGGTCCACTGTCTTTGTTGTTTGTTTCTTAGGAAATCCAGGACAGGACCTTTTTTTCTTCATAACTGTGTGTGATGACAGCCATAATTATTAGAGCCCTGTGTGATGGGCTTGGTGATAGTAAAACTGAACCTGCAAGTTGATAGATTTCCACTGAATGATGATTCTGCTCTGACATTGAACAGAATGAATCAATTCAGTCTTCTGGATAGGTTTAGCGCTGTAGAAACGTGCTGAACATTGCAGCCGAAATGAGTTCATCCGATTATAGTTCAGTGTGCATACCTATAAATTGAATGGACCGAACCTCTCTTTTGGGATAAGTCCCGTACTGCAGTTGTATACATTAATCTGTTTGTGCTTTCCAAAAATTTGGCCTTTTTTTCAGGTAGATTTTAAGGGCCAGCATCATTCTTTATTTCTGGACTGAACCATATTCCATGCTGGTTCTGTGACATTCCTCATTTGAACTCCGTATTTTCCTCTCTCAGAATTTGTGTGTGTGTGTGTGTATGTGTGTGTGTGTGTGTGTGTGTGTGTGTCTGTGTGTGTGTGTGTCTGTGTGTGTGTGTGTATGTGTCTGTGTGTGTGTGTGTGTGAGTGTGTGTGTGTGTCTGTGTGTGTGTCTGTGTGTGTGTGTGTCTGTGTGTGCGTGTGCATGTATGTGTGTGTGTGTGTGTGTGTTGTGTGTGTGGTGTGTGGTGTGTGTGTCTGTGTGTCTGTTGTGTGTGTGTGTGTCTGTCGTGTGTGTGTCTGTGTGTGTCTGTGTGTGTGTGTGTGTTGTGTGTGTGTGTGTGTGTGTGTGTCTGTGTGTGTGTGTGTGTGTGTGTCTGTGTCTGTGTGTCTGTGTGTGTGTGTCTGTGTGTGTGTCTGTGTGTGTGTGTGTGTCTGTGTGTGTGTGTGTGTGTGTCTGTGTGTGTGTCTGTGTGTGTCTGTGTGTGTGTGTGTGTGTGTGTGTGTGTAGATAGATGAGATAGTGTTGTTATAGCCAGCCGACGTGTGTGTGTGTGTGTGTGTGTGTGTGTGTCTGTTTTGTGTGTGTGTGTGTGTGTGTGTCTGTGTCTGTGTGTGTGTGTCTGTGTCTGTGTGTGTGTCTGTGTCTGTGTGTCTGTGTGTGGTCTGTGTGTGTGTGTGTCGTGTTGTGTTGTGTGTTGTGTCTGTGTTGTGTCTGTGTGTGTGTGGGGTGCTGGTGTGTGTGTGTCTGTGTGTGTGTGTCTGTTGGTTGTCTGTGTGTGTGTGGTCTGTGTGTCTGTGTCTGTGTGTGTGTTGCTTTCCCCATCTTCTGTGCCACCTCAGCGGCGTTGCTCCCACGCCGCTCATTCCGACTCCTCATCCTCAGCCACAACCCTGCCCGACCTACCACAGCCCCGGCACACCGGCAATCCACAGGAGCAGTCAAAATCGTGTCATCATAAGGCAACCCACCAGAGGAGACACTACACTGCTGCCAAGTCACTGCGGTGGTGTTCACAGACTAAGCCCCCAACTGACAACAGTAATTGCTTAGTTGTGGAGCTGGCAGGAGTGAGCTGTCCCTCCAGAGGGTGCCACCAAGTGCATCCAGCAGCAGTCCTCAGTACTGGTGGATGACCCCCAACAGAATCAAAACCAGGGCCACAGACATGGAGAGGACATCGAAGCTGAGGTCACCATGAGAGCAGGGCAGGAATGGCCACAGAATTTGAGACACCTTTTTATGCTGATCGATGAGAATGAGGGTGATGAAGATGGTGCACGGATTTCCATTCAGGTCTGAGACTGCATGACTGGGCTGTACTCTACGCTTAATTACATAATATATCCCAGCATCAACCAGGCCTGACAGATTCAGACACCTGCGGTGTTTGTCAGGAAATTTGAGCAACACTCTCAGAGACGCATCTTTTACATGGATGAAACTTGACTATAGGTGGGAGCTGGCCGGGGCTGAGAAATCACGCAAATAAATGACTCTGATGGGAATCGAACCGACAATCTCCCAGCCGGGAGCCCGTGACTCGAACTACTTCACCACAGCCCTCAGAAATGTTGTCAGCCTTGCATAGAAACTGGTCCAATCAAAGAAAGTGAATAATTTTTATGGTTGATCGTCTTCCCATATTTGACACGGCAAATGTTTGTACTTTTGCAGTCTGTCAACTGTGTGTGGATTTTTTTTTTTTTTTGACAGGGCGGAATCTGGTTTTTCTCCCTCATCGATTACTATGCAGCCGCCCTGTCCCTGATGATTCTGGCTTTCTTTGAAACCATCGCCGTCTGCTGGTTTTATGGTAGGTGGTGCAGTGTTGTCATTGGTTTGTGCTGTGTGTCAGGGTGTTCCCATCATCTGGTAAGTTATGTGTCAGAATTTTTTTTTTTTTTTTTTTTTGTCGATGTCTTTGAGTTTTTTTGTGTTTTTTTAAATGTTCATTAACTGTTGTCAGTGATTGTAGTTTTTCTCTTTTTTTCATGCATTCCATCTTTGTTGTAGAAACTCTTTACACCTTTTTTTCCCCACCCTTTTGTTCCAGTGCAGTATGCTGTTGTAATTTACATACACACTCGCAGACACACAAACAGTTGTTTGACTGTGATAAAAGCCATGTGAACCCAAACTCTCTTCACCCCAGGGGTGGATTTGGCAGGGGCAGAGGGGGGGGGGGGGGGGGTTCCTTGGGTCTCAGAACCTGTTGTCCCAGCAACCATTCCTTTCCTTCATGGAGGGTTTTCAAGCAGTGAAAATGCTACCCCACAAGTAGTTTGAACTTGCCACTGTCAACTCGGCCGCCAAACACTACCATGGTCAGTAAATGGGAGCATGATGGTGCTACCCAAAAAAAAAAAAAAAAAAAGCATTCAAGGTCATTTTGGCTAATGACTCTGCAGCATGGCCAGCAAGTATTCCTGCCTGTTTCAGATCTCTCCACTTAAATCACCAGGTGTATGATCAGCCTGGACAGCAAGTATTCCTACCTGTTTCAGATCTCTCCACTTAAATCACCAGGTGTATGATCAGCCTGGACAGCAAGTATTCCTACCTGTTTCAGATCTCTCCACTTAAATCACCAGGTGTATGATCAGCCTGGCCGATCACCAGGTGTATGATCAGCCTGGCCAATTACCAGGTGTATGATCAGCCTGGCCAGCAAGTATTCCTACCTGTTTCAGATCTCTCCACTTCATCACCAGGTGTATGATCAGCCTGGACAGCAAGTATTCCTGCTTCAGATCTGTCTACTTCATCACCAGGTGTATGATCAGCCTGGACAGCAAGTATTCCTACCTGTTTCAGATCTGTCCACTTAATCACCAGGTGTATGATCAGCCTGGACAGCAAGTATTCCTACCTGTTTCAGATCTCTCCACTTCATCACCAGGTGTATGATCAGCCTGGACAGCAAGTATTCCTAGCTGTTTCAGATCTGTCCACTTCATCACCAGGTGTATGATCAGCCTGGACAGCAAGTATTCCTGCCTGTTTCAGATCTGTCCACTTCATCACCAGGTGTATGATCAGCCTGGACAGCAAGTATTCCTAGCTGTTTCAGATCTGTCTACCAGGTGTATGATCAGCCTGGACAGCAAGTATTCCTACCTGTTTCAGATCTGTCCACTTCATCACCAGGTGTATGATCAGACTGGACAGCAAGTATTCCTGCTTCAGATCTGTCTACTTAATCACCAGGTGTATGATCAGCCTGGCCAGTCACCAGGTGTATGATCAGCATGGATGATCGCTGTCATTGGCCATAGGTGTATTGCTGTTGAATTTTGTGTTTGTTTTTTGTTGTTTGTGTATAGCTGTTGAATTTTGTGTTTTTGTTTTTGTTCTTTGAACCCTATAATGTGCTAGCGCCACATGGTCATTAGTTGATGGAGGATGATTTGATGCCAGGTGCCAGAAGATTATCCCGAGACATCCAAGATATGACGGGTAGTGGAGCCAACATCTTCTTTATTGTGTGCTGGTACGTCATCTCGCCTCTCCTTATCTTTGTGAGATCCACACCCCTCCTCAGTATTTGTGTATCAACATTTAACCCTTACGCTTGTTGTCGCGACATAAGTCGTGCCAGCTACGTCATGTCCGTCACTGGTTGTCGCAACTTAAGTCATGGTGTAGGGTTAGCCTTGCAAACCTAGTTTCACCAACACACATAGTGATAAATATGGAACTGTCACTCAGTGATGAAATGATTTGCATGAATGACTGAACAAGCCCGGAACATGGATCTTCAGCATTTTAAATTAGTCTATAGTTAGTAGCAGCTTGTAATGCATAGCGCAACTCGAATCTTCTGGCAAACAGCAATGGTGGCGCCCAAAGGAGAACGTGGTAGAACTAGGAACTCGTTTGAAGATGCGGTTGTGGAAAAAGCAGGTGAAGAAGAAGTTATGGACATTTTGAATGAACTGGGTGTGGTGGGTGATAGTTTTGATATAGATCAAACACCGTGTAATCGTGATTTTGAGACAGACATGGACAATGACTGGATGAGTGCCTAAGGGTGAGGGGAGTTTCAATATGCCATTCAGTGGGGTAGAAAAACTCGGTGTAGCGCTTCCAGATGATCCTAAGCCTTTCAAATGTAAACGACGACAGCGGGTAACTATTACAGTATAATGTAAAATTTACATAGTGACCATTTTTGTTGGGATTTTTTTGTGTTACCAGCAAGTGATTTCAATGTAAAAACTGAACTGTACCTCATTCATTCTTACCTGGATTACCTGCATGGAAGACGGGTATAATCCACACTGACTTTCCTTTGAAAAAGGCTGTAACTTATTTCTGGAGAATGTGGAACATCATTGACTGGATTATTTGTGAACAAGCTCTTGAGAATGACAAGCAGGAGGTGCCACCTGTTTTCACATTCTAGACAGGTAAGCGCCTAATCAAAACTCACAAGCACACTAATTCTGTTAATTCACCAGACAACATACTTAATAGTATGTTGTTAAACAACCAGTGTAAGGGTTAAAAAAACTTGTGGATGACACTGTGTGGTTCCGGTCCTCCCATCTGAGCCCAAAGCGCCCTCAACTTTCGGCAGGGGTCAGTCAAGGCAGACAAATCCCACAAATTAACGGCTGTGATGGGAATCGAACCCGTGACCTCCCGGCCAGGAATCTGTGAAGCTCACCGCTTTGCCCTGGCAGCTGGTCGATGCTTTTGTGTTAACATCTCATTTCAAATCTTTCTTCTCCATTGATAGATTCCATGGTTCAAAAGCATAGAGAAGGACTGATATCGTTAGTGTGAGCATCATTCTTATTGTGGAAGTGAGAGCAATGATGTTGTTGTTGCAGATGATTTTGAGTGTTCAGAGTGCTGTTGATGCGTGGGCCCAGCAAGAATATGATGACAACAAACATGATTTGTGGCATATAGACGCTCCCAGAAAAATGCATAGCAGCCCTCGGTTGTCCTTGGACTGGAACCACGCCATCTTTTGTCGAAGACTTTTCAGCAGATTATTTGGTTGGAGTGAGAGGGGCAGGTGGGAGTGGATGCTCTGAAAAGTCTTGAAAAATTCACCAGTGGCCTCTGTGTGTGTGTGTGTGTGTGTGTGTGTGTGTGTATGCTTGCATGCATGTGTGTGTTTCCAGGGTATCTTCATCTTCAGCATGATCCAGTACTCACCCCTGTCCCTGGCTGGGTACACCTACCCCGGGTGGGCCCAGGTACTGGGGTGGATCATTGCTCTCCTCTCTGTTGTCTGCATCCCACTGGGTATGATCCAGGCCGTCCTCACTGCCAAAGGCTCCAGCCTCCTGACGGTAAGGATTATGGGAAGAGGTTTGCCAGGTCAATACCTTCTTGGTACTGATTCACTCTCAACAGCTTTTGAATTTTTCACTTTTTTTTTTAAAGCAAAAACTGCGCAACAATATCAAAATTTTTCAGAGAATTTTTGCCTTGGTAAATGCGTTTGTTTAGGTTTGTTTTTAATAAATTATTCCATTAATTGACAAAAAATGTGTTTTTAGATTTGATATTGTCCACGAAAAAGCTTTGATCACTGGTGATTGAAAATCAAGGGAAAGAACTGCTGGGAGAAAAGTGAAGAGGCTGTTCATGTTGTTTATCTTTATAGTGCAAATCATGTGAAGAGTTGTTTTTTATATGATTATGGTAGGGATTATGTGAAGAAAGTTTTTTTTTTCTTTTTTTTACTTCAGTATCTTAGTGACGTGGATTGTGTGAAAGGGTATTCCATGTCAACCCCTTCATATGGAGAAACGTTCCTTTTCAGTATTTTCATGGTAGGGTTCTCCTGAAGAGATTCTCCTGGCTGGTACCTCCTCCCTTGAATCAGTAGTGGAGAGGATAAGGGTCGGTGTCTTTCACCAGTTAGCGGTGCGTTGTGGTGAATGAAGTCATTCATCACTTCCTGTTGATCTGATTGGCTGGCTGTCTGCCTGCTGTCCATGGGTTGGTTGCCTGCTGGTCTTGTGCCGTTTGCCTGCAGGCCACTCGTTTTACACCCATTCCTGTCGTTTAAAAGGTGAAGAAGCTCCGTGATGGCCATTCCATGTCATGTACCACTCACAGTGAAACATGTTCTTGTAGAGCGTTGGGACTTGCATGATGTGGGACATGAACACTTTACAGCAGACTCCATGAAAATCCTGTTCAGAGATGTGTCCCACCTGATAATTTATAATCATTGAATTTCTGAAAGAGATCAACATTTTTCATCTGATCTAAGCTTTCACGGGAGAAAGATTTTAAAGGACATTGTGTGTGTGCTTTTAGGTGTATTTCAAAGGGTTGTGTGAATGAGGTGTTCTTGTGTTTTGTTTTTTTGAAATGACCAGTGAGTTGACTTCATCGCAGTGATAGCCCTGATGTGGCCCTTTGCGGTCAGCTTGGTTATAAGCAACATTACTTCACCTTAACCTGCCACTCTTTGCGACTGATTGTGGCAAACACTCGGGTTTGAAGCTCACACAGACAGTGGTTGGCACAGGGGCAGACTGATTGTGGCAAACGGTCTGGTTCGAAGCTCACACACAGTGGTTGGCACAGGGGCAGACTGATTGTGGCAAACGGTCTGGTTTAAAGCTCACACAGACAGTGGTTGGCACAGGGGCAGACTGATTGTGGCAAACGGTCTGGTTCGAAGCTCACACACAGTGGTTGGCACAGGGGCAGATCCTGCTGGACGGCAGACAGCAACAAGCTGAATATCTGCGGTCATCGGAGCAGTTCTCGTGCACTGACCCAGTAGCGACGTGTTCATGGGTACCGTCATTGCCTGCACAACATGGCGCCACATGGAAGGGGATGCTTACTCCTGCAGGCTCTGCAGCTCTGGTCATCAGAATGGGGCACTGCCGGCAGAGTCCTCTCCATGTTGGATCAGAACAGGCACGCTACCAAAGCGGCTCGGCAGCGGTGCAGGTCTCCTCCGATGGGTCGCCTCTGGACAGCGTGCTCCCATGGGACTGCTGGCCGCAGGACAGGGGCGGGTCAGGCGAGGGTGCATCTGTGGCTGGGAGGCTGGAGTGAGGGGTGTGGGGTGAACGGTATTGGAGCAACTGAAGGTGAGATTGAAAAAACAAGCGAACAAAAAACGTGTGTGCTGTGCCTGTGGTGTGGGAAGGAGGGAAGAGGCTTGATGGGTGAGATAAACTCCAGCACAGGCCAGTGGTTGGACAGTCAGGTCAGACGCCTGTCCTCTCCCCCCTCTTATCCGCTTCATTGTAAGATTGTTTCAACACATGGTTTATGTTAGTTCTCTGTGCTGGTGGACTGAAGAAATGTTTAATTCTGGTATTGCCATGGTAGGACAGTGAAGAGGTTTTCTTCGTAAGTGTCTTTTGATGGGACAGTAAAGAGGTTTTGTATATGACATCTCTAGTTTCAAGGTTTGAAGACATTTTTTTCCCATGAGAATACTTCCATGGTGGGACAACAAAGAGAGCTTTTATGCTAGTTCCCTGACGCCAAGAGAGTGGAGAGATTTTTTCATGTTAATTATCTTCATTGAACGATAAAGAGATTTTCTATGTTGGTATTCCATGGTTAGACAGTGAACAGGTTTGGTGTCAACACCTGCATAGTAGGACAATGAGATCTTCAAGGTAGAGACAATGGATGATAATAAGTTCCATTGCATTTCCTTCGTGGATCAGCAGTGAAGATATTTTCAGTGTTGGCACCTCCATGGTTGGACAATGTCCATACCGTCCACTCCCCTCTTGGTCTGTGCTTCACCCGGGCTCTCAGTGAGGAAAAGCAACAAAAAAAACCCCCTGAAACTCTTGGTCTGGTGGACATGCCTCCCGTCCACGTGGCAAAACAGAACCAGTTTTCAAATTTGTGCGATCTGTTGCTGATCCAAGCATGGAGTGTGTATCTTAGCTTTTCTGGTCTAACCACTATCAGAACTGTTTGTTGTTCGTACAGCTTTTGTCAGTCGCTTTCGCTTTTGCCGTGTCTGACTGTTGCACAGTGTTAGAGCATGAGATTAGCTGGACTTTAAAGTCTTCAAATGATTAGGCGAAAGGGCAGTGGGTGCTCTCATGAAGAACAACAAATCTCGTGAATACTGTGCAGCCTGCCAGTGTACCAAACATGGGACCAGAACACTCAAGAAGTTGAATGCCACTTTTTGAAAAGAAAAAAAAAACGATCGTTGTCTTAGATTTTTTTTTCCCTGAAAAAATATTTCCCCCGGATTTCCAGTATGATTTTGGCAAAATTGTTAATTCGCAGAAATGTGGGAACCCTGTTCAATGTACGCTTAATTAAAAAAAAAGATTATTTTGTGTTTGTTTTCTATGGTTGGACAGTGTACAAATATTTAATGCTGAGACTGTCATCGGATTTTCCTTGTTAGTGTCTTTTGGCAGGACAAAGAAGAGATTTTCCATGGTAGTTTTCTCATGGTTGGACAGTGAAGAGATTTTCCATGTTCTCCCATGGTTGGACAATGAAGAGATTTTCCATGTTAGTTCTCCCATGGTTGGACAGTGAAGAGATTTTCCATGGTAGTTCTCTCATGGTTGGACAATGAAGAGATTTTCCATGTTAGTTCTCCATGGTTGGACAGTGAAGAGATTTTCCATGTTAGTTCTCTCATGGTTGGACAAAGAAGAGATTTTCCATGTTCTCCCATGGTTGGACAGTGAAGAGATTTTCCATGTTAGTTCTCCCATGGTTGGACAATGAAGAGATTTTCCATGTTAGTTCTCTCAAGGTTGGACAGTGAAGAGATTTTCCATGGTAGTTTTCTCATGGTTGGACAATGAAGAGATTTTCCATGGTAGTTCTCTCATGGTTGGACAATGAAGAGATTTTCCATGTTAGTTCTCTCATGGTTGGACAATGAAGAGATTTTCCATGTTAGTTCTCTCATGGTTGGACAATGAAGAGATTTTCCATGTTAGTTCTCCCATGGTTGGACAGTGAAGAGATTTTCCATGGTAGTTCTCTCATGGTTGGACAATGAAGAGATTTTCCATGTTAGTTCTCCCATGGTTGGACAGTGAAGAGATTTTCCATGTTAGTTCTCTCATGGTTGGACAATGAAGAGATTTTCCATGTTCTCCCATGGTTGGACAATGAAGAGATTTTCCATGTTTGTTCTCTCATGGTTGGACAATGAAGAGATTTTCCATGTTAGTTCTCTCATGGTTGGACAATGAAGAGATTTTCCATGTTAGTTCTCTCATGGTTGGACAATGAAGAGATTTTCCATGTTAGTTCTCTCATGGTTGGACAATGAAGAGATTTTCCATGTTAGTTCTCTCATGGTTGGACAATGAAGAGATTTTCCATGTTAGTGAAGAGATTTTCCATGTTAGTTCTCCCAAGGTTGGACAATGAAGAGATTTTCCATGTTAGTTCTCTCAAGGTTGGACAGTGAAGAGATTTTCCATGTTAGTTCTCTAATGGTTGGACAATGAAGAGATTTTCCATCTTCTCCCATGGTTAGACAAAGAAGAGATTTTCCATGTTAGTTCTCCCTCAGTTGGACAAAGAAGAGATTTTCCATGTTGGTTTTCCCATGGTTAGACAAAGAAGAGATTTTCCATGTTAGTTCTCCCATGGTTGGACAATGAAGAGATTTTCCATGTTAGTTCTCTCAAGGTTGGACAGTGAACAGATTTTCCATGTTAGTTCTCTAATGGTTGGACAATGAAGAGATTTTCTGTGTTAGTTCTCCCATGGTTGGACAATGAAGAGATTTTCCATGTTGGTTCCCTCCGGGGTTGCGACCTTGCCGTGGTCGGAGGGCTTGCGCGGTCCAGTGATCCCTTAGGCTTTGCTGACGGGGGCATCAATACTTGGGAGATAGGCTGGTTTTTTTCACACTGCTTGTAGGCCTGAGAGGTGAAGATGCTGTATGGCCTAAGCATTACGTGGTAAGAAGTTGATGCCCCTGGTAGGGCTTCCCATGTCAGATAGGCTAAGGGTGAGGATCCTGACTAAGAGTAACCCGCCTTTCTCCTTTTCTTGTTTTCTGCCTTTCTTTGGCCCTTTTCTATCTTCGTCTCCTCTTCAAGTCTTCTTTTCCACACTCCTTTTCTCTCTGTGATCTCCTTAAGATCCGCCGTGTTTGCCGTGCGGTGCGACCTGTGTCGGAGGGGAATGAGATCCTGGTGATTGAGAGGGCCAGCGCTCTCAACACATCACTTTGGCTCGGACCTCTCCTAGACAGGAAGTACACTTTGGCCCGGGTGTACTAATCGGCTCCCCTTCTTGGGGCTGGGTCAAGACAGACAGTCCCCCTACTGGCCAAGTTAACCCCTGCAGTGCTCAGCTCTCTGTCCCCGGGAGTTGAGCATGATCAGGGGGGATAGGGTTGGTAGTTTCTGTTTGTCGTATATCTCTCCCGAAGCCTGGAAGGGGTCAAGACATTGGTTTCTTGGCCCTGGCCCCTTAGTTGGACTCCAAGGTGGGTGGGTAAGGGAGAGATGAAACATACTAAACTAAACATGGCTTTATCAAAAAACATCCCCCCAAAAGGAAGAGGAAAGCAGCATCCCCTATTTCAGGGGACCGTTATTCTGATAGCGATTCTGACACGGAGGTACGACAGAGAACAGGTTTCTGGCTTCCTGGCTCGTGGTAGAAGGGACAGAGCAGGAAAGACCCCTTTCCGCTCTGAGCCCTTTTGCTATCCAAAAGGGCTTTCAAGGCTTAGCAGGTGACCCTCAGTCCGTCAAAAGGTTGAGGAATGGTTCGTTTCTGGTTCAATGTCGATCAAGAAAACAATCCGAACAGCTGTTGAGGGCAACAAAATTAGTGGATAGGGAGATCAGGGTGACTCCCCATAAACAGTTAAATTCATCCAAAGGTGTGATTCGCTGCAGAGATCTAGCGGGTGTCTCAGAGCAGAAATAAAAACGGAACTTGCGTCCCAGGGTGTGACGGAGGTGCGCAGGGTGACAGTCAAGAAAGGTGCAGAGAGAGTGGCCACCAACACCCTCTTTCTGACCTTCTGCAACCCTGTGCTGCCTCCGGTCATCAAAGTTGGCTACCTGAACGTCCGTGTTCAGCTGTATGTCCCGTCCCCATTGAGATGCTTCCGGTGCCAGAGGTTTGGACATGTCAGAGACCGCTGTTCTGGGCAGGAGGTGTGCGGTGTTTGCTGCAAGGCAACCCATGATGGGCCGTGCAAAGATCCGGCACATTGTGCCAACTGCGGTGGCGACCATCCCTCCTCTTCACGAAACTGCCCTCTTTGGATTCAGGAATCCACTATCCAACGAATTAAAACTGAAAAGAAAATCTCCTTTTTTGAGGCCCGTAAACAGGTTGTGGGCAGTCAGACGCCCACAGCATCTTCGTATGCTTCGGCCGTAAAGAAAGTATCCACTCGGTCAGTCTGCTGCCAGACTGATGAATTTATCTTTTCAAAGACACTGCAAGGAAGAACTGTCGGCTCTGGTGGAAGCAGGTCCACCACCTCCCAAACCAAAGTGAATGCCCCTGGTGGAGGCAAAAAATCCGCCACCCCTCAGACTGCCCAGCAGTCTACAACATCTGCTGCTGGGCAGATTAAAAAACCAGCAATCCCCCCTCGAACTCCTCTGTCCAGTGCCCGTGCGGGCAAGGGAGTTCCACCCAGTGTGGAGATGGTGGAGATGAGGAAGAAACCTCCACCGTCTCCCAAATCCAGACCTTCTTCGCCTGTTGGCAAGTCTGCCAGCAGGTCTGAAGAACAACACAGTTCAGTGAAACTTCAAAATAAATTCACTCCATTAGAAGCAGACGTTGAGGAGGAGATGACCTGATTTCTCTCCTTTTCGCCTCTGCACCATGGATAGTACAATATCCCATTGGAATATCCGTGGACTAAATTCCAACTTTGAGGAGTTACAGCTTCTGTGTCGATCTATAAAACCTTCTGTCGTGGCTCTTCAGGAAACTCAAATTCAAAGCCAGAAGACCTTTACTCTTTCTGGCTTTAATGTTCTTTCAAAACCTGCACAACCATCCACATTGGGACTGTCGGGCGGTGTTGCCCTTCTCCTACACAAAACTCTGTTGTATAGTCCTGTCGCTCTGTCTACCTCCCTTCAGGCTGTAGCTGCGAGAGTCACTCTCCACAAGACTGTGACAATCTGTTCCCTTTATCTACCTCCTTCTGTCCCGGTTTGTCGTCAGGACCTTGTCAGTCTGATAAGAGAACTTCCTCGACCTTTTTTGCTGTTGGGTGACTTTAACGGTCACAACCCTCTTTGGGGTAGTGCCGGTACGTCATCCAGAGGTCTGCTGATTGAGGATGTCCTTTCGGATTTGGATTTGTGTTGTCTGAACGACGGATCTGCAACTTACCTCCACTCTTCCACAGGTTCACTTTCGTGTTTAGATTTGTCGGTTTGTGAGCCCTCGCTGGTCCTGGACTATGAGTGGTCTGTCCATGACGATCTGCACGGAAGTGACCATTTCCCTGTCTTACTACAACCCGTCATAACTGAACACGTCTCTGTCTCTCAACATCTAAATTACAAGAAAGCAAACTGGGATCTATTTGCAACCACTATTTCTAAAGAATTCCAGGACACTGACTTTCTTCAGAGTCCGGACCCAGCTGAATCACTGACTAACACTGTGATCAAGTGTGCTAAAGCTTGTATTCCAGTGTCTTCCGATAAACTTCAAATGCCAAAAACACCCTGGTTTGATTCAGACTGCCAACAAATTTCCAAGTTAGAAAACGGGCTCAGCGTCAGGTGTACCAACGACCTTCGGGTCCCAACGCTCGAGCCCATCAAAAACTCCGTGCTAAATCTAGACACACTTTTAAAATCAGTAAACGTCGGTCCTGGAGAAGCTTCTGCTCCAGGCTGACATCAAAAACTTCCAAGAAAAAAGTGTGGAACATCATTAAGAAAATCAAAGGGAAGAACACCTGTCCCACTGTGAACCATCTCAAGTTTTCGGATTCTTAATAACAGAGAAGAAAGCAGTTGCTAATCTGCTTGCTTCAACCATTGAAAAGAATTCCCCTCTTCTAATAAATCTGCCACTTTTGTCAAATACAAAGCCCTAAAGAAAAATCACCCTGCAACTTTTCGTCCGACAACATGGAAGACTACAATCTTCCTTTCACGTTAAACGAGCTGAAATCTGCCTTGCTTTCTTGCAGCGATTCCTCTCCAGGAATAGATGAAATCCATTATCAGCTGTTGAAACATCTTCCGCTAGAAGGTCTGAACATACTGCTACAGGTCTACAACCATGTATGGACTACAGGTTTTTTTCCACCCTCTTGGCGGAAAGCCCTTATTATTCCCATCCCCAAACCTGGAAAAGATCTTTCTAATCCATCAAACTACCGTCCCATAGCTTTGACCAGCTGTGTCTGCAAATTGATGGAGAAAATGGTCAACGCTAGGCTCATGTGGAAACTCGAAACCGATGGCCTTTTGGCGAAAGAACAGTGTGGTTTCCGCAAACATAGGACTACAGTTGACCATTTGATTCGTCTGGAATCTACACTTCGGAACGCCTTTCTGAACAAACAGCATGCAGTGGCAATTTCTTCGACTTGGAGAAGGCCTACGATACCACCTGGAAGTCGGGATACTTCATGATCTCCACGATCTGGGTTTTCGAGGTCATCTTCCGCTTTTTATTCAAAATTTTTTGGCAGAACGACAGTTTCAGGTCCGGGTTGGCACCACTCTCTCTGATGTCCACGAGCAGGAGTTGGGTGTTCCACAGGGGAGCATACTGTCTCCTGCCCTCTTTAGTATTAAAATCAACAACATTGTGAAATCAGTTCAGCAGGGTTCCGACTGCTCATTGTTTGTGGATGATTTTGCTGTCTACGCAACTGGAAGCCTGTACCCGAGTGTCCAGCGCAGGCTCCAGCTTTGCGTAGATAAAATCCATTGGTGGGCAGATGAAAACGGTTTCACCTTTTCTCCAACAAAGACGCAGTGTATTCACTTCCATAATTTCCGTCAGTTTTTCCCAGATCCTGAACTTCAAGTAGGGAAATCTCCCATCCCAGCTGTTAAAGAGGCCAAATTTCTGGGAGTCATTTTTGACCAAAACTTAACTTTCTCAGCCATATTAAAAACCTCAAAACTGCTTGCCAGAAAGCACTGAATATTCTGCGGGTCGTAGCGCACACTGACTGGGGCGCTGATAAGAAAACTTTGCTGCACCTCTACAGAGCCTTGGTCCGTTCCAAATTGGACTACGGTTGTGCTGTCTACGGCTCCGCAAGATCGTCTTACCTCAAACTCTTGGACCCTATCCACCATCAAGGGCTTCGTCTCTGTCTTGGAGCGTTCCGCACCACCCCTGTGTACAGCCTGTACGCAGAGGCGGGTGAACCTTCACTGTCCAACCGCAGGCTGAAACTGTCTTTGAATTATTACATCAGACTGTTCTCGGAACCAGAAAACCCTGCCTATGACTGTGTCTTTGATCCTCCGTTCCAAAGTAAGTTTGTAAACAACCCTAAATGTATTCCGCCGTTTGGTCTTCGTATGCAGCCTCACGTGCGGAATGCAGGTCTAGACCTAGGTGTAGTATCTAATTTTTCCAAGTTTCCGGATCAACCACCGTGGACCTTCTTCACGCCAGAGATTCGTTTTGATCTTGCAGCTTTTCGCAAAGAGTCTACCAGCTCTCTGGCGTACAAGGCATTGTATGCTGACCTCTGTTCGAAATTTCCATCCTGTCAAAAAGTTTTCACTGACGGTTCCAAGTCTGAAGATGGAGTGGCCTGTGCAGCCTACTGCCCTGGGGCTCCTTCTCAGATACTGTTGGAACATATCCACTCCGATGCTTCTGTCTATTCTGCTGAACTTACTGCTCTGGTACTGGCTTTGAAGATAATCTCACATTCTTCAAAGAGGGACTTTCTGGTTCTGTCGGATTCGCTGTCAGCTTTGGAGGCCATAGCTGGCCGCAACCTTCAGCATCCAGAACTTTTAGTTTTTTTTTAACTTTTTAGCAAGTTGAAGGCGGACGGTTACAACATTACTCTTGTTTGGGTTCCTGGTCATGTTGGCATCGGCGGGAACGAAATGGTTGATCGTTTAGCCAAGAACGCCACAAGAGAGAAACTGTCCAACACTTATATCCCCTGCTCAGATGTGAAACCCAAAATTAACGATTATGTGAGAGACCTCTGGCAGGAGGATTGGAACACACAGACGAGTAACAAACTCTTTCAGATCCGTCCAAACCTTAAGGAATTCCTCCCATCCACGTCGGGAGGTCGTAAAGAGGAAACGGTTCTGTGCCGGCTGCGCACCGGCCATTCGTATTTTACCCATGCTTATCTTTTAAAGAGTGACGAAGCTCCGTGGTGCATTCCATGTCATGCGCCACTCACAATGAAACATGTTCTTTTAGAGTGTTGGGACTTGCACGATGTGAGACACAAACATCTTACAGCGGAGTCCATGAAGATCCTGTTCAGGGATGTCCCGCCTGATGTGATCCTTGAGTTTTTGAGAGAGATTAACATTTTTCATCTGATTTAAGATTTTACGGAAGAAAGATTTTTAACAAAGTTTCTGGTGCGTTTCTAGACAATGTCATTTAACAAGATGTATGAAAGGTTTTTTTTAATTTTTTATTAATGACTGGTGAGTTGATTTTAACGTGGTGACAGCCCTGATGTGGCCCTTTGCGGTCGGCTGGGCTATAAGCAACATTATCTTATCTTATCTTATCTTCCATGTTGGTTCTCCCATGGTTGGACAAAGAAGAGATTTTCTGTGTTAGTTCTCCCATGGTTGGACAATGAAGAGATTTTCTGTGTTAGTTCTCCCATGGTTGGACAATGAAGAGATTTTCCATGTTGGTTCTCCCATGGTTGGACAATGAAGAGATTTTCCATGTTAGTTCTCTCATGGTTGGACAATGAAGAGATTTTCCATGTTAGTTCTCTCATGGTTGGACAATGAAGAGATTTTCCATGTTAGTTCTCTCATGGTTGGACAATGAAGAGATTTTCCATGTTAGTTCTCTCATGGTTGGACAATGAAGAGATTTTCCATGTTAGTTCTCTCATGGTTGGACAATGAAGAGATTTTCCATGTTAGTTCTCTCATGGTTGGACAATGAAGAGATTTTCCATGTTCTCCCATGGTTGGACAATGAAGAGATTTTCCATGGTAGTTCTCTCATGGTTGGACAATGAAGAGATTTTCCATGTTAGTTCTCTCATGGTTGGACAATGAAGAGATTTTCCATGTTAGTTCTCTCATGGTTGGACAATGAAGAGATTTTCCATGTTAGTTCTCCCATGGTTGGACAGTGAAGAGATTTTCCATGTTAGTTCTCCCAAGGTTGGACAATGAAGAGATTTTCCATGTTAGTTCTCTCAAGGTTGGACAGTGAAGAGATTTTCCATGTTAGTTCTCTAATGGTTGGACAATGAAGAGATTTCCATCTTCTCCCATGGTTGGACAATGAAGAGATTTTCCATGTTCTCCCATGGTTAGACAAAGAAGAGATTTTCCATGTTAGTTCTCCCTCAGTTGGACAAAGAAGAAATTTTCCATGTTGATTCTCCCATGGTTAGACAAAGAAGAGATTTTCCATGTTAGTTCTCCCATGGTTGGACAATGAAGAGATTTTCCATGTTCTCCCATGGTTGGACAATGAAGAGATTTTCCATGTTAGTTCTTCCAAGGTTGGACAATGAAGAGATTTTCCATGTTAGTTCTCTCATGGTTGGACAGTGAAGAGATTTTCCATGTTAGTTCTCTCAAGGTTGGACAGTGAAGAGATTTTCCATGGTAGTTCTCTCATGGTTGGACAATGAAGAGATTTTCTGTGTTAGTTCTCCCATGGTTGGACAAAGAAGAGATTTTCTGTGTTAGTTCTCCCATGGTTGGACAGTGAAGAGATTTTCCATGTTGGTTCTCCCATGGTTGGACAAAGGAGATTTTCCATGTTGGTTCTCCCATGGTTGGACAATGAAGAAATTTTCCATGTTAGTTCTCTCATGGTTGGACAGTGAAGAGATTTTCCATGTTGGTTCTCCCATGGTTGGACAAAGAAGAGATTTTCCATGTTGGTTCTCCCATGGTTGGACAATGAAGAGATTTTCCATGGTAGTTCTCTCATGGTTGGACAGTGAAGAGATTTTCCATGTTGGTTCTCCCATGGTTGGACAAAGAAGAGATTTTCCATGTTGGTTCTCTCATGGTTGGACAATGAAGAGATTTTCCATGTTAGTTCTCTCATGGTTGGACAATGAAGAGATTTTCCATGTTAGTTCTCCCATGGTTGGACAGTGAAGAGATTTTCCATGTTAGTTTCTCCCATGGTTGGACAGTGAAGAGATTTTCCATGTTTGTTCTCTCATGGTTGGACAATGAAGAGATTTTCCATGTTAGTTCTCTCATGGTTGGAGAATGAAGAGATTTTCCATGTTAGTTCTCTCATGGTTGAACAATGAAGAGATTTTCCATGTTCTCCAAGGTTGGACAATGAAGAGATTTTCCATGTTAGTTCTCTCATGGTTGGACAGTGAAGAGAATTTCCATGTTAGTTCTCTCATGGTTGAACAATGAAGAGATTTTCCATGTTAGTTCTCTCATGGTTGGACAATGAAGAGATTTTCCATGGTAGTTCTCTCATGGTTGGACAATGAAGAGATTTTCCATGTTCTCCCAAGGTTGGACAATGAAGAGATTTTCCATGTTAGTTCTTCCAAGGTTGGACATTGAAGAGATTTTCCATGTTAGTTCTCTCATGGTTGGACAGTGAAGAGATTTTCCATGTTAGTCCTCTCAAGGTTGGACAGTGACGAGATTTTCCATGGTAGTTCTCTCATGGTTGGACAATGAAGAGATTTTCCATGTTAGTTCTCTCATGGTTGGACAATGAAGAGATTTTCTGTGTTAGTTCTCCCATGGTTGGACAAAGAAGAGATTTTCCATGTTGGTTCTCCATGGTTGGACAAGAAGAGATTTTCCATGTTGGTTCTCCCATGGTTGGACAGTGAAGAGATTTTCCATGTTCTCCCATGGTTGGACAATGAAGAGATTTTCCATGTTCTCCCATGGTTGGACAATGAAGAGATTTTCCATGTTAGTTCCCTCATGGTTGGACAATGAAGAGATTTTCCATGTTAGTTCTCTCATGGTTGGACAGTGAAGAGATTTTCCATGTTTGTTCTCTCAAGGTTGGACAGTGAAGAGATTTTCCATGGTAGTTCTCTCAAGGTTGGACAGTGAAGAGATTTTCCATGTTAGTTCTCTAATGGTTGGATAATGAAGAGATTTTCCACCTTCTCCCATGGTTGGACAATGAAGAGATTTTCCATGTGCTCCCATGGTTAGACAAAGAAGAGATTTTCCATGTTAGTTCTCCCTCAGTTGGACAAAGAAGATTTACCATGTTGGTTCTCCCATGGTTAGACAAAGAAGAGATTTTCTGTGTTAGTTCTCCCATGGTTGGACAATGAAGAGATTTTCCATGTTGGTTCTCCCATGGTTGGACAGTGAAGAGATTTTCCATGTTGGTTCTCCCATGGTTGGACAAAGAAGAGATTTTCCATATTGGTTCTCCCATGGTTGGACAATGAAGAGATTTTCCATGGTAGCTCTCTCATGGTTGGACAGTGAAGAGATTTTCCATGTTGGTTCTCCCATGGTTGGACAAAGAAGAGATTTTCCATGTTGGTTCTCTCATGGTTGGACAATGAAGAGATTTTCCATGTTAGTTCTCTCATGGTTGGACAATGAAGAGATTTTCCATGTTAGTTCTCCCATGGTTGGACAGTGAAGAGATTTTCCATGTTAGTTCTCCCATGGTTGGACAGTGAAGAGATTTTCCATGTTAGTTCTCTCATGGTTGGACAATGAAGAGATTTTCCATGTTAGTTCTCTCATGGTTGGACAATGAAGAGATTTTCCATGGTATGTCTCTCATGGTTGGACAGTGAAGAGATTTTCCATGTTAGTTCTCTCATGGTTGGAGAATGAAGAGATTTTCCATGTTAGTTCTCTCATGGTTGGACAGTGAAGAGATTTTCCATGTTAGTTCTCTCATGGTTGGACAATGAAGAGATTTTCCATGTTCTCCCATGGTTGGACAATGAAGAGATTTTCCATGTTAGTTCTCCCAAGGTTGGACAATGAAGAGATTTTCCATGTTAGTTCTCTCATGGTTGGACAGTGAAGAGATTTTCCATGTTAGTTCACTCATGGTTGGACAATGAAGAGATTTTCCATGTTAGTTGTCTCATGGTTGGACAATGAAGAGATTTTCTGTGTTAGTTCTCCCATGGTTGGACAAAGAAGAGATTTTCCATGTTGGTTCTCCCATGGTTGGACAAAGAGATTTTCCATGTTGGTTCTCCCATGGTTGGACAGTGAAGAGATTTTCCATGTTCTCGCATGGTTGGACAATGAAGAGATTTTCCATGTTCTCCCATGGTTGGACAGTGAAGAGATTTTCCATGTTAGTTCTCTCATGGTTGGACAATGAAGAGATTTTCCATGTTAGTTCTCTCATGGTTGGACAGTGAAGAGATTTTCCATGTTAGTTCTCTCAAGGTTGGACAGTGAAGAGATTTTCCATGGTAGTTCTCTCAAGGTTGGACAGTGAAGAGATTTTCCATGGTAGTTCTCTCATGGTTGGACAATGAAGAGATTTTCCATGGTAGTTCTCTCATGGTTGGACAATGAAGAGATTTTCCATGTTGGTTCTCTCATGGTTGGACAGTGAAGAGATTTTCCATGGTAGTTTTCTCATGGTTGGACAGTGAGAGATTTTCCATGGTAGTTTTCTCATGGTTGGACAATGAAGAGATTTTCCATGTTAGTTCTCTCATGGTTGGACAATGAAGAGATTTTCCATGTTAGTTCTCTCATGGTTGGACAATGAAGAGATTTTCCATGTTAGTTCTCTCATGGTTGGACAATGAAGAGATTTTCCATGTTAGTTTTCTCATCTTTGATTTTAAGACATTTGAAGTGAGATTACCTCCATGTTGGACAGTGAAGAGATTTTCCATGTTAGTTCTCTCATGGTTGGACAATGAAGAGATTTTCCATGTTAGTTCTCTCATGGTTGGACAATGAAGAGATTTTCCATGCTAGTTCTCTCATGGTTGGACAAAGAAGAGATTTTCCATGTTAGTTCTCTCATCTTTGATTTCAAGACTTTTGCTGTGAGATACCTCCATGGTTGGACAATGAAGAGGTTTCCCATGCTTGTACCTTCATGGTTGGACAGTGAAGACATTTTCCATTCTTCCCTTTCCCTCTCTTGAGCTGGCTCTAGTGTAGGATTGTTTACAAATTCTTGACCTGTTTGTACTCTGTTGCTGGACGGTGAAGGAATATGAAATACTGATACCGTCATGGTTTGACAGTGAAGACATTTCCCTGGTTAGCGTCTTGTGAAGGGACAGTAGGGAGATGTTCCATGTGAGCTCTCTCATGGTAGGATTTTAAGTCATTGTAAGACAGTTTTCCCGTTTGTTTCTTCATGGCAGGCAGTGAAGAGATTTTTTCCATGCTAGTAATGTTGTGGTAAGACAGTGAAGATATGTTTTTTTCCCCATGGTAATTACTTTCATTGTAGAACAGGAAATTTTCCCCGTTAGCACTGTATGGTACACTCATGGTAGGACGATGAGAATTTGCAGTTAGCTGCTGATTGTAAGACCATGAAGAGATGTTTGGTGGTGATACTTTTATTGTAGGACAATGAAGACATATTTTCAGTGTGAGAAACCTCCGTAGTTGGATAGTGAAGACATTTTTCGTGAAAGTACTCCTTTAGTAGAACGGTAAAGAGATTTTCTGTGGTAATATTCTCATTGGTAAAACTGCAAACAGTTTCCATGTGGGAACCCCTCAATGGTAGGATAATACAGAGACTGCCATGTTGGCACTCTCATGGTGAGGTATTGAAAAAGTTTTCCATAATAATGTCACATGAAGAGATTGTCCAAATCAGTTTGTTTCTACTGTAAGATGACCAAGAGATTTCCATGTCAGTATCTTGTGACAGGACAACAAAGAGCTTTTCTGTGTTGTACCCCCATTTTGAGATGGTGAAGAGATTTTCCAGGTTAATGCCATCATGGTATGACAATAAAGAGTTTTTCCTTGTCAGAACCTTATGATAGGGCAATAAAGGTACTTCACGTGACGGTACCTTTTGGTAGAACAATGAAGAGATTTCTCATATCAGTATCTCATGGTACAATTGATTTCCATATCATCTTCAGAGTAGGATCAGTTCAGTAATTTCATTTCCCTGCTCTTCGACATAGACAGTGGTGCGCAATGAACGATAATGAAATCACATACTGATCCGCACTGAAGGATTCTTACTTTCATTCTGTACGTAATTCCATATGAGCAAACCATGTAGTGTTTGAAGTCTTGAAGAACATTATTGACCACTTCCTGCTCGGGTTGTGTGGGAACATTTTTTTTGTCAGTTGATACAAATGAAAAGAAGCAAAAACAATTATTCAAGATAATAATATTGTAGGGGAAAGATAGAACAGGGAATTCAAGCAACCGGAACGAACAAGAAGAAAAAAAAATCGTTCAAAGAAATGTACTCCAGGGACAGTGTCGGGAGCAGTTATCAGTTTTTTCTTTGTTGTAGGTGTTCAGTTTACAGTGGACTTTCTGTTGGCCTTTCAGAAGTTCCGGAACAGTCTGAAGCCATGCATAGAGCGGGACCAGACACCCGGCATGGACCTGAAGCCAGTGCTGGAGGGGGACAAAGGCAAACAACCAGCCGTGGGTGGGATCAGTAATGAAGGCCTGTCTGTTCCACCCGAACAGGCCAAGACCCAGGTTTGAGACGATTGACAGCTCTCGCCTCGGCGCCAGGGAAAGAAGAGAGAGCCACAGGCAGATCTGGGTGTTTAGCTATCGATTGATTGCTATTTTTTTTTGTTATAGTAATTTGTGATACATTTTTTTTGTTATGAGTATGATTGTGCGTTACGTGTGTGTGACAGTGTGTGTGTGTGATGTTTGTGTGCGCGTGTGTGTGCATGCAGGGCGAGGGGTCACATGGCGCTGAAGAAGTGAAAGAGTGTGTGTGTGTGTGTGATGTTTGTGTGCGTGTGTGTGTGCATGCAGGGCGAGGGTCACATGGCGCTGAAGAAGTGAAAGTGAGAGAGAGTGTGTGCGTGTGTACATCAGAACGAGTCTTTCTCAGTTCCCCAGCTAGAACCCAGATGTTTACCATTGGTGTGCGCATGCATGTATGTGCATGCAGACGTGTGTGCGTGCATGGCAAGGGGTCACTTGTAGCCGAAGGGGACATGTTGTATGCATGTGTGAGAGTGTGTGCATGAATATGAAAAAGACGTCTTTTTTTTGTTGCCCAGCTAGAACTTGGATGTTCACCGTCGGTGTTTGCAATGTTTTTTTTAATTCCACTATCAAGGCAGCCTTCTTCCATCTATGGGGAAGCTAAAACTCTGCGTTTGCAACGTTTTTTAATTCCACTATCAAGGCAGCCTTCTTCCAACTATGGGGAAGCTAGAACTCGGTGTTTGCAATGTTTTTTAATTCCACTATCAAGGCAGCCTTCTTCCGTCTATGGGGACAGTGTCTGAACACACACCAGTGTGCATGTGTTGTATGTTCATGTCGGCGCTCCCAGGGGCTTGCGTGTGATGGCCTGTACTTCTCTAACTGGTGGAATGATACCCAACGTGTGTGCAAGAGTTTTCATATGCATGCATTCACGACACACCACTTTGGTTGAAAGTCTCGTTGAAAGGAATAGTAGAGGACTGGAGCCTGCTCATATATTAACTCGAGAGAGAAAATAATTTCTAACCTGGCCGTCTTGAGTGGGATTGGAACCTTGGTCCTTGGATCAAGAATTTGATGCTTCATCCACGGTGCCACCCAGACCCAGAGAGGGAGAGAGAGAGATGCATTTGAACATTTGCCGACTATTGGGCCGATTCGGCTGCGGCTTGGACCTCCTCAACGAATGATACTTGTTTCTGTGAAGGTTTTCCAGGTCCTTTTTTTCACAGTGATAGGACCTGGAAGCTGCTGTTTATTTAACACATTGGATCTACCCAATGAATGGGGTCTACCCAGTGAATGGGACTTCTGTGCAACTCTAGTTTTCTGAGGCCCTTTTCATGATGGGACTTGGAAGTTGCCGTTTCTTCAACCAGTTAACAGTAGTCCGATTTTTTATGTCGTCCTCCATCACAGTTTGGCCGATGTGGTGATTTGTTTTGCACCGATTGCAAGTATATGAGAAAATTCTGTTCACAACTTGTTCTGAGAAAATTCTGTTCACAACCTGTTCTGAGAAAATTCTGTTCACAACCTGTTCTGAGAAAATTCTGTTCACAACCTGTTTTGAGAAAATTCTGTTCACAAACTGTTTTGAGAAATTTTCAGGTATCCTCAGTGTTTCTATGGTAGAGTGTTCAGAGGACATGTCTATCCAAAGTAATGCATATTTTAAAGAGGAAAGACTGGAGAACAAATCCAATTACTTTGAGTCTTATGTTTGCCCCAGAAGAAAATCAAGCATGGTGAGTGAAGACGTGTTTTACGTTTGAATAGTTCCGTGCAGTTTAACAAATACAGTGTGAAGTGGTATTCAGAGATTGCTTCCATTTCAAAATGGTCTTAAGGAGTTATTTTATTTTTTTTCTCAGCAGGTCTGTCAGTTGCAACTGTACCAGACAAATTTTATTTTGTATCATAGGAATTATTTAAACAGAACATTATAGTTTGTACATATATGCAGTAGATACCTGCTGATCTTTTACTCATCTATATAAAGCAAAGGAAATTTTCGTGGAATCGGCACTCTGTCGAGGTATAACATGTAATATGCATTTCACAAGATGCCTTTTTGAAAGCTTTTGGGAATTGAGCTGATGATGTGAAATAACAGCACACTGATGGGGAGCGAATGATGCAAAGTGCCTCTGTCTCTTCTGAATTCTATTCTCAAACTGTAGAAAACTGTCATGTGCTCTTCAGAGGCATATTTGCTCAATCGTGAAAACGTGCAAGCGCAGTGTTGCAAGGTTGTAAACATCCCCCTAGCCTTGCGAGATGCTGAACTCATCAGAAAACTGTATCCGACACCTACTTGCAGTTAAGAGTTGGCCCCCCCCAGTTTGGGAGACATTTTATGTAGACTTCTTGTGGTTTTATACTTTGTGGTTTGTTAAAGTATGCCGACTGTTTCTCGGTATGGATGTAATCAGAGAAAATATTTGTTGATTTGCATACAACTGTTTGCTTTGACAATTCCTGAAAATGTAGATTTGCATACAACAAAGTATGATTTTCAACGAAATGATTACCTTTGTACAGAGTGACAAATGACTATGAATTTGGCATGGCAACTTTTTTCATGTTCAATGCTTCTCTGTAGTGTTAGTGCATTTGGTACATCTGATGTTTTGTATTTACTTGCATTGTGTACAACATTTAAGAATAGAATCATTGCCTTCAGTCTGGATTATGCATCGGTTTCCTTTTCGATGTTGCATTAGTTTCCTTTTCAGATTAAAATTCCTATTTTTCTGTTAAATACGCAAGAGTTTCGTTTTTAATGTTAATGCACTGGTTTCCTTTTTAGATTAGAAATTCCTATCTTTCTTCTTAATATGCAAGTTTCCTTTTAGAAATTCCAGTTTTTCTTTTTAATACGCAAGCAGGCTTAATATGCAAGTTTCCTTTTAGAAATTCCAGTTTTTCTTTTTAATACGCAAGCAGGCAGGACTGCTTACATTGATGTGCTCTGGAGTTTTTCATACTGATCATCATTTCTGATCCATCTTTGGAACCGTTTGCAACCAACAAAGTTTGAAGATTAAGTTAGCATCCACGGACAGTCGTGGTGTTCTGGCAGTGTGGAGTTGTCACGCAAAACCCAACCAAGGCTGTGGTCAGCATCATACACAGTTCAGGCAGTAACATTTCCTGACAGCCACCCAGCATGCCCTTTAAGCCGATATACTTCACACACCTATGCCACAATGTTCTTCAGTTATCGCTTTATTTTCACCGTTATTGTAAAGGGGACCATCAAAAAATAAAGGGAGCTCTCCCCCAGTTCCTGTGCTTCAAAAGTTGGAATTGAACAGCTGCCATGACTGAAGGATCTGAAAGACCAGACAAGCAGCAAAGGGTGCATACACACATCCAACATCTCCAAACAGAATCATGGCTACACAGAAGTGAATGAATCTGGTTATGGTACAGCAGACGCCAGCAATTTTCTCTAAAGAGCGATGGGTCAAAGCGAGTTTTTTTTAAACCAGCAAATTCACAATTTATAAGGAAGCATAAGATTCATGTTCTGTAGATATAAGAACTTGAGCACTGTAGATCAGTATTCTATTAGCTAGACTATATTTTCGAATGTTACGTTGATGTACCTGTAGCAGGAATGGGAAAAACATGAAATATTACTGCATAGAAATGACCTTCAGGTTGTCATGGTGTGCTGTCTTTGCATTAGTATCTTAAAAATATGATTAAAATGAATTTTGAAAATTGAAATTGTCATAATGTGCTGTCTATGCATTTGTATCAATACAATGTGAATATTGAGAAAAAGAGTAAATGAAGGATGTTTCTAAACAGAGTTGTACACTGACCAACTTCAGCACCGATATTTATTTACTCGAGCTTGACCGACTTCAGATGCCAAGGTCTTTTTGACAACTTTTAGAAGCAGAAAAATTCTACTCAAAGTAGCATAAAGCCGAGTCATCTGTACCGTTATTTATAAAAGAAAAACAAAAAAACTTAAAACCGATTATCAACATGTTCAATAACACAAGTTGGTCGACATTTTTACTTAAAACTGTATTTGCAGACATTTTTGTCAACACCCTCCCCTCCCTCCACTCTCAAAACAAGAGGAATGCTATGTATGAAGAGAAGTTTACTGATGCCACTTGGATTGGATTCACATACAGGTTAATACTGTATACAGATAATAGTAAACACAGACAAAGATAACTAATAGCAGTCGACAACAGCGACTGCCTCAACAGCGTTAATAGTACAATCTGTCACAATTCACATGCTGCCTTTTGTTTCAAAAACCATTAACATTGCAACACCCAGTTTTCAAACGGTGGTTGAAATCAACCAAACAGTTATTACATAGAATTAAAAAAAAAAACCCGGCAAAAGCAGATTCATACATGTATTATCAAAGAAAATGGCCTATTGGTCCGAGAAATACCTGCCAGCTGATATGCACTGGAAGACAGTAAAAGAAGTACACATGACATTCGAGTTCCTTTCAAATGTACACTCCAGCACCCTTTTAATCAACCTGGTCTTGGTAAGAAAATCTTAAATGCCAAGACACCAAGAAGAAAAAAAAAAGATTAAACAAAAAAGAAAAAAATGTGGAAGACCCACAATTCCTGGGAATCTGGAAACAAAAACAGTAAGGAACTGGTCTCCAAGTATGCAACTAGCAGAAAAGGATTTTCTGCAAAAGGAGGAAGATTCCATGCACCACATAACCCTGAGGAAATCCCAGGAAAGCTGCAAACGGGGCATTGGCTTACAGGGATTTTGTGCCTGACAAAGGACTCCCAAGAAGAAGGCCTGTTTACCCTGAACCTGCTATTGGCGTACCTTTCAACTACAACGAGAGCATTTTTACTGCAAAAGTTTGTACACATCTTCCAAATCTTTTTAAAGGAGAGTAGGGGGTGGGAGGACTTCCAAATGTTTTGGGGGGGAGGGTCACCTACTACCACACAGCAGAAGGTAGAGGGATACCTCATCTTTCAGTGCCTACAGTAGAAATACTTCTCTCCAATACACGTTACTTCCAAACCTGATTTATCAGCCTATTTGGGCACAAATTCATGCTCTCACCAGAGCTACCTCCCAATTCATGATATTGGTATTCTGTACAATACAGTGAAATCTAATGGGTAAAGAAGTCAGGGAATGAGATGCCACTACCTTACACATGGAAAGAGAACTTAGTAACCCATCACCATACAGCCTTACATTTTTCACATAAGAAGTTTGGATTTTTTTTTATCCCCCTCCCCCCCCCCCTCTTTTTTTTCTTTGGTCTCATCATCCTATCCACCATTCATTTAACACTAAATGCTGCTCCAACCAACACCCTGTGCCAGATCCACCACCACAGTCTCTCCTTCCCTTCTCCTTTAAGTACCAAGTGCTGTATCCCTGAAAAGCGTCTTTGGAAAAAGAGCGGAAACGAGAAGTGTTTTTCATTCTGGGTCTCGATACTGATCCAGATGATGACTGAAGGTGATTTTCTCACAAGTCTTGTTCTGCCACCGACTGTTTCAGATATTCTGCATACAGATTTTGCTGAAACATAAAAAAACAACAACAGGAAAATATTGTATGAAAAGGCAAATGCGATGGCACAACTGATAAAAGGAAATTAACTGTGTGACATACTGTCAAGGTATTACATGGGTGAAAAAAGTCCATGTTTAAAAAAAAAAAAAAGGTGAAAAATCAGGTTCAGAGGTTATATGTGAATGCCCTGACAGGGTCAGGGGCAGCATCCCTTGAAGATTTTTTCTCCGTTCAGGGTTCACAGGGACTTTTGTCAAACCATGATAAAGGATTTCCTAAGTACCTATAACACAACTGTTGACACTTAAACAAGTGTTCTTTCAGTGGTGAAAGTTGTCTTCCAGTTTCACAGAATGGCCTTCAAAGTTTCGGTATCTGATGCCTTTTTGTAATGTCTTTATCCAAGTCACTTTCTGAATGCCTACTTTATGGGGGTCTTTTGGAAGCTACCAGCTGACCTGTGTACCAAGTGTTGTACCCCTAACTCCAGGTAAACATGTACGTAAGTGGCTTTGAGAAGTTTCAAGTAACAGTACGGATTCCGTAATTGGTGCAGGTCCTACATAGTGCACAAAGTGCATTGTGTGGATTTGAACTGAATCCAGGACTGATGGGCAAACACCTTCTGCCAGTACATGTAGACAAGGTATTATTGAGAGCTATTCAATTGAATTTATGTTGTTTATAGCCCACAGCAGGCTCCATAATTCTTGGAAAAAGGTATACACTTTTCGTCTAACATTTCATGCAAGAAAGATTTTATAGGCATTTTAGCATCTTACAAGAAAACCTGTTTTTATGAGTTGTGTATGTGTTTTTGTTCATGTTTTTTAAAGGTCCCTGGAATAAATGGTTTTTTGAGCAGATCATAATCACTGACCAAAGACAAAGATAATTAGTGTGGAACTGTAATAGTAAACTGGCCTGCATTTGTCCAGGGAAAGAGTATTTTTGGCATAGTTGCAATTTTGATTTGAATTTAAAACAGTACTTGAACAGGGTACTACTCTCTATCAGCGAGGTGGAGTTTCTGGGTTCTCTCCCTTGACCCATGTTCTCCACCACGTATCGTCTGAAATCCATCGTGTTGTGATGAAATCCACTGTACCTCATTTTACTTCAGTAGTGTGTGCAATAGAAATAACACAAAACTCAAGCTCCAACAGAAAAAACAGGCCTGGAAAGATAAAAAAGATAATCATAGTGTGAGACGTAAGGGACCTATGAAAATACAATCCTGGTGCTGCTAAGAGGAGGAAAGGACAGACAGGGAGAGAGACCAACCACTCCGTGGCTTGTTGACGTATTAGTTGCTCTCAATTCTAGCTAAGAGGAGGAAAGGACAGACAGGGAGAGAGACCAACGGTACAACTATAAAAAATTCCCATGTTCTCTCATCTACCGTCTAGGGATGCAGCTGCCATAAATATTTAGAACAGGGTTCCATTCCGTGGCTTGTTGACGTATTAGTTGCTCTCAATTCTAGCTAAGAGGAGGAAAGGACAGACAGGGAGAGAGACCAACCACTCGGTGGCCCAGGTTTGTTGACGTATTAGTTGCTCTCAATTCTAGCTAAGAGGAGGAAAGGACAGACAGGGAGAGAGACCAACCACTCGGTGGCTTGTTGACGTATTAGTTACTCTCAATTCTAATGTCTGCTCAAAGAAATTGAGATGATCATTTCATGAATTGTACACTAATTTCCTCGCAGGAAAATGGCGAACTGTATTTTAAAAAGAAATGTTAAACTACTACATATCTTGCAATCATTCAGCAGAAACAGACCATGTAAAACTTGGGAACGAACTGAAATTTTCAAGAATTTTCCGGAACACACTACATTCATGCACAAGTGGTGGTGTGCTGATGTACATGTATGCACGTTCGCACACTCGCATCATCACGGCCACCCCATAACAGCTTGTGCCTGAACAGCACCCCAGTGAGGGAGTATGTCTCATCAAACTGCTCATGAATATGCATTAAAACAGACAGAACAAGGAATTGACTTGACAGATAGAACAAGGAATTGACTTGACAGATAGAACAAGGAATTGACTTGCACAGTCCTTCTGTCCTCATAGGCACATTAACTACCGCCAAGTAATTGATTAATTAGTACGTTATCAATGCTTACATTCAAAAATGGAATTTTGCAAAGAACACATTACACTGACTTTCTCAAAGCATGAACAGTCCAAAATATATTGCATAATGTGAATTTTTTAATATGTTGATACAAATTATAGTCTTACAGATATTGGAATGTAAATGAAGTATCCCCTCCATTCAAGCAGCTCAGCCTGAACTGGCCAGGTTGAAGAGGCCAGCCAGGCTGTAAACTCCTGAGGGGCTGACACAGTAAACATGCATTAGCTGCACATGGGATCTGATCTGAAAAAAAAAAACGCCCAACAACCCTAGCATAATACAAGAAGAATATGAAGTTGCATTTGAACTATGGCTTACCTTTTTGCTTTTCACCACATTCTGTACGTAGTCGCTGATGTCTTGGAGACCCCTCTTCTGTTTGCGTGTCAACGTGGGCGCAGTTCTGCGACAATTCACACAAGACAAATGACAATTCCTGCACGTGTACCAATGCCAGTCAACCTTCACTGTTCCATGTTTTCATCTGTGTATGGTCTTCAGTTTTTAGATGGTTCTCTATGCAAGGAGTCCTCATCCTGCGCATTGGTATGCAACTTACACAACTGGTAAAAATGTACCCAAAGAGGATCGTACAGGCAGAACATGGTGTACTTTTTCTTTTAATGATGTACGGTACTATGATTCCTCACAAACAAACACCGTCGGTCTAGAGTGGTGTTACAGATGCCTCCTCCACTGCTCTCTACAGTACCTGTACATAATCCCCATTACCAAGTGAATTTGGTGACAAAGTTTACGTTAGCCAACAGCCAATGGCAGGTACAAAATATAAAGGCTACTGATCAGCATTTGTGCAGAGCATGTGTGTGGGTGTTGTGCGTCTTGATGGGAGATATAGAAAAGTGAGGTTTCTCCAAGAACTCAGATTACAATGCTGGATTTCTGATAGCATTAAAGTAGCACATCGTCAGACTGTGCCCACAGTTTACTTTTCGCGACGCGTCGTGCGATAGTAATGGCTACTCAGTCGACCCGTTCACGATGAGCCGCGCCCTGGTGACGGCAGCACTGCTGTACTGCTCGGACGTGCCGTGCCTCTGTGACGGTACAACTATAAAAAATTCCCATGTTCTCTCATCTACCGTCTAGGGGATGCAGCTGCCATAAATATTTAGAACAGGGTTCCAGCCACTGGAAGGGTAAGTTTACATGCACTAGTGATGACCTTTTTGACCCCAGAGTTGTCGAACAAAGAGACCCGTCTGGCACTGGGAAGGCACGTGTGGAATTTCCTGTTCACCAATATATCAGGCAGAAGGAGAATGACATGTGGGTTTAGAACTGGTTCAGCAAAGTAGTTCAGAAAATAAGGGGGGGGGGGGGGAGGTGTACAAGTTTATCAAAAGAAACTGAGCTTGATTTATTTGCTCTGTGTATTTAATAGTTTTATATGTCGTATCATCTTAAGCCCAAACAGTGAAAAGTGTGTACTGTGTGCAACGATTTAATTTCCTTTATAAAAAAAAAAAAGAATTCACTTGGATTACACATACTGAATACCTCGGGCTTTCTCTGCATCTGTTCAAAGTAAGAGCGAAGTTTTATGCCCCTTTTCTTCCTCATTTACTGTTGTCATACTAACTAAACAAAGGTAAACAAGATTGTGTTCTCCTATGTATTGCTTATGTTTCTGTAACAGTAGCATTGCTATTTTACCTAAAATGTTAATTCTATGTTCATTACAAAGTTCGCGCTTTACCCTTTCCGTTGATATATAACAATTGCTTGTTAGGTTTATATTAGGAGACGTAGAATAAAATTAAAAAGTGCGAAAATCGTGCGTCTGCAACGGTTGAAAGCACGTGCGGTGCATGTGCACGCAGGGAAGCGACGTTGCTCTGCAGAGCCCGACTGGAAAGTATTAAACAATCCATGCGTCACAACAGTTTACTTCTCTTTCTCAGTCACTAATGATAAAAGAAAGATAAAAAAAAGTGCAGGTGTTAACCACCTTATAATATAAATGCATAGCTGTACAAACAATGCTGTTTACTTCAAAGTGAAGTTTACTTGTTTTCAAACAAGAAGACCTGCAAGCAGACCATCAACGACATGGATCACTTCACGTTGCCACTCACTGCAAGCTTCCAGCTGGATACTAATAGTACCTCCTCCCCATTCCACCTCCTCCTCTTCTTCCTAAGGAAGGCTGGAACTCACCTGGATGAAAATTTGGCCACCAGCAGCATCAGCACTGCCAGAGCCAGAATGCCTCCGATGACGTAGTTAGAGTAATCCGCTGGTACTTGACGCCACATGCTGCTCAGAGGACCCTGCGCAGACAGATAGACCACCTTATGGCATGGCAGTCCTCTCAGATTACAATGGAAAAAAACACGCACAAGCACAACACACAAAACAAACCCAAGATGAATGGAGAGGTCCAGGAAGATTGTAGAGAGGAAAAAAGACTAATTCATACACTACACATGACCTGAAACAAAATGCAGAACATAATACCTGGGGGAATCCTCCCTTTTTCTTTTTAGTACCCTTACAGTACACTTTCATGTTCATAAGCTCCTGTGCTCAATATGCCAGGTATTGCTACAAGTTTTGCACACTTCATTCTAAACTCTATTTCACTGGAAGTCTGCATTTTGTTGTTATTTCCCTAATTCACACACATACTCTACAGCAGCTTCTGTCATACGATCAATTTTTTGCAAGTTGGTTGTAAATTTAACCCTCTTGACAGGCGAGAACCCGCTAGCGCCCAACCGGAAATCACACGGCTAAAACGCTGAGCAACTGCCAGCGCCCGGTAAAACATGTGGCAACAATGGGCGCCGCCATATTTCTCGTAGAAAAGGAAGTCTCGCGAGAACGTGACTTCCTTCTTCCTGTGGCCATTTACTTCCGTTTGCAAAAAACCGCGAGTCGATACGTGCCGTAGTTCTCGAGTTACGAATTTTTAAAGTTTTGTGGTCGAAATGCTGTTTTTCGCCATCGCTAACCTTGATTTCTGCCGTTCTATAACGAGATTTAGTGATGAACATATTGTGATTTGTAGGATTTACGGCATAAGACTTAGTGAAAGTGCTGGGTAATGAAGCTTAGAGTGACCTAGATTTCGACTGGGATGATGTTCCAGGTATGATTCGGAAGAACGTTCTGAAGATTTTTTTCCCCCGAGTAAATGGCTCATATGATATTCTTCAAACTTATGATATAGCAACTTATATATTCGTAGGAATTTTTAAAATTATTTTCATTTCACTATTTCCTTTCCTCTCTTTTAAATTAATTTTTAAATTGGGTAACCATGTTCAAATTACGGAGTTACTTACCTTGCCGATGGGCTTTCGGCGTAACTAAGCTCAGGTAAGTGCATACTAAAGACGGTTAAGTGCGATCATGAGAATAAGCATACAAATATAATTCCCAGATACAACTACCTCCTAAAAGACAAAAGACTAGTAGTTGTGAACTTTAGTGGCATGCGTGAGAGAGAGGAGTGTACAAGAGAGAGAAAGAGAGAGAGAGGGAGAGAAAGCAAAAGAAAAATTATACCAGACATAAGAACCAGACAACATGCAAACCCAACAAAAAAAACAAAAAAAAAAAAAACAAAAAAAAAAAGCCAGTACCATGTAGATGTCGATGACAGTCATGAGGTCATCGCCCAGGAGAGAGGTGAGGAGGGAGTGGGAGGTGCTGATGAGGAACGTGGCCAACAGCAGCAGCGGCAGCACCATTCCCAGCAGGCTGTAGCACGCTCCCCGCACACGTGCTCGCAGATTGCGCGATGCCTGGGCACTGGAATGGAAAAAAACACACCCAAACAGAACACCATTATTCTTCTTTCTGAACAAACTACTGCTTGCAGTCCCTCAATATTTAACGACCTGGTGGAGGAGTTCCATTGAAAAAACACAACAGCGAGGGTGGCTGGAACTCAGCTGATGTAACTTTCTGTATCAGGCATCACTGGCACCGGTAGTTAATCTTAATTTCAATTTTCAAACCACGGCGCCGCAGGTACACTCAGAGCAACTGCATTAAGTTCGCTCAGCGCTTTGCCTTTTGACCCCAGCTAGGCAGTAACCAGTCAGCCACCCACTTCCAGACGCGCTCAGCGAAGACGCTGTACTGCTGTGTGTGTGAGTGTGGACGCTTCGAGACCTGTGCAACATCATTAAGTTATATTTACTGTGCAGTTGTTTTTAGACTATAATTTCTGTGTGTCAGCAATAGCTCAGTGAGTACTTGAGAATGTGACAAAAACTGGCATTTCGACCAGCTCTGTGAGTACCATAATTAAGCATGTGTTTAAAACTTTCTGACAGAACTTTGCGACCGGCCTGCGCGTGCGTGCGTCGTTGGCTGATGTGCTTTTAAGCCGAAGTAGGTCAAACATTGGCAAGCATCTTTGTGAACGAAAAGTTGGCATTTGTAAAGGGGTCGTATTTACAACCGTTGTATACACACATATTTCTTCATTGTTGCTACATTTTATATGTACTATGGTTGCATGTAGAGCAACGTAGGCCTAATTAAAGGGAAACGTAGAGGATAACATAATTACTACAAGCAAAATAACACTACTGATAACAGTAATGGTAGTAGGCCTAACAGTAATAAGTAAACAATTATCATAATTATAATAATACTTCATTTCCAATCACTACTACTATTTCTATCGGCAAATTCAAATTAAAGTGTGCTGTTGGTAGTACCATTAGGGTGTTTTTTATTTGTGTGTGTGTGTGTGTGTGTGTGTGTGTGTGTGAGAGAGAGAGAGAGAGAGAGAGAGAGAGGGTGGGGTGGCCGAAAGGATTATGGAACAAAACGGTCATTCTCTCACTGTACATTTAGAACGTTTAAAGGTCTTGTGTAGACTGTGTGGGAAAAGGTCTAAGAGATTAACTCTTGACTTCCCATAAGAAACAGTGTGTTCTCAGTCCTCTAGCCCATAAGGATTGGCTAGAAATGAGCTAAAAATGAGTATGGTCATTAAAATAATTATATCTTTCTTGTTTGTTGATTGACTGCTTTGAAATTTGGAAGTTTTATGGAAATGTTATTTTTTATACTGAAGCGGTCAAATGTACCAAAAAAAAATTTTGAATGTCAGTATGGTAATTACAGAATAATTAAAAAATGTCAGGTGTGTTCAATAAAGGTTGGAAAAATCAATGTGTGGTGTGTTTGTTAGTAAAACAATGCAGACAGACAGTCACACACATGACCATAGAAACAATACAAGTCAAAGAAAAATGTTAACTGACCTTTATGTAGTCTTGTAATGACGTAATATACAGGTAAGAATGCAAGCACAGAAAAAAAAAAAAATTGCACAGTTCCTTGTAGGCTACAGTATTTTGCACAGTTCTGTTCACAAAGTCACAGTAGGCCTATAACCACAGAAATAAAGTCACATGTGGTCAATGTTCATGTTCTGGACACAAGGAGTAGGATGATGAGCTTCATATTGCGTAATGACAGCGTACACAGGTAAGCACAGGTGGCGAATCTTCATCTGAAATTTCCGATTGTACGTCAGCTAAACTAACTCCAGTTCCCACACACACATCACTCTGCTGATCATCTCCAAGCCCTAGCGCATGCTGGTTGCACAAATCTTCGATAAATTCATCGAAAACATCGTTGTCGATATGTTTGGAAAGACGCCATCTTGACCAGAAAATCTTGGAAAAAAACCTTCGTGAAAAAACTTCTTCAAAATCGCAATGTAAACAGCTAGGCTGAAAACCGCGGGCAGAAGGCGAAGGCGAACGCTTTCCGATGTCCGTTAAACCTTCCTCTCTGCATTAGAGAGTTCTCACTTCCTTAACAACGGCTCCAAATAAGGCATGTCGTTGTTGCGGTGTGGTGCGGTTTGGACTGTGCGGCAGTTGCGGAACGGTGCGGTATGGGAAGTCAAGAGTTAAAGAAAGATAAAAACAAATCAGTGGTAACATTTTGAGTGTTGCTTCTGAAATAAATGTAA
>CM031621.1:6998030-7045530 GCA_018398815.1 Conus ventricosus
CTGATAACAGTAATGGTAGTAGGCATAACAATAATAAGTGAATAATTATTATAATTAAAATAATTATAATTATCATCTGACACTGGTGGCACCACAGTTTCATGGACTGATACTGCCACCACGTTGAGAAAAAAACACAGCACTGATTACGGGGAAACGTTTTGTAATTGTCAGTTTGTACATTCTTTCCCTAAGCATCTTTATATTTTGTCACTGAACAAAATTCTAAGTATATGTTTCCCGGCAGACTTTTGCAGATCATCCATTTCAGAGCGAGAGAGAGACAGGTATGAAAATTCATATACGTAAGATTTGTTGAAATGAAAAAGCATACATAAGTACTATCCCAAATTGACACAAAATAATTGTGTACATAATCATCCTATAGAACGTAAGAGCATTATAATGTTACTTTCAAGTTGACATATGTTCACTGATACAAGTTGAATTGCATGTTTGTAATGGGTGTATATAATAGCTAGAAATATTGACCTATATTTCCAAGATTATGCATATATTGATAAATATAGGTTTTAAAATTATTACATGAAGTGAGAGTAACTACTGAACATCAACTATAGTTTTGTTTTAGATTTTTTTTTCAAACGGGCAAAGTGTACTTCATGTTAAAGTGTGGGGGTGGGGGAAAACGGGTGGGGGTGGGGGCGGTTTGAGAGAGGAGAGGGGACAACAGCAAAAGCCCTGTCAGTGTCACACTCTTCTGTAACTCAAGCCGCTGATCTGAGAGTGTAGGACACACCACGAGACATGTGCAGACAAGACTGTGTTGTGTTAAAAGTGATAGTGAACAGTTATGTGATGAGAAGTGGATATTGACACAGAACCATGGCTTTACCATCAAGGATCGTGAGTACACATGTGTGTGTGTGTGTGTGTGTGTGTGTGTGTGTGTGTGTGTGTGTGTGTGTGTGCGCGTGCGTGCGTTTGTGTGTGTGTGTGTGTGTGTGTGAGTGTGTGGTGTGCGTGTGATCTGTTTTGTTCCGTTAAGTCATGCATGCACGTCAGTTTCAATTCAGCTTCTCTCTCTCTCTCTCTTCCTCCCCCCCCCCCCTCTCTCTCTCTGTCTCTCTCTCTCTCCCTCCCTCCCTCCCCTCCCCGACCCACCTCAGTCTCGTATGCCGTGTATATGTTGGTGTGTGTGTGTGTGTGTGTGGTGTGTGTGTGTGTGTGTGTGTGTGTGTGCGTGTGTGATATCTGTTTTGTTCTGTGAAGTCATGCATGCACGTCAGTTTCAGTTCAGTTTCTCTCTCTCTCTCTCTCCCTCCCCTCCCCGCCTCGTATGCCGTGTATATGTAATTTTTAGTGTGTGTGAGAGAGAGAGAGAGAGAGAGAGAGAGAGAGAGAGAGAGAGAAAGAGAGTGTGTGAGAGAGAGAGAGTGTGTAGAGAGAGAGAGAGAGATTGTTCAGTTATGAGTGCAAGCCATTGTCATGTGAAACATTTTCTCTCTGATCATGCTTTTATTGATTTTGTATGTACAAAGCTATCTGTGCATGTCAAGTTCTTCATATATGTATTATTAATCAGTCCTCCAGGGCTCCCACCTCCACTCTCCTCCCTCTCTCTCTATCTGCATGCTTTTGATTTTGTGTGTACAAAGGTATCCGTGCATGTCTGTTTCTTTATGTATGTATTCTCAATCAGTCATCCTCCCCACCCCCAATCTCTCCCTCCCCTCTCTCCTATGTCAGACTCTCTCTCTCTCTCACTCCTCCAGTTTTTGCATGCGCGCCGGTGTACACTGTGCATGTTTCTTTTCTTCCCTATTGATTTTATAAGTGGTAAATTTGCGTGCAGTGTCTTGTGTAGTCATGTTTACTCAACCATTCCTCTCTCACTCTCTTTCTCGTTCTCTCTCTCTCTCTCTCTCACAGACACACACACACACCCACACGCACACGCACACACACACTCGACTTTGGGTTGCAGCAGTTTTTCAAGCGCTGGTCTTGTTTTTTGTTTTGTTTTTTTCCATTAGTCAGGCTGTTAAAAGTTCATACCTAAACCCACATCTGTAATGTTAATAATCATAATGAGGGTATTGACGGTAAGTTTCTGCTTTTATGTACATATTGTGAGTGCGCGCGCATGCGTGTGCGCATGTGTGTGTGTGCGCGCGCACGCGTACGTGCGTGCGTTCGTGTATGTGTAAGAATTCAAGCGCTTCTGGAACAGAAACTTGTTCAGGCAAGCGAAGGATGGATGGTGAATCTGTCTTGCAGTTGACGCCACTTGGCACAGAAAATAGCTCACAGGGTGTTGTGGACAGAGACAATTCCGCTTTCTCGCGGTTTAAGCTGCTCGCGCCTGTGTGTAGTCGTTGTGTACCTAGGCTCGATACAGACAGCAAAGCAATGTGTTGTTCGCTATTCTCCACGCTTACTCGAAGCCCCTTCAAGCGAACCGTTTCGGGCCTTATCTCGACACTCTAGGGTGTCAGATACAAGACTGCTCACAATTTGTTTCTTCTGCTTTTCCGTCTCACGCTTTGTGAAGACTGACTCCAGCGACTAAATGTAGCAGTAAGAACTGCCGTGGCCCCACAATGCCATCACATCTGACAACAATCAGTCTGTAAGACAGCCCCACAATGCCATCACATCTTGACAAGTCAGTAAGACAGCCCCACAATGCCATCACATCTTAATCAGTCAGTAAGACAGCCCCACAATGCCATCACATCTTGACAACAGTCAGTCTGTAAGACAGCCCCACAATGCCATCACATCTCGACAACAATCCCAAATTATCAATTAATCACCAGCCCAAAGAATTCTGAATGTCTTATTACCATTTTACCAAGTCCACAAGACAGCCCCACAATGTTCTCGTCTCCAGAGAATTATTCCAAGTGATCAAATTCATATGACAGACCAGCAAATTTCAAATGTCTCGATAAGAGTGACAAGTAATCATGTTTTGATAGTAACCCCCCAGTAATCCGTTCCCGAAGTAGCCTCAAAATGTTCTTCCCTCCAGATCAGAATCCAGTGCCTATCAGTCCATAGACAGCCCCCCCCCCCCTCCTCCCCACATCATTTTCTTTTCTTGATGTAACCCATGACTGATCAGTCAACAGAACAGCCCCACACGTCCTGATAATAATCTCACGTGATCAACTGACAAGGCAGCCCAGCAAAACTGTCATTTCTCCATAATAATCTGAAGTGATCACTTCTCAACAGGCCCTTCCCATGTCCTCACATCTCATTTGAGGCCAGTCAGTCAACAAAACAAACAAAAACGAAGAAAAAAGTTCCCATTCCCCAATGTTCTGAAACATCTGAACACACTAAACTGCATAGCTTTTTCATTAGCTGGTATCAAATAAGCAATACCACCTCTAAAGTGGTATGAGTGTTGTTCACCGAGCGTGGGAGAGTAAAAAGTACACGCACACACAAAATCCAAACCAAACAAAAGGTATGGGGGTGCTCCGGCGTGCAGCCCCGCCCTTCAGCCGTCCTCTCACCTGTCCTCCCTCAGCTTCTCCTCCACAATCTGGGAAATCTGGTCACAGTCGCGCTCCAGCGAATTGAGGGTGTTCTGCACCGTCTGCTTGATGGTCTTCTCCACCTCCTTGCACACCTCCTCGATCTGGTTGGCGCACCGACTCCCCTGAAAGCACAATGACACCAATACACATACCTGACTCCGCTGTCAAAACAAACTTTATGGCCTGTGCTGCCTTGATGAAACAGGCATGAAAGTGACCAGCAGTAAAATAGGCTGAAAATTTGGCGGGGGTCAGGGGGCAGAGCCCCCTGAAGCTGAAGCTTTTTTTTAATGAAATAAAAGGCCTAAAACTGCAAATAAACCCCATTTCAGCGCTGTTAAGAAGAAGGGCAAATAAGCCACATTTTCATGTTTTCAGTAATGAAAATAATACTTCAAAAGATCATATATACATGTGCATACTGACTCATTCACTTAAAACAATGAGACAGCCTTCATCACAGCATTGATTCAGTCAGTCAATCTTTCCACATGGAACACAAAATGCAGCGCCTTTTTCGTCTAATTTGCTGAACACATCAACAACTCGAACATCATCCACTTCCTGGTCTAGCCAGTCCCACCTCCAATCGTTTCTCATCCCTTTTTTTTGCCGTGAAATCGCGACGCACTTGACAAACTTCGCCAATTTAACGATGTCCGACAGGCGCGAAAAGACTGGATGTTGATAAACGGCGGAAGTGACAGGTCGACACTTTTGAGAATAACAGAGTTGCAAATTGTCCAAATGGGAATAGCATCGAACAAAAGTTTATTTCAGGATTTGTTTTTGGTTTTTTGGCGGCACTTTTCTGGGGGGATGGCGCAGATGAAAAAAATGGGCAGAAAATCCGCCTTAGGCGGACGAATTTCATGCCTGTGAAAACATGCGAAACGCCAGTGCACACACCAAAGAGTAAAATAATCCAAACTTTCTAGTGACAGCAGATATTTGTCTGAAGGAAGTTGCGCTATGGAAATATGGATGAAGACATGGGCTTAACTGAAAGTAATCAGACTCATTGAAGGATTTGGACCATGCTAGCAATTTCTACTTATCTTGTATGTTGGTTGGTACGGCAGTCTTGTTTTGAGACATTGCGTGCGCACACACCATGCGCGAGCACAAGCTTTTCAGTTTGAAACAGGGTCAAGCAATAAAGAGTTCTTTTTACAGACTAGATTTTTAAAAATATTTTTAAACAAAGTCTATACTAGAAATTCCTCCAATAAAGATTCATTCCATTTAAAGATCCAATTCTTAAGGACATCTGAAGATTGTGTTTGATGAGATAATCTGTATACAGCATATCTCTGGCAATATACTGGACTCAGGTTCGAGTTTTACACGAGTGTAGAAATGATGCACATAGTTTCTTCCTGCCGATCATGGTGAAGAACACGTCTTTCATTACTGGGTCATACTGTAAAGGTCCTGATCATCAACCCACAGCAAACATGGTCTTACGGAACAGACAACAGGAGGAAGTTCTGCAATAGAATTCTCTCCCTCTAGCACAAGTCCGAACTTTGTTCCCATACACACACCTGCAAATCGGAAGCAACTGAAAGGCTAAAAAAAATAAAATAAAATTGTCATTAATTCAGTCAAGTCGAAACAAAGACTTGATGTATTAACAATAATGCTTGAGACATCACTGAAGAGCTGCCCTCTCTTCCCAGTCTGCATAAAACAGCAGACCTCAGCCATTATCAAAGAGTCGATTCTAAGTGCGAATCTGCTTAAAATAGGCGGCCTCCTCATCAAGTGTGTTACAATACCCAACTGCCACAGGCAAGCAGGTGTCAACGGAAATGCAGGTAAGATGCCTGAAGTGAGTTTCACAGACGCAAGGGCAAGAATTCTGATGATGTTGCAAGTAGCACCATTTTTCTTTCTCTGAGGCCTTTCATGGCGAGCGGTATGAGAAAAGTGACCACTGGAGTATCTTTGGGCTCTCTTGTTCAGAACACAACTTCTGACTGGGCCTGAAAAGTATCAACATCCTGATTGGTGCATGACATAATTGGAATTCTTACTCTCTAAGAGCCAGACTACTGAAGTGGCCATGCGGGGTTTCCCAGGGACTTCAGCTTATGCCAGTAAAGGACCTTGTAAGGACCTATAAGGACATTTTCTAAATTAGCAAGGACCTCTACATTAACATTAGCAGCATATACAGTGTTGATTCTAGGATTTCAAAAAAGGGGGCCCAAGGGCCCCCTCACATAAAAAAAGGGGGCCCATAGGGTGAAAATGGGAGGCCCTAAAAACGCGTGAAAATTCAGATTTAAAAGCTTAATCACAATGATTACATTATGGCCAAAGTAAACTAAAACAACAAAAAGAAACAAGAAACGAGTTACATTTTATTACAGAAACGCACACACACACACACACACAGAGTACACACACATTCTGACATACCTTAGAAGACTTGTCTTTTTCTGGTGGTGCATGTACTCAGCTGAGCTCCCTTCTTGGCAGTCACACAGCAAGTGAGCAAGTCTGTTGTCACCTCATCATAGAATCCAGCAACTCTAAGCCTACCCCACAATTAATTCAGTCTCTTTATATGAAGTGACCATCACTATTGTCAAGATTTATATACCATCAGTATCACCTTAAGAAAACCCTTTAACTGTGAAAAGTCACTGTGTACACCTTCACCATACACAACTGAAAAGCTTTATACATATGTACAGCCCACAGAACTCCATTCATTTCTTGTAGATCCTCCTATCCTTCTGTTGCTTCCACTCTGCTGCAGCAGCTGTGAAGTCATGTCATTGATGGGAGGACCTTCACATTTGATGGTCATCAGCACATTGAGGCTGTCTTCTTTCAGCCTGTTTCTCCTGGCTGTCTTGATGGCATTTTGGGCACTGAAACCACGCTCACAGTCGGCAGTGTGGTAGGCATGATGAGGCTAGCTTGGCCAGGCCAGGATGTTGGGGAAGCTGTCCTTGTGGTAGGTGTGAAGAAGCTTGAAGAGAGCCTTGGTGGAGTCCCTGGGGTACATGTTGGTCAGGACAGTCTGCTTCACAACTGACCACTCCTCCAAGCAAGCAGCTTTGTCCACCAGAGGCTTGCTAGTCTTCTCTCCCCTCTTAGCAGACTGACCATAATGGTTTGCAAGTGTCTCTCGCTCTTTGACACCATACTCCTCTTGCTGTTCTTGGCTCAGAAAAGACAAGGGCCGCATGGAAAGGACACTGAAGGCACAGGCCACATCTTTCGTGTCTGATGGAAATCGCTGCCAATGTTCTTGGCCAGATTGTCACAGAACACAGTTTCTAATCTCTTCTACTTCCTTTGTGACAGCTCGCAAGCTTGCCACAAAAGACAGTTTGTTTTTTGTACTTGACTTCTTCAATCTCACCCTTGCTGTTTTTCTTTGATTCTAATTTCTCAAGCAGCTCAGTCTGGTAGTGTGCTGTTCCCTTCTTCACCTTTTTTATTTTGGTCTGTAGGTTATTCAGTGCAGGATATACACAGCCACATCCAAATTTTCTTTCTGAAGCTGCATTGACAGCTGGGCCAAAGAGGGGAGTACATCCATCAGGAAGGCCAAAACTGCAAGGAACTTGTAGCTCTGAAACACTGTCCTGAAACTGACTGCCTTGGAGTCATCATGGCTCTTGAAGTAGGTGAGCTGTGAGGCCCAGGACTGGTACCAGCTCTGACTGCCTCAAAAAAGGCAAGCCACCTTATCTCATGGCACTCCTTGACTTTGAGCAGGGGGTCTTCAAGCACCTTCTGAATCTGCTCTAGCTCACATTTTCTTTTTGCAGACTTGCTGCCTCCAAAATAATAATACAGAACAGACAAAGTGCCCTCCACCTCCTTCAAATATGGAACCCCCTTCGAAGCCTGGGATGTGGCCAGATTAAACCTGTGGGCCATACAATGAATGCTGATGCAGTGCGGGCTCTGTTCCTTGATACGTGCTGCCACCCCATTCTTCTGCCCCATCATCACAGCCGCACCATCTGACCCAAATCCCATCACCCTTGACATGTCCAGTCCCTCAGATTCTAAAGCCTGCTTAACACTGTCAAAGAGGATCTTGGCATCACTTTTAGGGTTTTCGATAGTCACATTTTAAAGAAAAAGGTATGTGGCACAAACTCTGCATCGACTACTCTAACATACAGGACTAGGAGCTTTGAAATAGATATGTCCGTACTTTCGTCTACAAGTACAGAAAACATGTCTGCCTCCTTCAAAGTAGTTGTAATCCTCCCATGAATTTCCCCCGCAACACATCTCTGAAACTCTTCCCCCGATGACCTTGAGGTGTATGTTGCATTCTGAGCTACAGATAGCTTTGAAACTGCCTCACAGCCCTGCAGCACTTGAAGATTGATAAGGCTGGGATACTTTTTGATAGCTACATCTTCCTTTGCCAACCAGTATACTGTGCGCATGGCCCCTACAACACTTTCATCTGCACTGGCTCGACTCTTCCGAACAGCAGACTGGGTAGCCTGAAAAGCAAGTCAAAAACTACAATTACAAAATAACCCTACACTGAAAATCATAAATTTAATTAAAGTCACCACTTACTTTTTTTTTAATACTACTAAGCCAATTGAGAGAGAAAAAGACGGAAATAGAGCAAGAGAAAGAGAAAGAGAGCGAGCTGGGGAGAGACAGGGTAGTAGTAGTAGGGACTAATAGCCATAAAGCTTTGAACAGTCCCATCGTTACTATGTTCTTCTAATTCAAAATTGGATAAGGACTTGTAGGTCAATATCAACTTTTTCCATTTTTTTAATGTAACATAAAATGATAATTCATCAAAGTCAATAAATATTTTATTATGTATTGGTAAATTATCAAAACGATTTTTAAATGAATCAACTGAAGGTGCATATTTCAGGTTAGATGGCAAAGAATTCCACATGTAGGCAATTCTGTTACTGTAAAAATATTTTCTAATGTTGAATAAAAAATCTTCCCCTCAGCATTTCTACTTACAAAGTATTGAGGTGAGAAAAAGCTTTCCAACAAGGAAACCAAGTCTTTTTTTTTCACAGGCATATGTAAGAATAATAAGGCATATATGAGAGAGAGAGAGAGAGAGAGAGAGAGAGAGAGAGTGTGTGGTGTGTGTTTTAAGCCTAAAAAAGGTAGCAGAAAATTTCAGACAAGAAAAAAAATGGAAGCCCTACCGACAGGAAAATGGAAGGCATGGTGAGGAGGGGGAGGGGGGTGGTAAAAGTTTCTCTCTCTCTTAAAAAAAAAAAAATCTTTGGAGAAAAAAACAAAAAAATCCCATACATACAAACACAAAGTAGAAGCAGAAAGTACTACTTACTTGAATGAAGTTGCTATGAAGAAGTTCAGCCTGCTGGGCCTGCTTATGGTCTGCCATTCGAACATGCCGTGTCAGAGTCAATGTTCGATAGTTCTTGTACCCCGGCTTCGTGAACGTGTTCTTTTCTTTGTGTTTCAGGCACAAGGAGCACATCATGCTTCCATCTTCTTCCTTCTTTAACCAGGGTCTGTCTTTCAACCATGATTCTTGAAACGCCTTGTAGAGTTTCTTCTGCTCCTCCGTTTTCGAACTGGAGGATCGGCTTCGTTTTCACCATCTTCATTATCTTGCTGATCTTCGGGTTCACTGGCACTTTCAACCGTTTCGCCTCCGGCGTCGATCGGCTGAGACACGCTATCGCTTGACTGAGTAGCCGTAACGGTGGCTGTAGACTCACGGCTTCCAGCTGATGATCTTTAGATATATCAGTGCGTTTTTTCTTCGTGAAGGCGAAAGAAAACAGAGTGTTTGGCTTCGCGCGCTTCATCGTTGAAGCCGACATGAGACTGTTGAATGCCAGTACCGCCGATTGGCTCAACTGCTGCTTCTCGGCCAATGAAAAAATTTGGTAGAACGCGCGTTCGGCTAAAGGAATTGCTCAGGAGGCTATACACACGGCAGCGGCGAAGCCGCGCTGGTTGTGCAAAAACGCGTTCGTTCTTTTTTTTTTGCGGCTTTTGGGCCGCGTCTTTCGCGATTTTTTTGCGGCCTTCAGAAAAATATTGCGGGAAATCCCGCAAGGGCGCGCTCTAGAATCAACACTGCATATAATTACAAAATGTACTTGTATATCTCTTCATGGAAATGCACCAAACACAGCGTACACCCAATATAAACTTGGCTGCTGTACTGCAGAATCAAATCATACTGAAAACTGCTTGTTCCCCTGTTCAGTCTTCAGTAAGAACAATGTCTCGAGTCTCTTGTCTTCCACTTCAATCCACTCTTTTCACACCTAAAACTAAAACCAGCTGATACTTTAACCTGACAGTCATAGCTGATACTTAAACTTGAATGTCAATCTTTCACAACAGAAGAGATAAGTTAAAAAAAAAAATGACACTGAGAATGAGAAACAAAACAAAACTGTTATAGTGGTCATAGGCACTTTCAGATCCTGAATATATGTCAGAGAAAAAAAAAGAGCACACACACATACACTGGCCTTAATCAGCATTTTTTCCATTCTTTTTCGACCCTTGTGATGTCCTGTTGAACTCTCTCTGCTTCATTTTTTCTGTCCTTAGCTAACAAACGCAGAGTGTTGGATCGTTCAATCAGAATGAAACTTCTCTGCTCCTGAGACTGGAAGCTTAGACGGTCAGCCTCTTCAAATAGATGACGTGCCTCATCACTGGTGCATTTATGTTTCTTCCTCAGGTTGACCAGTTCTTCTCCTAACCTCTTTCTCTTCTCTTTTTCCACAGCTGCCTCTTCCTCTTGCCTCTGTTCAGCAAGGTATCTGTCATATCTTCCCTAGGCTCCTGATGCTGAGACAAGGAGTTTTTTTGTCAATGACAACTCCCTCCACACCTCCCAATATTATGAATATGGTCTAGCACAACCCTAACGTGCCATCGACGCCAAATGCAGTGATCTTTCGCACACAGAACATCGAGCATAATGTTTTGTTTTTGGGATCCTTCAGCAACCAGTCCTTGTACTGCTTTTTTTTACCCAATGATCCTGAAATGCACTTTCCTGGCATTTAGATTGCCTTGAGCAAAGACTGGAAAATGATGGATGTAAGTATCGAGTCTTCACGCGAAATGAGACCATGCAAAACTAGGACGAGAACTTGAGAAAAACCAAAACTTCCAAGCTGAAAGTAGTCTGCTAGACTAGGGCCGTTTGTCAGAACCCATTGGCGAGCAGATTTCAGAGTAAGTACCGCTTGCTTCCGAGATTTTCCAACCAGCATTTCGCCATTGACGATTTTTTGGCTGTCATAAGGACTTGTAAGGACCTTGATGCTAATATAAGCACTTGTAAGGCCTTACTTGAGGTGTTTCAAAATGTAAGGACCTGTAAGGACCGGTAAGGACCCTGAAACCCTGCCATGTGTTGTAAAAAAATACTTCCGCCTGGCATCCATTTCCTCGCACATCTTGCCGCCTCTTGGGGCAGGCAAATGCCAGCCTCCTTACCATCTCTGGTGTGTGTCGAACCCATTTCTGATTAAAAAACTATAAAGTGCAGTTTCTAGAACAATGGTGCAGGGGTGGGACTCTCAGAGGAAATAGTGTAGTGGGGTCCAGGGGCATGCCCTGCCCTGCCCTGCCCCGCCCCCCCCCCCCCCCCCCCCCCCCCCCCCCTGATGGTGTCAGGCTGTGACATGAGAAATCTGGGTGTGGAAGTGTACGTGTTGGCTAAAATGAGCGACATGCGGGTTAACCCTCTTGCATTTGTTTCGCCCGTATCCGGCCGCTCTGTTTGTCTCCCCTGGTGTTGTTACGGCTGCACATGCTGCGTTACTTTCCCTCACACACTATAACCATTGAAGTCAAAGCTGGCTAAAATAAATGGGCATCCCTGAGAGGTGTCCAATAAAATCTTAGTAGTATGGGGTGTGGGAAACGATTCATTCAGACTATGGTTGTGAGCTGAACCCATTCCACCGATTTCTCAGAAAATACGAATACTATGAGCAGTGTTCGGTTGGAAAATGCAAAAGGGTTAATACATCTCGTACCAATGAAAAATGACTCTGAAACTAGCGGATCTTACCTTCTGGTTCATGTTGGGGACATAGATGGTGGGCATGTCAAACCCTGTGCGGTTCAGGCCAGGCCGCTTGCATAACTCCTGGACGATCTGCATCATCACCCGCTGAAAGAAATATTACGCATTTAAAACAAACATTCAGCAGCACACAGAATAACTACTAGTGTAAGTTGTGCTAACTGGCTTGTTAGACTGTTGTCTTTTTTTGTAAAGCACAAACCAGTTTACCCTTAAAAATGCTTTTGGTGTACTTTTCCTGCTCAAAAAGAGTATTTTTCCAACGGCAGGTGAGTGCGTATGCTTGCATGCGTGTGCTTGTGTGTGTAAGTTAATCTTCAAATTTTTGGGAGGGGGAGGGAGTAGAAAGGAGAAGGGCAGGGAGAACCAATCTTCCAATTTTTTCATTGAAAAAAAAAAAGAGAGAGAGAGAGAGAGGAGAAGGGAGAGAGAGCCCATTAATTTTCCCCCGAACATTGCATAGTGGATGAATCACATTCCTGGTATTGCAGTAATTACATTAAGAACATGTTCTTCCAAAACATATTTCTCTCAAACCTGGTTCACTGGCATACTTCCGGACAAGTTCCTGCTGTTTTGCCTCCCGCTCTCCCCCCCCCCCCCCCCCCCCCCCCCCCCCCCCCCCCCCCCCCCCCCCCCCCTCATTTTTTAGTCTCAAGTCCCTGCTACTGTTCTACGTATTGGAAAGTTGTCACTGAAGCAGACTCAGCAGGACCACATTTTGCGTGCAAGAGTTAGCATGAGCAGCACTCGTTGGTCCAAACACCCAAACTGGCATTAAGCAAGAACATACCATTGTTCCACTGCTGAAAAGTGATAACCAATAAAGCTTTGAACAACTGAAGTCAGCAAACAGACCTGCACAATTTTATAGTTTTACAGACATCATTGAAAACACGAAAACATAATCACACAACATTGATAAACTGAAAACAAAACAAAAAACAAACTGAACAAAAAATCACAAACAAAACATACACACACACACACTGAACGCTCAAAAAGAGATAATTACAGCGAAGTACATTCACAGCGATTCATCAACTAGTTTTTTTCACCCCTCTCTTCCGTTTTTAAACTTGCATTTTCACAATGTCATTTCCATGGGTGCAAATCAAGAAGACTCCACAATCCTGAAACTGAATTGTTGTCACCCTAGCAATCCTCCAATTGAATTGTGTCCATCGAAGTCATTCTGAAAATTTTTGTTGAAAATTTTCCTGAAATGACGTGATCCTGAAATCATTTTTTTTTGGTAGCTTAACTCTTAACTTACTGAAATATGAAATCATATTTCACCCTCTACCACAATTAGTGCAAAGTTTGAAACGTTTGCTTGTTAACGTTTCAGACTTGGACAAAACAAAGTGTAATTAAATGAAAAGATGGTATTCAAACTTTCAAAAACTTTACTTCCGCTACTTCTGCACCGTGACTTCAAACATGTGACCGCTGACCAAAAAATTGGAAAAATGTTTAACCCCCTAGAGAAATACTGACGTCATGCGTGGAGGCCAATACTCAATAACTTCCCTGCTTGCATTTGTCATTTTGCTCAAGTAAAGGGCAGTGCACTAGCACAGGAAACGTGAGGGTACCTGCCTATCGCTCTCATGGCCGGCCTCGTCAGCCTTGCTGAGGTAAAAGCGCATCCTGTCGGCATGCTTCTCGTTCAGCTTCTCCACCAGGTTCAGGTGCGTTTGCACAAAGCTTGACCAATCGGATCGAAGAAGACAAAGATCAAATCGGCAAGGTCGCCTGCAACACAACAGAGGATGGTCCACAATAAACCAATGTTCTGCAATCTCAATCATCCCCCAGATAATGTTTGTGCACACATTTATAGGATGACCACTAATTTCTTCTTAAAAAACAAACATGAAATACACAAAACATACATGGGTGCCCAGGCCAGACATGCCAGCTTTAACAGATCATCTTACGTCCTCTGAACTGATCCAGTTGTATGGAACTGTTCCCAAACATCCATTCCAAACCCTCCCCCCCCTCCCCGGGAAAAAAAAATCTTTGCCATGCCTGCCGAGTATTCTTTCTTCAATGCAATGTCTTTGTTTGAGAGCATGCACACATAAACACAAGCTGAAGCATGTGACTATGTAAATCTTACATTTCAATGGCTTGTTTGTCGACAGCTTGCACATGTTTATGTCAATCTGCTGTTATTGTTCCCAGTTCAAATGCGGTTTGACATATGAAAGTCAATCTTCAATGACGCATGAAGAAGTGGGCAGTAAATAGCAAAAATGGGAGGCAACTTTATTTCCGATAGAGAACAATCACATGCCCAAATCAAAACTGCTTGCACAACTACGTCTTTGTGCCAAGTGAACTGATGATTCAACAAACATTATCACAACTTGCCTTGTCAGTCTGTTGTGCCACGTGAACTGATGATTCAACAAGCATTATCACAACTTGCCTTGTCTGTCTGTTGTGCCACGTGAACTGATGATTCAACAAGCATTATCACAACTTGCCTTGTCTGTTGGTCATGTACTTAGGATAAGATAAGATAATGTTGCTTATAGCCCAGCCGACCGCAAAGGGCCACATCAGGGCTGTCACCACGTTAAAATCAACTCACCAGTCATTTAAAAAAAACAAAAAAAAAACAAAACTTTCACACATCTCGTTAAATGACATCGTCTAGAAACGCACCAGAAACTTTGTTAAAAATCTTTCTGCCGTAAAATCTTAAATCAGATGAAAAGTGTTTTAATCTCTCTCAAAAACTCAAGGATCACATCAGGCGGGACATCCCTGAACAGGATCTTCATGGACTCCGCTGTAAAATGTTTGTGTCTCACATCGTGCAAGTCCCAACACTCTAAAAGAACATGTTTCATTGTGAGTGGCGCATGACATGGGATGCACCACGGAGCTTCTTCACTCTTTAAAAGGTACGAATGGGTAAAATACGAATGGCCGGTGTGCAGCCGGCACAGAACCGTTTCCTCTTTACGACCTCCCGACGTAGATGGGAGGAAGTCCTTAAGGTTTGGACGGATTTGAAAGAGTTTGTTACTTGTCTGGTCATGTACTTATGTCCTTTAATCATGCCTTGCAGGCCTGAACAACTGCAGTTATAAAGAGACAAAATGCATGCAAAGGCACTCATTCCCGGCCTGCAAAAAGCCTGTTAACAATTGTCCCAGATTCTTCTTGCATGTAGCCCCACAGCAACCTGACATCAGGGTAAACTTGCATTAAGAACTGACAAAACAAAATTATGCATTTATGCATTGTACAGCCATGACACACCATAACCACCAACTTGCTGCTGTTTAAATCTTGATGTTACGTAATACAATCTCCCATTTGAAAAAATGTTTATCATGTAAAAAAAAAAAAAAAAAAATGGTACTGAAGCAGAATTTAAGGTAGGGTGAATTCACAATGACAACCTTTAAACACTGATCGGTCAAATGTCATAAGCCTTGATCGTGGCTTGCCGACAGAGTGAGATGAACCACAATCAGGGTTAAGTCAACTGACGAGCCATCCTTGGAAATTAACCCTGTATTCATTTAATAATTGCCCTCTCACTTTAGCTTAAAAAAAGTTCAATGTCATTCAATCCTTTTCTCTGGATAAAAGTGAAGTAAACGTCTGGCGACTACGAAAAGGAATTGTGTGCAAGTGGCACAAGTGGGGAGCTGGTAACTACATTCAACTGTGCAAAGCAGTGATGGCGCATGAAGTGAGTTTAATTATCTGCTTTGATGCCGATTGTTCATGTGCTGTTCAATCCGTGCTGATGTTTGCCGCCACAACAAAGGGAGGGGGTGGGGATGACTACATTCGCCATTCAAGTCAGAATAAAGATAGCAACTGATCTCAGAACGTTTCAATAATGTGATAGCTTACTTTTCAAACCCAATTCTTCAGCACGCTTTGGCCCAATTCATGCTCTCTCACCATTTAAAAAACAGAATTTTTTTTTTTTTTTTTTTTTATCTCCAAGGCACATAGTTCCCCTTACTGTTCCATTGTATTGGCATGTTGTCCAAAATTCCAACACAGCCACATGCTATTGTGAACACACAAGCAAACCTCTTTGGTCAGAAGACACCAAGACAACACAATGGCTACAAACTGCAAGTGTAATTACCGCTCAAGACCTTCCTCTCTGAATTTTTGTTCCAACATGATTCTGTCAAATCGTCATCTTCACTGTATTTTGGCCAAACATAATGTACAAAACAAATGCAAACTCGTTCTGGTAAACAAGGCAGTATTTGGCATTTAAAGAAATAAAAAGATTACCTTGACATAAGTCTTGCCAGATGCTTTGTGAGATATATCTCAAATTCCAGATAAGATTTTATTATTTTCAAAATGGAGTGACAGAGGGCGGAAAAATGAAGCAAAATTTAGAAAAAGAGGCGACTTGTTACCGCCAAGGACACAGACAAAGTACAGGACAAAGCACAATGCATTTCGACCTCTTGAATTGGGTCTTCTTCAGGCAAAAACAAACACTTAGGACAGTGAAAACTAAGAATGAGAAACCACTTTTCTCATATTCGGTGCAAAACCTGAATTATTTTCTTTTTCTTTTCTTCACACTATTTCTACTTTACAAAAATGTATTGAATACCTATCTAGTGTTACAAGCATCTCCATCCGAGTCACATATGTATCACTTTGTGTGTAAAACCTACGTAAATCAGGTGATTTTTCTTTCCTTTAAAAAATTTTTTTTTAAAGGTCACACCACAAACAATGGTCCATCCGACATTTGTATTCTTCTCGTCTCCAGCCACTGTGTTAAACATAAGGGAGGCCTATTTTCTTTTTTTAAAGGTCGTACCACAAACAACAATCTGGCATAATCTCTATTTCTATCGTCTCCTGCCAGACAGCAGCACAAACATCCACCCACAACCAGCCACCAAGAAACGATCATCAGCCACTTCCCACACACAATGACAATTTGGTCAGTGTGTGTGTGCGTGTGTGTGTGGAGTGTGTGCGTGTGCGCGCGTGTGCGTGTGCATGGGGTGTGTGTGTGTGTATGTCTGCGAGTGTGTGCATGGGTGGGCGTGTTCCCCCATCTTCTTGGATTCATTTGCAGCCAATTTACACACACTTTTATTTTCCTTACAGTGACAGGGAGGAGTAAAGGGGAGGGGGGGGGGGGGGGGGGGGGGGGGGGGGGGGGGGGGGGGGGGGACCTGAATCAAACAAAAAAAAAGAAAAAAAAAGAAAGAAAAGGAATGCAGCCAAATTGGCTTGCTTCCTATTGTCAAGGTGGAGACATGACCTGGCCACCCACAGGCTGGCTGTGCGAAGAATAATCAATACTCTGTGATCAGCATGCCAGAAACATGCTACATCCTTGGGGCTTGGCTCTCTACCATGATAGATACACGGAAACCTCACTCTGTGTGTGTGTGTGTGTGTGTGTGTGTCTAGCCGTGTGTGTGTGTGTGTGTCTAGCCGTGTGTGTGTGTCTAGCCGTGCTACCATGACAGATACACGGAAACCTCACTCTGTGTGTGTGTGTGTGTGTGTGTGTGTGTGTGTGTGTGTGTGTGTGTGTCTAGCCGTGTGTGTGCGTGTCTAGCCGTGTGTGTGTGTGTGTGTGTGTGTGTGTGTCTAGCCGGGCACATCCCATTCCTGCTGAGTCGGCATTTTTTCTTGCCACATCACTTATCATAATGATCTGTTCACGACGTCTGCGGTAAGTACTCCGTTGTTCGATTACTTTGTGAAGCTATAGGGAAGTGAAGTAGGAAGGTAGCTTGAGCAAGACTGGAGATGGGGGGGAGGGAGAGTCTTCATTCTCTATAGATTTGTCTACGTTCAATATATTAAAAAAAATACAAAAAAAACCCCAGTTCTTCACAATTGCTCAGTTTCTCATTTTTAACGCTTTCATTAATAGCAGTCGGCCTCCAAATGCATGTGTGTGCGATAAAAACATCATGGATTTAAAATAAATTTAAAAAAAAAGAACAGCGAGATACCAGGTTCAGTCCCTTTCTCCAGTATGATTCAAACTGTCAAAAAATTCCTCCCACTCTCGAAGGCTTTGAGTTCATGCCGCTTAACCTGAAACACACCTATGCTTTTCAGAATCCAGAAAGCGATGGGGGAAATATGTAAAGTGAGCAGTTTGGCCTTATTCCAGTTTGTTACGCCTCTCTCTCCATTCATTTTTCCTTTGCACTTTTGCACCACATATATACACATGTACAAGTGTTCAAGGAAAACAGTGACAAAGCTTAAAGAGACAGGCATTACAAGAAGACTCCTGAATCCCGTCCCCCCCCCCCCCCCCCCCCCAATCTTTCTCTTTAAATAAAATAAAGAAAAAAAGCTGGTCCCATACTGAAGCTGATCTTGCAGTCAGTCGATATATACAGCGAGAGAGGTCCAGTCCTACATACAATCCGGGTGTGTGACCGCACTCTTCCAGCGGTGCCAGACCCGGATGATCATCAGCCAAGCCGGCCACGGAGCCCATGGCCCAGCTCATACGCTTGGACGGACAGGCTATTCCACCCCTTAATGCCAGCCAGCCCTGGCCAGGGGGAAAGCCAGGTCGCTGACCACCAACACCACCATCACCAACTTACTACCCTTGCCCACACAATGCTCGCTTACCTCATGAGCTGAAAACTTGCTGACCGCTCGTTTTCTTCTGAAGAGAGCGCAGGGGAGTTGAGAGAGGGGCTGTGTGTGTGTGTGTGTGTGTGTGTGTGTGTGTGTGTGTGTGTGTGTGTGTGTGCGTGTGTGAGACAAAGAAGAGAGAGAGAGAGAGAGAGAGAGAGAGAGAGAGAGAGGGTAAGGGGGGAGAAGAGAAGTAAATGGGTAACAGGGCAGTCTGAAGAGGAGCGGTCAATAATGGATATAATGGAGAAATGAAACCTGTAAGCGGAAGAGGCAAGGAAATAGGAAAGAAGAGTAACAGTGATGGGTTCATTTTAACAGTGATGGGTTCATTTATGCGATCTGGCTGCACTATAACATAGTATCCGTCTCACTTGATAGATGATATAGTGCTATATTATGATAAGGAATCTTAACTGGTGTTGAATTTTTGCAACATGGCACGATGTAAAAATATTAAAACAAGAAAAAAAAATAATCTGCAACTCTGATTTATATACTCAAGTGTATTCACGGCACAATACCATTATGGTGCCTACAAAAACTTGCACTAAAAAGAAAAGGATTAAACACTACCAGATTGTTGTTGCCTTTCTTACAGTAACAAAATTGTATTTACTTTCGTTCATCATTATTTAAGAAATGGCTAATGATCAACTTGCTGGGCAAATAAATATTCATGACATCATGCACACGCTTTGCTTTTTGCGGACTCTTGCTTGTAAAGTAATGACCTTCACGCTGAAAAAAAAAAGTTTGACTTCCTCGCAGCGTTACACAAGTTTAAGGTCTACTTTAGAGGTTTTCGATAATTGGTCAGCTTATGCAGAAATATGAAATGTTTGATAAATTGCTAAAATAAACATCCGATTCGCTCCCGATCACACGAAATCGATCCGCGAAAGTGGGCATTTTCACCTGTAATCAAGAAAACGGGAGGTAATCAATGAAATCTTGGCATGGCTTAACTGCTCTTGGATGTGACGTCACATGATGGTCAGCGACGGCGACAGAAAGCGATTCTGATGGTTCTTGCACATCTCGCTCGGTATTTAATTTATCATGTAAAAGCAGTGACTATGATTGCGACAGCCAATGTGACTCTGGGAAAGTTTCTGCAAGGCTTGTATCTTATCAGTTTGAACGCTAAGTTCTTTTTACCACGTCAGTTCAGTTCCAGCTGGACGCCCGAACACAGCATTCCGAAGGCGTACGGACTTTACCGAAGTCTCGAGGGAGGCTACCAACTGACTTCTTGATGCGATCACGCGTGGACGGCGAGCGGAGATTCTCCTTCAAGCCTTAACGTGTTCGTTCAATTTAACAAGTGTGATCTGTCCATAGATATGAACAGAATAAACGTGCGACTATCGTACTCATCTGTACGAGCTTTCCGTACTCATCTGTACGAGCTGCTGCTTACCACTCCGCCTTCAAAGTATACGCGCACAATGCAGACGAAGTTTTTGATCCACTCGAACGGGCTCGGCAATTGTCGGAATAGCTCGTTTCCGCGGTCCAGCTGGAACTGACGTGGTAAATAGAACTTTAGCTGCCCGGCATGGTTGCACGAACCGAATCCACTTCTTTCGAGTATCTGGATCAGATGGAAATGTGTGCAAAGAATATCCGTCTCCTGCTGAGCTGCTGCACTCGCCTACAGCACAATATCTACCACCCCCTCGTGACTTTTTAGGCTGTGGGGGATCGCAACTCGTGTTGATTTCACTTGGCGTTGGCTTGTTGTGTAGGTCGCGGCTGAAGGCCAGTCCATCAAATGACGTCACGGTTTTCGGTCTACCGCGCGGGGTTTGAACAGGTGTGCAAAAGTCGTTTTTTATCTATTAAATTCTTCCGGAGATTTTTTTGAAAAATGAATACCATACTGTAGTTATATGACATGTAGACCTGTTTTTAACAAATTATCGAAAATCTCTAAAGTAGACCTTTAATCACACGAACTATGACCAGAACTGAAACATCCACTAAGATCATACCATAAAAAATTCAAGATGTCAAAATCTTTCTGCCTCGAATACACACAAATGATTTCTGTTCGACACAAATCAATAAGGTTTTTATAAAGATCCATGAATTCTTTATCAATGTTAGTAATATTTAGATACAGACATCTTTGAAAAAAAAAGGGGGGTAGAATGTAAATAGTATTGCTTTTGCTCGTGACATCTGACTGACCACTGCACCTGATGACCCGTGTAGTGTCCACCGGTGTCTGACCACAGTTAGGAGTGGTCCCATCAAGAAAAATGAAACAAAAATGTTCCAATATTCTTCCCTAATATTTGGAAGTAAGGAGGTACTAACCTTCCCCCCCCTTGTCAACAGTACTGTTTACGAGAGAAAAAAAATTCTCTAGACTGTAGCACAGAGAGAGAGAGAGAGAGAGAGAGAGAGAGAGAGAGAGAGAGAGAGCGAGAGAGAGAGAGAGAGCAGGGAGAGGGAGGGTGAGAGAAGTAAACACTTCACATGTTCTTTTCTTACATTCCATCCTGTGGATATTATTTTCAGACAATGAGATGGGAGGCAGAGGAAAATAATGTGAATGCTTCTCTCTTCACATTTCATCACATCCGTATCTTAATTTAAAAAGGCACCATCGCACTACAAGATTCTAATCCATGTCGAATGAATGTACGGACATACATCTGGTTGCACACAAACATCATCCACTAAATCATCTGTTGAATAATCTGTAATTAAACAAATGGCAAAAGAGGAGTGTACCAAGACATGAATTTCTTTCAATCTCCTACAGTAGCATGCTCCCCCCCCCCCCCCCCCCCCCCCCCCCCCCCCCACCAAGTCTCCAATTGGCAAGCACACATTTTTCTTCCCATCTTTTACTAATAAGCAAATGCACACCAGGGGAGAAGGCCCGCGCACGCGCACACATTCACATTCTTAACCTGTTCACTGGCACAGAAACAAAATGTCTACCATTGGCAATCTGACTGCCAGGGATCTTCCAGTGAAATTTAAAAAAAACAAAAAAATTAAGTTTTCCCCCTACTCACTTATTCTTTTTCTTTTTCTTGTGTAAGGCAAATGCATGACATTTATGACAGAAAAATGGATGAGCCTACAGCTGAGTGTATTTCAGACGCTATGGGATGCATACATAATTTGTCTTCTTTGCATCCAGGTCATTGTCCTCTTTATCGTGTGCTGCACTGTCAGTGTCAACGTCACCTGTTGATAATGTCGTGACACTCCTGTCCATACCCAACAAGTCAGATATACATTCCTCTTTCTTTTCTCCTAAAATATACATCAATATTCCCACCTACTCACACCCAAAGCACGTCTGTTGTGCATAAACAGGTGCTCGCATGTATTTTCAGTTTTCCTGACCGACAATAATTACCTCAGATTTAGAACATAGTGAACTGAGAACATCATCAAGTTCTTAAAAAAACTGGCTACTTAGAGAAGAAGTTTATATTGAAAAGAAATCAACCTGATTCCGTGTACCATAATTCATAATTCTGTGTGTACAGGACCCTGCATCAGAGTTAAGGAGCTGCACCCACTGAATTTAATTTAAGAAAAAAAAGCCACCCTCAGTCTTGCAAGCCAGTAAGTACTGGTTGTAGTTAACACACAGACCTGAACATCAATCATGTGGTAGATTTGAAGTTACAAACATGATAAGACTTGATGCCCAACGCTCTCTTTTGGTCATGCACTGAGAAGCAACAATATCATCAAACAGACTTGATGCCCAACGCTCTTTTGGTCATGTACTGAGAAGCAACAATATCATCATTAACACAGAGCATGACAGACAGGAAAAAAGAGATCGGGTACAAAAACAAAAACCAAAAAAAAAAGAAGAAAAGACCGAGTAATTTTCCGTTCTGTCAACAAAAACCCACCAGCGAAGTCAGAGTGAGAGATGACCAATTTGAGAATGGCCTCACTGACCGGCTCAGTGGCGAGTCAACTTTGAAAGGCTTGGTTCTGTTATTAGCCGAGCTGTCTGCTTCTGTCCTTCTTCCTAAAATACTGGTTCACTCAAAATCGAGTAGGTCACCTGTTGTATTGTACCAAGACTCCCATGGAGAAAAAAAATCTTTGACCTCTTTGCTCCAGGATGTCAGTTCTCCATTCTGTTTTGCACCACTTTCTCCTCATCTATTCATGAATTGCAAGTTCAAATGCATCCCCCCAGCCCCTCCACCACGTCCACTACCTTCTCTTCTGCCATGTTCAGTGGTGCTCAATTTGAACTTAGCATACCAAAGGCCACTTGCTAAGTTTGAGCATGCGCCAACTGACCAAGTGACCTGCTATGCGGGAATCATCTTAAGCTAATCTCATTTAAAGGTTAATCCAGGCAGATAAAATGGCAGATGGCAACATGAACAAACAGGGCCAAGTTCAGGCAACTATTCCTCATCAGGTCATCCAGCTGTCCATCTTTGGCTGCTTCATTTATGTCTGCACGCATTCCATCTCCCAGGTTTTGGCACTTGTTACACCGTTTGGAATGAAACAAATATGAAGTGAAAGTGTTCTTTCGTTGTTCTTTTCATTCCAGTACTTTAATCACCAAATAAACCAAACTGGCAAAAATGCACCGTTTTGAACATGCTTTAGGCATAGTGGTGCATGCTCCTAGCAGCCACTGACAAGGCAAATATACACACTACCCTACAGACTGCCATTTCCTTCCTACTGAACTTAATGACCAATGTACACACTACCCTACAGACTGCCATTTCCTTCCTACTGAACTTAATGACCAATGTACACACTACCCTACAGACTGCCATTTCCTTCCTACTGAACTTAATGACCAATGTACACACTACCCTACAGACTGCCATTTCCTTCCTACTGAACTTAATGACCAATGTACACACTACCCTACAGACTGCCATTTCCTTCCTACTGAACTTAATGACCAATGTCGGTCAAGAAGACACCAAGCGTCATTACAACTGCATACAAACTTCTACTATTGAAGTATCCGAGATGTTAACATGTAGTATACAATTCTGTAAAAGGTCTATCACATTAAGAAACAGAAAATTTCTGGATAAAGAGCAGCAGAAAAAGTCATTTTTCCGTCTCAAAATTCAATATATTCAGAACACTTACATGAGGCTGAATGAGAACAGCTTGAGAACCGCAAACACTGTAATCATCAACGTTTGGCATGAGTTGTGAAGCACTGAACATCAATGTTTGATATGCATCACAGTTTACGATCATAGGACAACACCACAGTGTAATCATCATTTTTAACATGAAGATGAGCTTGAAATCTTCAGTGTCGTAATTATCGATGTATGAGAACAGCTCTGAAATCCTCAAGCTGCAATGTAGTCATCAGTATCTATATGAATGGCATTTTCTGAAGCATTCCCTGCACTTCCCCAACAAGCTTCATATGACCTGGGTCAGAATCGGGAGGTCAGAGCTGGATGGAAGAGTACTGCTCATGCGCGCTGCACTCACGACAGTCAGCTGCGACAGTACTGAACACTAACCTGCAGTGCCACCTCTTGCTGTTTTAAGGAAGACAAGAGGGCTAGCCAGAACTCTTTTCATTTTCCTTGTGCAGTCTTGGTTTTCCGTTTCCACTGGGTCTATAGTCCTGAATGGGCAAGCGTGTTCAGCTTGGCAATTAACATGAATTTGACTGGACTGGTCAACAGTTTAGACCTTTTTGTTGTTTGGTGAAAGGGAAAGTTGAGAAAAACTATGACAGGCCTTCTCAGAGCCTAGCATTGGAAAAAGTGATTTAGGCTTACTCGGCCGAGGTCCTGGGGCCGCCTAGGCTGATTCATGGGTGACACTTTGAAAATCAGAAAAAACTGAAAATGAGGCAGGGGTCCAGGGGCCGCCCAGGCCCTGGCGGGGTGCAGGGGCAGTGCCCGCTGGGGGGTCGGGGGGGCGAAGCCCCCGGCCGAAGACGATTTTATGAAATTTTAGGAGCATTTCATGGCCTCTTCTGGCATCAAATTGGAAAATCAAAGTGTGTGTGTGAAAATCAGAGATTTTCTTTTGAATGACTCTGTGTGTGTGTGTGTGTGTTGAAAATGAGATATATTCTTTTGAATGACTGTGTGTGTGTGTGTGTGTGTGTGTGTGTGTGTGAAAATGAGATATTCTTTTGAATGACTGTGTGTGTGTGTGTGAAAATGAGAGATATATTCTTTTGAATGGCTGTGTGTGGTGTGTGTGTGTGCGTGTGTGCGTGTGCGTGTGCGTGTGTGAAAATGAGATTTTTTTGAATGATTTTGTGTGTGTTTTGTGTGTGTGTGGTGTGTGTGTGTGTGAAAACGAGAGGAGGGAGAGAGAGAGAGGATTTCTGATGACATCCAAGTCCTTTGCTTTTGGAAAGAGAGGGAAAGGAGGGGGGGGGAGAGAGGGGGAAGAGGGAAGGGAGGGAGGGAGGGAGAGAGAGGGAAGGGGGGAGGGGGAAGAGAGAGAGAGAGAGAGAAGAGAGAAGAGAGAGGGAAGAGAGCTGTACAGACAGCACCACACACCACCCCCCTCCTCTTTTTACATTTAACCTAAGGGGGGTACGCTTGCAGGCAGCTTTGAACAGCCGGGACCACACTGATGACAGCTAAAGGATGGAGAACAGTGAGGGTAGGTAGAACTGATGGGGGGTGGGGGGGGGTAGGTGATAAAGGAGAGGAGTAAGCATCAAGAGAGAGAGACGGGGGGGGGGGGGGGGGGGGGGGGGGGGGTCGGGAAGGGGACGGAGACGAGTAAGCGGCAACGGGGGGGGGGGGGGGGGGGGGGGGGGGGGGGGGGGGGGGGGGGGGGGGGGGGGGGGGGGGGGGGGGAGCCTTTCCCCTTTCTCCACTTGTTCTTCACCCCTTTCTCAACAGTAGCGAGATTTGAATCCCCTTCTTGTAAGAACGGCATGACAAACTTTCGTTGCCTAACTGGAAAACTTTTTTCTACCAAACAATGGCGCGACGTAGGCTTACACAGATGGCTGGACCTGTGTTGTCTTCACCGATGAGAAGCGCTTCCTCATTTCGGTCGTCTGCTTCAGTGCTGCTTCGGTCAATATCCCGCCGATTTCAACTGTTCTTCCCCGAAAACCTTTTTTTTTTTTTTGAATGATGAAACTTGAAAAACGGAATTTCCCTTGGGACCTTGCCGAAAAAAACGGATTTTCCCTCAAACCCAGACGGAAGAGTGGCACCCATGCTGTTTTTCCTTCAGCCTCTCTGTGGATGTCCGTTTCGCAGTGGTTTTTTCAGCGCACGAAACCTTTGTTTGAGTAACGCGATCTCCTTATCGCACAACGTGCAATGGCCTTGCCCGCACAAGTCAGTTTCCTGAAAAATTCACCATTTTGGCACTTGCTCTTTTCATTTCCGTCGTCGTCAAAAATGACAAAATCGGCATCAAGCCAGTCCATCTCCATTGGTAGCGGCATCCTTGGTCAGAAAACGGCTTTCCGCGTTGAACAACATCGACTCTTCGCGCCATGATACTCGCTGCTGTAAGTTAACAAGGGAAAGTGTACAAAGATGGCGGCGAACCCGACCGATTTGGAATAGGCGACAGCGTACCGAATAAGAAGCGCGCCGGATGCGAATTTTTTTTTTTCGCGATTAAAAACGATTTCGGCGTACGCTCAATCGAAATCGGCGTATGGGGGTCTATGAATCGGCGTATATACGCCGAAAGGCTTACAATGCTAGACCCTGCTTCTAGGTCTGGAGCCAACAACTGGCTGACAGAGGAATGCCCATCTTATGCCATGCAAAGTGAAGGCTAACCCTGGGCACATCCTGAAAACCACCAATAATTATGTTACTCATGCTTTTCTGAACAGGCAGCTTTCCGCTTGCCACGTTTCAGAATTTCCAAACGTTCTGGGATCATCTGGTGATACCCCATATTCCGAAAGACCATGCGCTGCCGTTGGCCATGATCCCTTAAAAAGCAGATGCAGGATGATTGGCTTTCATTCTGTGTGCAGCAGCAGCCATTACGATTCCTTGACAAGGTGAAGCGTGTGTGCTGTGACCATAGGAAACTGTACGTGATACACTGCAGTGGCAAGTTCCAACAAATTTTTTTCACTGTTAATTTAGTCACCAACGGTATTTCTGTTGCAAACGCAAGCCCTTTCCTTGCATAGTTTAGGACTGATTTCACATCAACTCCGCCACTGTTATACAGCAACATGCGCTCTACTCACCTAGCCACAGGATGGATTTGTTGACATCAAATGGGTACTTCATGTCCACCCTTATACAGCAACATGCGCTCTACTCACCTAGCCACAGGATGGATTTGTTGACATCAAATGGGTACTTCATGTCCCGTCACCAGCCCTGGTGTGTCCACAAATGTCACCAAGCTGAATTTTTTTTGTTTGGATGTGGAAATCTCTGTTGTCAGGTAATCCAGAACCCTGAAGGACAAGAAACATGCCACTCTTTACCCTGTGCAGTTTTAGCTTTGTGGAGCCAAATGAACATTCATATAACCTGCAACAAAACTGTCATCCTGTATACCAGATACACATGATTTTGTTGGGGCTCCAAGTTGCCTCATCTGAAAGGCAGAAGTCTTAATCAGAAATGAAATCTGAAATGGGTTGTGAGAATTTCACATCAAGGATAAGAGTATGATGAAAACAACATTACAACAAAAACAGGCACATTCTAAAACCTGTTAAAATCTCTTCAGCAACAGCCGAAAGTTGCAAGCTACTCGTCAAGAAAAATTAGATCCGAGTTTGGGACTGCAGAAGTCAACCATGGGGGGTAGCTATGTAACAGACAATCAAATTGATCAGTTCAAGGATGCCATAAACTGGTAGTAAAACAAGGTCACACACACACACGCACAAAGGGAATGCCTTCCAGATGATCCCATTACTAGTTCCCCTCCATGAAACATGACCCGCCTCCACCACCCACTCCCATCTTCCCCCCACTCATATCAGCAATGAAGACCCAAGTCGGTGACACATCAGACAAGAACTGTACGACCTCTTTGAACGTGAAAGTACACCCCATGATAAACACTGCAAGGTCACATGGAAAAGTGCAGGTCATCCTCCACAGCGTCCAAATCCACGTGAACATACAGAAAGGGCCAGCACATGCGTCACTCAACCCACCCTCTGGACACAGCCGAGCAGATGACCATTTCCAGACTGAGAACAGTCCATGGCCATGTTCTGTTGACACACTGAAGCTGCAGTCTACTGATGGACGACGACTGTCCTTGCGCCAAAAGTACTCACAATCATTATCATTACACAGCGTCATCATGAAATCTGCAACCGTCAATCCTTGAGAACGGCGGAATGGAAGAGTGCTGGCATTCCCACCAATCACAGCCCTTCATTTGGCAGCTCTCCTTCAACACACGATAGCTGTCCAAAGGAAGAGCGGAGAAGAGCAGGCTCCGAGATGAAATCCCACGAACAAAAAACCACTCCCTGATCAAAAACCCTTCCTCGCCTGTCAGCTATGAAGCCAAGCCCTTGCCAGTTGACTTTCATAGTTTCAACATGCTGGTCGACGTCCCGTCACATGAGGATGTCCGTTGACAGGGAGAAGTGTGGAAATAAACCACAGTCACCTTGAATATTCTCATAGGCAAAGAGGTGTCTGAACTGTGGCTGAATATGTGAGATGGAACTCTGTTTTTAGAGTTTGAGAAGTGATCTGCATGTCTCTAAATTAAGTTTACTTCATAGTCTTTACACAAATACTTCAATCATCATGAATTCCCAAAGCACAAGTCACAAAGTGTACCTTAAACAAATCATTAAGTTCATTATACAACATTAGGTCTGTGGCTGGCCAAGTGCCTGAACACCAGAAACCAACGCTCTCTATGCTAAGCTCTTAATCTCTGGCTATCAAGAGGCAAGTCAGTTGGCAGTTGGGGCTCCGTTACATCATTCTGTGCAAAAACTGGAAAAACCCATTATTCGTCCAGTCTTCCTTCTCCTTTCTCTGCAGAACACATATTCCTGTGTGCTTTCATCTTCTTTATCAGCACTTACTGTGGACATTCCCTTCAATGCATGCTACAGACTGTGGTTCCTTTTCCTCTGAAAGTAGAGCTCACATTTTACTCCCCTCTAGCAATCTTATTTTCTTTGAGCAAGATTGTTACAAATACAAGAATTCACCGTGTCTGTGGTGGTTGTCTTCGGTCAGTTTGGTCTCTCCAAACAACTCCCATACTCAAGACTCCAGCATTCTCTGGACTGACTGACCACTGCTCTTCCTCCACCAGTTTAAAATTTAATTTCTGTCAGTAACGGAAATACTGCATGCATGGATGTGTACATGTAATCTGAAAATCATTTTGTTGCGCTCATAAATACAGTAGTTAATTACTGCTGGACTGTTATTTTACCGATTCAAACCTGACATTTATGTGATGTGTCTCCACCATGGCTAAGTGTACAGAATACATCTGACAAAAGCACAGTAAAATCCTTTTGATTTAGGGCATATCTATTGTTGTTCCTTTTAACATTACTTCTGCATTTTTTTTTCTCATTTGAACTTGAAGGCAATAAGACTTTCTTTCACAACCGTTTCGTTGTCCTGTATGCTGGCTCTATCAGTAGCTGCAGATTATTAGGTCAATATCCAAATTTTGGAACATTAACACACCACCAAGGTCTCTCTGTTCTGACAATAAGATTCTTCTAGTTCCAACATTCAAGTGAGAGAAACATGGAGGAAAAGCATTCAGTTCTGCTGCTGTTCAAACATGGAGCTTCAAATGTCTGTCTTCAGTCCATCACTGTCAACCTTTAAAGCTACATCTTCACAGATTGTTTTCAACCAATTTTCCATCTACAGCATTCCTATACTGCTTTGCTTTTCAAATTTGCTTTTGTCAGTTACATGAATGCACATACACATGATGTCCGTTTTTGGCAGAAGGTGTGGAGGTTGTGCGCAAGGCGTGAGTATCATCAGTGTGTCTCTACGTGTGGAGTGGTGGAATGAGGTAGGGTGAGACGGCAGGTTGTGGAAGCAAGGGTGTCAGGGATGCTAAGCTTGCCAGAGGGACGGGTTAGAAGAGAATGGGAGCAATGTGAGAGAGCAAGGATGTGTGCATCAATCTTTTAGTGTTGATGTATAAAACTGCACTGAACCGATGCCACAATGCTCTCTGAAGTGTGAAAAAGCATGACAGAAAAACCACATTATTTTTTTTCGTATAGTACGGTTTTTAAGTACTGTATCCTTTAAACCCTGTTGTAGTCTCACATGGCCTTTGTGATCCCTGCTGGACAAGACGCAAACCCAGTTCTTTCCTTTAAGCGGGGGAAAAAAGAGTTCACATGGTAAACCATGTGTTTCAGTCTAGACAGGATATAGCTCAGCCAACCGCAAAGGTGTTTCAGTGTAGATTTGTTTGCACTGAACTGATATACTTATAATATGCTTTGAGGTGCGAGAGAGCCCAATGGAAATCGCCCATTAACATTCTTATACTGCAGTTCCGAGAAATAGTATCCTTTTAATTGTATTCTGCATGGCCTCAACACCACTTTGTGATCAGCTGAACATGAAGCTACCTGCTTTTTATTCATTCAATAACTGTAACCCCTTTAGCAATACATCCACAATAACCTAGAAAAGCCCATCTCAACCATCCCCATCCTGACTCCAAAGCAAAGAATGTATGAAAAACTGATCAAATCACTGTTTGATTCAGATCGCAAGACCAGTTTGAAATATCTGGCCTTAAAGATTTTACTCCAGATGACAATCAGTCAAGTTATGACCTCAATGCGGTTTATGGGTATAACCTGACTGGAACACATCACCCAGTACTTCTCACTCAAAGAAATGGTTGCATGCTAAAAACTCCATGGATGATGTCATGACTGCATTACTGTTACAGTCAACAGCAGAAATTAAACTGAATGATCTGAACCTGAAAATCTACTTCTAGATGATAAATGACATTATGAGGGTCTTGAAGGCAATAACAGTGCCCAGTAAGACAGCGATCCACACCAACTTGACTGACACCCAGTCTGATCTGATGGTCAAGCTGTCCAGCTATCTTGGCCACTTGAAAAAGATAAAAGAAAAATTGTTCTGAAAAGCTGTTATCACAGACTAATTTTGTTTTATACAGAAAGCAAAAAAAAAAAAGTGCACACAAAAAAGGGTTGTGAAAAGGTGTTTAGTAATCTGAACATGCTGCCATCTGTGATATTCTTCCGACAGGTAGTGCTGCTGGAGACGGGCAATGCTGAGAAGTGATGTTCTCCTCTCCTTACAGTAGCCAGGTCACCTGGAGGCTCACAGCTTCATGTCCTCCTTGTCCTATTTCCCACATTTCTGTGAAAAAGGCCGATACCATAAAGGCCATGAGGAACGCAAGACCTGCTTTGGGCATAACATTTCTGAAGCAAGCAGAGGGACATGCAAATATCTTTGTGCAACGTGGTATATATCAGAAAAAGTTCACTCCAACCAGATGGATCTGGCTGGATCACCTCAACTGAAAGAGGCAAAAGCCACTAACTGCAGGACAGTGTGTACAGCCACCAGTCCCCAACAGCTGCTGGGGGGCTAAGATGCCAATTTCTGCATGGGGCTAGTTCCTTTGAGTAGCTTGACCCCCTTCTGATGAGCACACTGCCTGCTGCTGACAGTGAGGAGTCCTGTGAGAGAGGGGGAGGGTATAAGCCTGGCAGGGGCAAGAGCAGTCGTTGACTGGAGGTGGACTGTCCAGCAACATGGAGATTACAATGCCTCTCTGCGTGCGTCCTGCTGCAAAATGCAGTCCTTTACGACATCCTGACGGAAAGTCATGGAGTGGATAGCAATGGAGCCAAGCTGCCAGTCAGCCAGGCCCATCCCTGGCAGCGCATGCTGGTAAAGCAGGGAACCTGAGGTACTGTTACCGGAGAATTGCTACCCCCACCACCACTCCTCTGTGATGCCACCTTGAAAGCACCACTGAACTGCTGTCCAGAGGGAAACTGAGCAGCTGCAATCATTACTTGCAAGAGAAAAGCCACAATGACTAAGCAGGCAGGGAACTCTACACGAAGCCACTCGGCAGGCTGCACACTGGTACCAAAACTGTGAGACAGATTGGTCAGTAATTTGAGGTGGCTCCTGATCCACTTGTGTTGGCCCAACTCAAGGCAGTTCGATTGATGATCAGTATAGGCCGAGTCATTGGCTCTTGGACGAGAACAATCCTGGGGCAAGCATCCCGACTCTAAAGAAATCAGAGCTGAAATCGAATGAAGATGGATCCAAGCCCATTTGAGCAAACTTGTTGAGCAGTTATTCAAGAAGCTGAACTACGAGGTCAGAGGCCTTTTCAAAAGCATGTTCAGTCAATGCGAGTTTGGCACCGAGTCTTTCATATTTTGCCAGCCTGTGTAGCAACTGAGGAAGACACAAGGCCTACCTGCGGTCTGTTTAGACCCATTCCATTCGATTTCTCGTCTCACCATCAAGTCCTATGCCCATTCCATTTGATTTCTTGTCTCACCTTCAAGTCCTACGACTATCTTCCAATTCTTGTCATTTTTTTCAATCTGGGTCATTTTCGGGATGAGTGGAGAGAGCAAATGAGAAACTGAACTGCATCATCTTTGGGAGAATGAGGCAAAATGACCAAAAATGGCTGCAACATCCATGGAAGACAGACAACAAAGAAATGGATATGAACTGGACACACGATCTGAACACACAAACATTGCTAAAAAGGGACAGGCCTGTTACAGAACGAAGTAAGGAACCTGCAGAGCATTGACAGAACAGCAAAGTGTGATACTGAAACTGTGACAACCTGACAACAATGTCATGACTGGCGTTTGGCCACAGCCCTGAATGGAGGGGAATAGCGAGTGCACGTTAGGCCAGAATCACTGCGGTCTTGTGTTGTCTCTTGTCAGCCGCGAAATTCATCCATACAGAGCTAGTAAACAAGGCACAGATTTGCAGTCTGTATAGACAGTGTACAGTGCTAATTAAGTGTTTCCGTTTTGTTTTGTATTAGAACATGCATCCCTATTTTACTCTCTTCCCTTTTTTTTTAAATAGTCAGTACATCAACATCTGAAACATATCAGATGTGACAAACATATGCTTCATCTTGTAGTACAATTACTTAGCTTTCTAACTGTCTACAACATATGAACCACTTTACAAAAACATTATTTTAGAATATATTTTCAGCAGCTACACCCAAGGTTAATTCCACTCAGTAAGCTTGAAACTAAGAAGTTAATGCCACTAGTACTGATGATAATTCTTGCCCTGTCATCTTGCCGCTGGGCCCCGAGGCGAAGGGGAGCCTTGTTCAAGTACATGAAACACTACTTTCAAATATGTGACTAATACCTTCCTTACCAATTCTACTTAACCAAACAATATACAATAACTAAAAAAAAAAAAGCAACCCGTGTACAGCTGGCAATCCTACCACAGTGCAAAATCAATAGAGACAACTACATTAATCGATAAACTGCCAGCTCAACAGTTACAACTAAAAACCGTTTGAGCACTGCTGAACAAGGTTTCCACACCACATCTTTTTCAACGCTCTGCTGCTGGTGGTCTCCACAGCTGTTGACATCAATCCTCAATATCTTCTGCCCAACCTACCGCATTTTAATATTCACACACACCTGTGCACCTAAAAAGGGCTGTCTCAGCATTTCACATTATGAACGCTTTTTCTCCTTTACAAAACTAAAGGAAACCTGTGTATTTTGTAAATCCTTCATGCACACAGGTAAGCACATGCTCTCCCTCTCTTTCTCCCTCCCTCCCTCCCTCTCTCTCTCTCGTCTAACATCACACAATTTTGTGAAAAGACATAAAATCAAAGTATTACTACTACTAAATCATTATTGTTACAGTAAGATTCTTTTCTTTGTTGTTGAAAAGTTCAACACAGTCCATCAGAACATAATGTACACTTCAACACAGTTGTAAGTTAATACCTTGCACATGACCTAGAATGGAGAACTGCTTGACTTGAAAAAATATCTGAAAACGGTGTGCAGGGGCAATGCCCACAAAGGGGGCGGAAAGCCCAGAGGGGCAAAGCTCCCCTGCTAAAATGGAATTGAAGTGTTTTTGAGGCTATGCAAGCAAGAAAAAAAAAAACCTCTCCCCTCCCCCACTGTACACACGATTACACAAACATACGCACACACACCTACAATACATATGCACAAATACAGGCATGCACACAAATCATAAATTTCTCAAGAAATTGGGGGGGGGGGGGGGGGGGGGGAGGAGAGATCTGTGTTTGTCTCAACAATCATGCTTATAACTTGGTAATGAAAGAATATATTTTAATATGAACACAACTATCGTTTTATCTCATTCCTTGTTCTACACAACCACACCGACCACGCAGGGCTACCATTTGTACTGACAGACAGGGGGTCCCAGGGACTCCTTCACTGATGTTATACAGGGTCCCAGAGGGGGTATAGTGAGTCCCCATGAACAAAATTAACCAAGACAGAAAATGTAGCATTTCTTGCATTTTTAATTATCGGCTTGATAATCTGAACATTTCAGAGTAAATGAACCTCTCTCTCTCTGAAAACATTTCTTTTAAAAAAAACATTTCTTGTTAGGTGGTGTTGCTGTAGGTATTGTTTAGGAATCGACGATTCACTGTCTGTAGCATCTTCAGAAGATGTTTCTTTGCGTTTTTTAGGAGCGCCCAACCACTGAAGCAACGACATATTTGCGAGATGCGATAGCCATGAACTTCCTTTCTGCTTCGTTCGCCTAGGCTTGTGCACGCGATTGTTACAACTTGTGAGTCATCGAATCAGTTAATTAGTGGCGGCGGGCGCCACAGTCTGAAAAAGTCAGCCCGTCGACTGAGTAACCGTTCGGTGACGTGGGCCACAAGGCGAGCCCATCAGTGTTTACGCAACTTCTTGGCTTACTGTACTTTCGCGGGCACACGCTGTCCTGAATTTGACGGCAGGCAATCGCGCGCGAAGCTTGTGGTGTGCTCAGCTTTGATCACACTGACCGCGGCACGTTTTGGGGTTTGCCCGATTTTGTAGTGCGTCCCGCAGGACTCGCTACATGTTTTGTCAGTGCGTCCTTTTCGCTCATAGTGCGTCATGGACGCACATATGTGCGTCATTGGGAGCCCTGCCACAGGAGAATAATGGAATATCACTTATTACTTATTAGGGCTGTCTCCCACCACAATAAAAATCAATGCACGTTTGTTTGAAGAAGAAAAAAAAAGGAGGGGGGGGGGGGGGGGGGGGGGGAGATAAAATACACATTTGATCAACAAGTCTAGTCTACTCTGATTGCAGCCCAGTGATCTCGAAGCATCAACAAGCTTCTTCCAGTGCACATCATCAAAAAGTGCTGTTAAAACCATGACTGGCATTGTTTCAGCTCTTTTTTTAACAAGCTGAACAATTAATATCATTTCTGGCTTGTTCAATTTCTGAAAACAAATCAAAAACAAGTCGACTGAAACGGTTCACTATAGTGGTTCAAGTCCACTCCCATCTCCAAAAGCCAGACAGTTATACCTTCCTCAAACATCCCACCTCCATTACACATCATATTTTTCCCCAAAAGGCGAAGCCTGGCCCAGCGCCAACAAGTGATGCTGAACAAGATGAAAACGGCTGAAGAGATCATGTTCACCTCTATATTTGCCTGCCACTGAACTGCTGTGACTAATGCATGCAGAAGCACCATACCTCAACAGCGGCAGGCAGCATGACCTTGCACACAATTGTGGAAACCTGGATTGGAAAGACTGGTTACAGTACCAGAGTCGGCGTGATTGAGTATTTTGCAATTTTTTTTCTGTGGATTTTTTCCCCCCTCAGATATTCATTTTTCCTGCCTCTGATAGGTGTTAGAAATCCCCTGATCCGAGAAGCGTTCTCCAGCCTTGGAACCCATTTCATGTTTGAATCCCCAGTTTGTTTCCTGTATGATGAGCATAATTACATGTCGAACTTTTTTTTTCCTTTTAGTTTTCTGCATGATTAGTATAATTAAAAGTCTGGAACCCTGTATTCTGTTTCCTGAGGGTTTAGTATAATATTAATTACATGTTAGGGCCCTACCTTCAGTTTCCTGAGGGTTTAGTATAATTACATGTCTACAGCCCTATCTTCAGTTTCCTGTAGGTTTAGTATAATTACATGTCTAGAGCCCTATCTTCAGTTTCCTGAGGGTTTAGCATAATTACATGTCTAGAGCCCTATCTTCAGTTTCCTGTAGGTTTAGCATAATTACATGTCTAGATCCCTATCTTCAGTTTCCTGAGGGTTTAGCATAATTACATGTCTAGAGCCCTATCTTCAGTTTCCTGAGGGTTTAGCATAATTACATGTCTAGAGCCCTATCTTCAGTTTCCTGAGGGTTTAGCATAATTACATGCCTAGAGCCCTATCTTCAGTTTCCTGAGGGTTTAGCATAATTACATGTCTAGAGCCCTATCTTCAGTTTCCTGAGGGTTTAGCATAATTACATGTCCACAGTCCTATCTTCACTTTCCCGAGGGTTTAGTATAATTACATGTCTTGAGCCCCATCTTCAGTTTCCTGAGGGTTAAGCATAATTACATGTCCACAGCCCTATCTTCAGTTTCCCCGAGGGTTTAGCATAATTACATGCCTAGAGGCCTACCTTCAGTTTCCTGTGAGTTTAGCATTACATACGTGGAGCCCTACTTTCAGTTTTAGCAGTCAGCATAATCACATATGTGGAGCCCTATCTTCAGTTGTCTATGGGGGTTTGCATGATAAGTCTGGAGCCCGATTTTCCGTTTCCAATATGGTTAGCAAATTACATTTTCCTGTTGTAAGCATACTTCAATGTCTATAATATTCATTTGTTTTCTGTGTGGTTACTTGACTCACATGTCTATAGTACATTTTTGGTTTCCACACAAATTCCAGAGAGGTTAGCATATTTACATATTTAATCCCCTTTTCTTGCCCGTTCTCCGCGTGGTTTACATTGATGTCTGTGGCACTATTCCGGTGTGGTAAGCATACTTGCATGTTTGTGTTTTCCGACGGATTAGCATACTTACATGTTTACAGTAGCATTTTTTTAGTTTCCTCTGTGGAACGCATGTATGTCTGTAGCATCATTTTTGCTTTCTTGGTAAGGTTTCTGTACTCGCATATTCATAGCACCGAGTTTCATATGTGGCAAGCAAAAGCACACTTCCAGGTTTAAATCACCACAAAACAATCCAAAACACAGCAAGTCACAACAAGCCCAAGGACACACCATGACCCTGAACCACACTCGGTCAAAGAACATACTGGCTACTAGATTGAATCGGACCCCATTTCCTCATGTAACATCTTTCGATGGGTCTTCACATTTTTAATACAAAATGCATTTGTGCGATATTTCATCCTCCATGCTACGACGTATGCAGCTCAAACTCTGCAAGCCTTGCAGTACACAGTGTACACCTTGTATCCAGTCACATACTTCCTGTGAAGGGAAGGAGCCGTGGCTGAATTAGCATGCGTTGGTATTTGCTTACTAAGACAAATCGATTTTTGCAAAGCATACGGTGTGATGAGTTATTGACATTTGAAATTTCTTATGAACAGATGGTGCAGCGTCTCACAAAAATGTCATCAAGTTCCTTGAAAAATATGCGAAACCTATAAAATTCATCTAGCGATTATGGAACGGGGGGAAAAAAAAAACCCAGGTAGTGGAAAAATACATCCAACAACTGAACATCTTTCATGGCATTATGCTGTGACTTGGAACTTTCACGATGACCTTGTCTTCCGTGGGAGTTCACATTCCATCCACAATGGAATACCATAGCTCTATGCCTCCAAGCCTTTTCTGTTACCGCATATGGTGACCTCAACATCTGACAAGAGTAGCTCCCATCCTGATCAATGTCTGGCAAGGACTGGATGCTCGACCACAAGGTTTCTCATGCTTACAAACTTTTCTTGTAAATTCAACTGTTTGGGCCCAACTTCTGACCTTGATGACAACTTCCAACAAAAGAGGATGGCCAGAAAGATCTTGTCAACACTTATCCTCACACCCACTTTGCTTCCTTTACCATTAGTGACTGCTGAATTAAAAAAAAAACACAAAACCTGCCAATGTATAAATTCACAATGGGTGCAGAAACAGGTTCTCACAGACAAGTGAAGTGGAGTGATTACACTACCCTATTTCCATTTCCCTTCATAACGAGTCCAGAAACTGTGCAAACTACATGTTAACACCACTTGCATGTAAAATTCCACATCACCAACAACAGATTCACGGTCAGCAAACAGAACAGTAAAAGAAAGCTTCATTCCAAACTATATGCACAAGGGTCCCCTAGACATGAGCCAATGAAAACGACAGGTCTGCCAAGGAGCAGGCAAACAATGAAGCAAAAACCAGGGAACCACTGGACAATGTCTGGACAGATGGGTCATCAGCTCCTGCATACCTCATGCACAACAAAGGCCACCATGATTCAGGGATGGACCTGTATCCTCACAAGACACTGGGTAACATGAAGGTCAATGCACCACCACCTTATTCGGCAACACTGGGTAACATGAAGGTCAATGCACCACCACCTTATCCGGCAACACTGGGTAACATGAAGGTCAATGCACCACCACCTTATCCGGCAACACTGGGTAACATGAAGGTCAATGCACCACCACCTTATTCGGCAACACTGGGTAACATGAAGGTCAATGCACCACCACCTTATTCGGCAACACTGGGTAATATGGTCAATGCACCACCACCTTATTCGGCAACACTGGGTAATATGGTCAATGCACCACCACCTTATCCGGCAACACTGGGTAATATGGTCAATGCACCACCACCTTATCCGGCAACACTGGGTAATATGGTCAATGCACCACCACCTTATCCGGCAACACTGGGTAATATGGTCAATGCACCACCACCTTATCCGGCAACACTGGGTAACATGAAGGTCAATGCACCACCACCTTATTCGGCAACACTGGGTAATATGAAGGTCAATGCACCACCCCCTTTATCCGGCAACACTGGGTAATATGAAGGTCAATGCACCACCACCTTATCCGGTAACACTGGGTAATATGAAGGTCAATGCACCACCACCTTACCCAGCAACACTGGGTAATATGAAGGTCAATGCACCACCACCTTATCCGGCAACACTGGGTATATGAAGGTCAATGCACCACCACCTTATCCAGCAACACTGGGTAATATGAAGGTCAATGCACCACCACCTTATCCGGCAACACTGGGTAATATGAAGGTCAATGCACCACCACCTTATCCAGCAACACTGGGTAATATGAAGGTCAATGCACCACCACCTTATCGGCAACACTGGGTAATATGAAGGTCAATGCACCACCACCTTATCCGGTAAACACTGGGTAATATGAAGGTCAATGCACCACCACCTTATCCGACAACACTGGGTAATATGAAGGTCAATGCACCACCACCTTATCCGGCAACACTGGGTAACATGAAGGTCAATGCACCACCACCTTATCCGGCAACACTGGGAAATATGGTCAATGCACCACCACATTATCCGGCAAACACTGGGTAATATGGTCAATGCACCACCACCTTATCCAGCAACACTGGGTAATATGAAGGTCAATGCAACCACCACCCTATCCGGCAACACTGGGTAATATGAAGGTCAATGCACCACCACCTTATCGGCAACACTGGACAATATGAAGGTCAATGCACCACCACCTTATCCGGCAACACTGGGTAATATGAAGGTCAATGCACCACCACCTTATCCGGCAACACTGGGGTAACATGAAGGTCAATGCACCACACCTTATCCGGCAACACTGGGTAACACCACCACAAAGTGTGAATGAAACTCAGCGTGGTTCTTTGTAACTCAAGAAATGTCCTTTTTTTCTCCAGTGGTTGAAGTAAAGTGCATTTAAACAGGGACTGCTCTCAAACCATCCGTCAAAGTGAACGACACTGCTTCTACATCCAGGTTGCAGCTAATCACTTTTTAAAGCTTTGTCTAGCATGTACTCATCTTTGCTGCCTAAACCTATAAAGCTTTGTTCATTTGGCATGTCTCGATTTCCCAAGCCTCCGTACCAAGACACAAACTCCATCTTCTGAACAGCAACAGCATACCAAAACACAATTGTTAAGCTGTCCAAAGATGATCGGTCAAAATCCATAAGAAAATGATGTTCCAAACAACATCAAGACCAAAACGGAATGCCGAGTGTGCCCATTTTAACAAGGTCCTTGCAAAATATCCAGGGATGCCCTTTGATTTGTGTTGGTCCAAAATTCCACAGCCTGGCAGCACCCTCTCTTGGAAGCACAACTGCTCTTGTCATACGACAGCTTCCAGCTGACTGGCATCTCCTTTCAGTTGTCCTTTCCTGCACAAGAGGACAGCTCTCATCAGGCAGCTTGAGGTTAGGCAACAAGGCTACCCAGTGAAAAGCCGCCTCTGGTCAGGATCTTCAGGGTCTTGCTCTGCATCAAGCTCAAGAGTACAGTTTATGTGTGAAAATGGTCTCAAGTGAATGGGCACACACAAGCTTGAGGATAGTTAACAGTGACTAGCTATCACTCAATGCATCTTATCTAAACAAGCAAACAAAGTTCAGTCAAGTAGACGAGTTGCATTTATTAAATTCATGGATTCAGTCAAATGAGAATTTAACAACCGTCTTAACAGGCGAGTAAAGCACATGAACTGTACAATTCGACAGGAACCTGTGACACCACTTCTGTTAATTTAATCCATATTCCAGACAGCTGGCGTCAGGTAGGAGAGGCATGCATATGTAAATACAAAAAATGTACCAAGACCGATAAAAACGATCCATCCCACAAATTATTAAGATTGTGAGAACATGAAAAAAAAAACCCACCTGGAATTACAGCACACAGCAGTTACAAAGCCCCTGGCACGACAACCAGCACAATGCATCCAACCCCAACAGCAACCAAATCAATTTGACCCAAGCCTGCTTTGCACACCAGCATACCTTCCCCTCCTGTCGCTGCTGTTTGACAGTTCCTCCCCTGAACAACCCATGTGGAGAAACCAGAATCAAATCACATGTAGGATGACGGCGATAAATCCCCCTCGTGTCCTCAGCTTGCCTCCAATGGACACGGCCGCAGGTCCCCTATGAAAGCCAGGACCACTTCATCTCTTCCCACCACATCCCACCCTCTGTTACCCCTCGGAGGAAGAAGGAAATAGTTCAGGGGGATGAAAGGGAGGGGAATAAATAGCAACAGTAGGTGGAACGAAAAAGGGCGAGGAAAAACAGAGGATTACCAAAGGAAGTAGGAAGGAAAAAAAGTGACTGAAAGAGAGATCCAAGAGTCACAGGGTTGGGTGGGGAAGGGTGACAGGGAAATGGGATGGGGTAGGGAATGAGGGGGGGGGGGGGGGGGGGGGGGGGGGGGGGGGGGAGGAGAGAGGAGAGAGGGGGAGAGATGCAGATTGAAAAGACAACACAGAACAAGAGAGCCAGGGGGGACGGGTTGAGGTGGGACTTGTAAAAATGCATATAGTCCTTGGCTTCGATTTGTCGCAAAGGTTCAAAATGGTGGATAAAGATGCAGTGTGGCATTCCCTGCAACATTATATCAATATTGGGGGATTGCTAAAAGCCAGATTGCCCAGGCCATGTGGAACATCCAACATACTGCAGTTCACAAATGAAAAGAGGGGTGGGAACTGGTAACAGACAAAAAGGGAAATCTAGGGGGGTCGGGGGCATGCCCCCGGAAAAATTTTTTTCTTAAGGATGCATTCTGGCAATCTGGTGTATTTTGGGCAAATAAAACATTCAGGGAGCATAAAATATGTTTTTTTTGGGCACGGTTTCATCTATAGATCACTGCAAACATACAAAAATACTCACCCTACTTCGAAAAAAGAACATGAAATGGATGCCCGCTTTCGTTTACTGGATGAGTCCTTTCCTGGACTGGACTGTGGTGCTGCCCTCTGTGATTCACATCCGGATGAGTCCTTTCCTGAGCTGGACTGTGGTGCTGCCTCTGTGGTGGTTTGCTAACTGCTGCCTTGCTGGTGCTTGGAATTACAACCAGGTCTCTGGGTGATTCTGTTGTCTTGCTGGTGCTCTCCAAATCTGTTGACTGTGAAACAGCTTTCTGGTGTAGCAGTCTGGATCTTTTTGCTCTTTGTGCTTGGCACATTTCACGTGGTCTTGCTGTGCAACAAGCCCACGACTGGAGTAGTTGACTTCTTTTTCACACAGAGAACAAAAAGCGAGTCCAGGAGCCAGAATTTTTCTCATGAATGTACACAGCCTTTCGTTGTCTGCTGTCTTCTCCATCCACTCCCATCTCCATGGATTTTTTATGTTGCTTTCGTCAAATTTCTGAAGCCCGCGCTTTACGATGTCTCGTCGGTACGCCATTTTGAATGTATCCCACAGTTCTTAGCGCCGGATATAGGCCTACTGTATCCTGCTAGACAGGCCATCTGATTACCGAAATCGACCGTAACCGAACAAGAGGTAGGCCCTATCTCCGCGAATTTCATTTTCCGAGGAAATAACATTTCAAATCCGAGGAAATCTTTTGCTTCTACCGCGGAATTCCGCGGATCCGAGGAGAATTCCCACCCCTGAAAGCAACAAAATCTATGCCTATGACAGCAACATTTTATCACATATTTGGGGATTGCTAAAAGCCAAGATTGTCCAGCCCATGTGGAAACATCCAACATACTGCAGTTCACAAATGAAAAGCAACAAAATCTATGCCTATGACAGCAACATTTTATCACATATTTGGGGACTGCTAAAAGCCAAGATTGTCTGGCCCATGTGGAAACATCCAACATACTGCAGTTCACAAATGAAAAGCAACAAAATCAATGCCTATGACAGCAACATTATCACATATTTGGGGACTGCTAAAAACCAAGACAACCTAGCCCAGAAACAAACATCCAACAAATCAAACAATTACAGTTCATGAAAGAAATGCAGCAAACACAATGCCAATGAAGGAAACAGTACCACATATTTGGTGACTGCGAAAAGCCAAGTATATGTGCCCATATATCAACATCTCACACATAACAGTCAGTTCATAAAAGAATGCAACAAATGCAATTAATATTTCAACAAAAGAAAACAACCAAGAAAACACTCACAACCATCAAAATAATAAGTTTTAGTTACAAAATGTACAGGTCTAAATGAGCAACTCCTTTTCCCCTCAGCCAGTTCTATTCAACATTTTTTTTTTTTTTGGTAATGTTTTCTTCTGCAACTTTGACGTTCGCATATTGCCATCATGTCTTTCTCATTTGCAATCACTTTGATTCAATACTTTCGTTTTATGTTGTTTATAGTCCAGTTGACTGCAATGGAACACATCAAAGCCATCACAACAGTTACTCCTACACATATGTTTACAAACGCATGCCACTGAAACAGATTTTCTCAACACATGCTGAAATTGATTAATTTCTTTCTTCCATAAAATCTTGGATGAAAAATGTATCTCTTTCAGAACCCCCCAAATCACATCTTACACAGATGTGTGCCTGATGCACTCTGAAAATCAGCACACTAGGAATGAATACAAAGTGTGCCAGTTTCTCTTCCCACGATACATGGCAGCTCATATATTCAATTTTTGCATATGCTAAATGATAGATAAGATAATGTTGCTTATAGCCCAGCCGACCGCAAAGGGCCACATCAGGGCTGTCACCACGTTAAAATCAACTCACCAGTCATATGTGCTAAATGAAATACATATTAACCTAAGTACATCATTAAGTCAATAAATATCATCCTGACATTTTATTTCTTCTTTTTTTCTTCTCTTCCAAAAACCTGTGCTTGCTTGCATTTTATTTCAACTTGGATATCATAATCAAAGTATGCAAGACGCATGATTTTGATTTTCCCAAAGGAAGAAAAAATCATGTTTTTCCTTCCTTGATGGGAAAAACGGTCCCCAATCCCACACACAAGCCATATCGTTTATTGCATTCACTACCTTCAATGATATCCACTATAACCACATACAAGATGACCTTTCTTTCATCAAATCCCCCCATTTTTCCGAAGTATGCTTGGAACAAAGTGTCCATTCTCCCCTTTCAAGTGATGATCACCAATCAATTCAGAGACTGAAGATGGTATTTATCCTACGTTTTAAAATGGCACAGAAATAGAAACAGAACCGAGACATGTGATCACCAATCAATTCAGAGACTGAAGATGGTACTTATCCTACGCTTTAAAATGGCACAGAAATAGAAACAGAACCGAGACATGTGGACTGGCGCAAAAGAGAGGGATCTTGAGAACATGGGAGAAAGTATGAGCATCTGAACATGCTACCTTGTTTACAAGAGTGTGTGTGTGTGTGTGTGTGTGTGTGTGTGGTGTGTGTGTGTGTGTGTGCGTGCGCGCGCGCGCGCGCGCGCGCGCGCCAGGTGTGTGTGTGTGTGTAGGCGTGCGTGCGTGTTTGTGTGTGCGTGTTCAAGTGCTTGTGTGCATGCCTGTGTGTGTGTGTGTGCATGCACAGGCATTCATGTCTGTGAGTAAGCAAGTGCAAGAGAGTGAGAGCCAGTGACTGATGGGAGCAGTGAAGCAAGCAAAATCAAATTCCAGTTTGGTGTTACATGGAATGCCATGGCCTATTCTCAACTCACTGAAGATATTCATAATCATACTTACTGTGAGCGATTCTCGTTTCCTGCCGCTAGTGACAAAGGTGAACCCCTGCGTTTCGATGGCCACACCCGTCTTCTGCACATGCTCCTCCACATACCTGCCCACACACACAGCCAGAGCAAAACACTGACATCCTCACCTAGTGCAAAACACAAAGAAACAGTGAAACAGGTCTTCAATACCGACGTATAAAGATCATGGACAAAAACAATACAGAACATAGATACGCAACGAACCATGACCTAGGACTTTCAATGCACCACAGCAATATTCACAGTACATAGATACACAATGAACCATGACCTAGGACTTTCAATGCACCGCAGCAATATTCACAGTACATACATACACAACGAACCATGACCTAGGACTTTCAATGCACCACAGCAACATCAGGGTTCCCAGGTGATGGGCATGAGGCCAAAAAAAGGACCTTAAAGGACTTTAAAAGGACCTCAAATCAGTTTAAAAGGACCTTTGCCAACATAACTTTACAGTACACCCCAAACCCTTTGGCATGCAGAACAGCAGACACTTACCTCTCATAACCAGTTATCCTGAAAGGAACATCTTCCTGGCATTTTTAACGTTTAGCTTGCAACAAAAACTTTGTAAAACTGTCTAAACTAGGCCTCCGGCAGAAATAGCTAGGCAGAGAAAGGTCAGGATGGAGGGAGGGGGGGGGGGGGGGTAGACACGCGGGAAAAGGAATCTATCCTGTAAATGTTACTCAAGAACTCAGCATATAGCTGTTCCCCAAGCTGTTTGTTATGTTCGCATGTTCGCAATCCGTCATGTTATGTACCTATATTTATATTTTCATCATTATTGCCCCACTCTTTTAATGAATTTCTATAAAGGGAACATTTAACATAGATACATGAGCGAAAATGTTAAGTCAGCTATATGCCGCGAACATTAGCACCGCGTCTGCACTGTGGAACCCGTGACGTCAAAAAAGCTGGATTGCAGCAACGCAACCAGCGAAGAAGACACAAGCCACTGCCTGCAGCTTTGCGTCGTCTGCTAGCTAAGCTTACTAAACAGAAAGCCCACTGATAGGCCTAGCGTTATAGGCCCTGCCTACCGCGTTTCAGACGATCGCGTCGGCATCTGTCAACTCTTTGCAACTTGCAAAAGTACGGTTTGGGTTGTGGAAGGTGTATCGGTTTCGTTTTCAAGCCTCCTCCTCTTGAAAAAACAGGACTTAACAGTACCTTTCAAAAATTAAAAAGGACCTCCTCGTGAGTTAAAAGGACCAACTTGCTGAATCAAAGGACTTAAAAGGCCTTTTGACAAAAATCCCATTTATAAGGACTTCAAAGGACTTCAAAGGACCCTACGAACCCTGAATATTCACAGTACATACATACACAACGAACCATGACCTAGGACTTTCAATGCACCACAGCAATATTCACAGTACATACATACACAACGAACCATGACCTAGGACTTTCAATGCACCACAGCAATATTCACAGTAATGGGATCTGCATGTACTAGTCAACACATCTGCACTTGGAGAGTTAGACAAGCGGGAAAAGTCTCAGATCCTGAAACCGACTTGTGGCCATCCATCCTGAAAGTAAACCGAGGCCAGTCTTGTAATCCTGAAAATTATCGTACGACGAGACATGATCCAAAACTGTTCAGACAACTTACTTAGAGATGAGTCATTTTAGCCGATTTAAACATAAATATGAGCTTTTGGAAAATGGTACCCCCCCCCCCCCCCCCCCCCCCCCCCCCCCCTTTGGCAAGCCATTTTGGATTAAAAAAAACAAAACAAAAGTGGATCACAATCTAACTCTTAGGCGTTTTCACCAAGAAACATGTCAAAAAGGAAAGTCACAGCATTGTTTTGCCCCCAAACTGGCACGTCTTCGGTGCATGGCCACAAACACAGTTGACAAACAACATGCAGACCCATCTCTTGGAGAGAATATTAACACTTTTGAAACTGCAACACAACACTACAATGAAGTTAGCATGCTTCTCTCTGCAAAAAAAAGAAGAAGAAACAAACAAAGTGTCTACATTCAACGTGGAAAGATGGAAGATAATGTTGCTTATAGCCCAGCCGACCGCAAAGGGCCACATCAGGGCTGTCACCCACGTTAAAATCAACTCACCAGTCATTTAAAAAAAAAAAAAAAAAAACATCTTTCACACATCTCATAAATGACATCGTCTAGAAACGCACCAGAAATTGCATTAAAAATCTTTCTTCCGTAAATCTTAAATCAGATGAAAAATGTTAATCTCTCTCAAAAACTCAAGGATCACATCAGGCGGGACATCCCTGAACAGGATCTTCATGGACTCCGCTGTAAAATGTTTGTGTCTCACATCGTGCAAGTCCCAACACTCTAAAAGAACATGTTTCATTGTGAGTGGCGCATGACATGGAATACACCACGGAGCTTCTTCACTCTTTAAAAGGTAAGAATGGGTAAAATACGAATGGCCGGTGTGCAGCCAGCACAGAACAGTTTCCTCTTTACGACCTCCCGACGTAGATGGGAGGAAGTCCTCAAGGTTTGGACGGATCTGAAAGAGTTTGTTATTCGTCTGTGTGTTCCAATCCTCCTGCCAGAGGTCTCTCACATAATCGTTAATTTTGGGTTTTCACATCTGAGCAGGGGATATAAACGTTGGACAGTTTCTCTCTTGTGGCGTTCTTGGCTAAACGATCAACCATTTCGTTCCCGGCCGATGCCAACATGACCAGGAACCCAAGCAAGAGTAATGTTGTAACCGTCCGCCTTCAACTTGCTAAAAAGTTTAAAAAAAAGTAAAAGTTCTGGATGCTGAAGGTTGCGGCCAGCTATGGCCTCCAAAGCTGACAGCGAATCCGACAGAACCAGAAAGTCCCTCTTCGAAGAATGCGAGATTATCTTCAAAGCCAAAACCAGAGCGGTAAGTTCAGCAGAATAGACAGAAGCATCGGAATGAATATGTTCCAACAGTATCTGAGAAGGAGCGCCAGGGCAGTAGGCTGCACAGGCCACTCCATCTTCAGACTTGGAACTGTCAGTGAAAACTTTTTGACAGGATGGGAATTTGGAACAGAGGTCAGCATACAATGCCTTGTACGCCAGAGAGCTGGTAGACTCTTTGCGAAAAGCTGCAAGATCGAAACGAATCTCTGGTGTGAAAAAGGTCCACGGAGGTTGATCCGGAAACTTGGAAAAATCGGACACAACTCTTAGGTCTAGACCTGCATTCCGCACGTGAGGCTGCATACGAAGACCAAACGGCGGAATACATTTAGGGTTGTTTTCAAACTTACTTTGGAACGGAGGATCAAAGACACAGTCATAGGCAGGGTTTTCTGGTTCCGAGAACAGTCGGATATAATAATTCAACGACAGTTTCAGCCTGCGGTTGGACAATGAAGGTTCACCCGCCTCTGCGTACAGGCTGTACACAGGGGTGGTGCGGAACGCTCCAAGACAGAGACGAAGCCCTTGATGGTGGATAGGGTCCAAGAGTTTGAGGTAAGACGATCTTGCGGAGCCGTACACGGCACAACCGTAG
>CM031621.1:7050530-7130285 GCA_018398815.1 Conus ventricosus
GAACTGGTGGCTGGGTAACGCGGTGCACCAATGAAGGAACATATCCAAAACCATCTTCAGCGACACAGGACATACAGTTTAAAACACCATGATACCTTCAATTTACTTCAGGATGAACATGACCAGGGATAGAGTTTGTCGTCTTTCAGTCTCAAAACTCTGCAGAAGCTGACAAGCTAACCCACGAATGAAACCGATCGATTACCCTTTGGTTTCTTTGTTAATGTACACATCAAAGCACAGCTGTATTTAATTCGGTCTTGTTCAGTTAGATAGAGAGAAAGAATATGAAAAATAGACTCTACAAGTGGTTTAAAAGAGAAGATGGAAGCTCGTTTTTCACCATGTCCCATAAAAATTCAATACAAAGAAAAGGGGGGAGGGAACAGGAAGAGAAAACAAACTGAGACTAACAACTTGTGTAAGGGCAGAAGAGAAAACAAACTGAGACTAACAACTTGTGTAAGGGCAAAGATTAACATGTGAGATGAGTTACACGAGTTATCTTCATGCACACTTAAACACATACATACGAATGCACGCACATCATTTACAAAAGGTACACGTTTCTAACTTCCATGCATGCTTTCACTCTCCCTGCATTCTAACATCGAAACCCATTAACGCAGGCACAGGGGGGGGGGGGGGGGGGGGGGGGGGGGGGGGGGGGGGTGGACGTGGGAGAGACGTTGGGAGGTAGAAAGCAGGATGTGGCTGGTGATAGAGAGAATCGCTGTGATGGGGAAGCCAAACATGGTACTTTAGCCAACACTCTCCCCAGCCCTACCTACAGAGAGCACCTGCACCTGGAATCCTGTTGTAGTCTGATCAGATTTCGGCCCAAAACGGGCGAACCTTGAAAAAATTCAATTAAAGATAATTTTTAGTGTTTTGTATACTTCAAACATTGCCCTTTCACATATCCAAAATGTAGAAAAATGTAATGTCGGAAAATATATTTTTTGCAAGGTCAAACATAGGTGTGTTGGGTCAGTGACCGAAAGTTCGACAGTTTGGTAAGTCTTTGAGAGCAGAAAGTACATACTACTTGGTATTTCTTGAACAAAAATAAGAGCGTTTTTTGTTGTTCTTTACTACCAATGTTCACTTTAGATTCTAACTGAGGAAAATTAACATATTTATTTATCTTTTTTGCGTGGGTGTTGATATTCACAAGCTTGGTTGAAAATAACATCGGTCCAGAGCTAGAGCTCCCACTACCTATACTGATATTTAATGCTCACCTGCACATGGACTTGTTCATTCTTGCATGCTGAGTGAGTTCATGCAGCTTTCACCTCGACATTCTCCACATGCTGCTGTACAGAACAGTCCATGTCGTCGACAGGAACACCTCACAGATGTACAGTCAGTCTTACAGTTGCACCTCACCACATGAAGAAGATCTTCGGGTGCGGCAGCATCATCTGTGTAGACAGGGACCAAGATGTTGTCAGCTACATCCCAGCCCCACTCCGTTGGATTTAAGGGGACTGACTTCTCATCCTGTAGTCTAATCCACACTTGAATCTGAAAGCAAGTCCTCAAAGAATGGAACTGAGCGGCAGAGGCAGTTGGTGGTAGTCGCTTTGGTTCAGTGGCTGAAGTGGAGCCGGAGAGCTGATGGAGGTACTTAATGTAACGCAGGTTGTTCAGTTTGTCGTCTTCTTTTCCTCCATACACCACCACCAGAGCCTTTTCTCCGGCTTCGATGATGACTTTCTGCGACATGTTTTAGCAAAGACTTCCGCTTGTTGACGAAGAAAAGACGATTCTTTCAGTTTCTCAACTGGAGCCTTCTTTCCAATGGAAAATAAGCTACTGGTCGTGTCACAGCCCCCAAATGCGTGGCAAAATAGAATGTTACTACAGACGAGCGGACCCAGTGCTGTCTGGACTCGTCTGATGTCCCAAATCCTGGTTCCTGACACAAAGAACACGTCAAAGTCTTGTGGTTTGAAGTGAAATAGAAGTAGTACAAGTAAGTCTGTGTCTCGTCCTACAAGAGAAACTGGCCTTTCCTTGGCCTGGGCGAGGACTGTGTCGACAATAAGACAGTCAGCATCTCCATCAGCATGCTGTGCCCCGATGCCATTCTCTATCAGTGCATCACTGAGCCTGTAAATGAAACGCTGTTTGTTGTTCTCATTGGCCAAGCTTTCCTTTGTGTCACACACCAGCATGTCGCCATCGAAGTCAACATCACAGGACGTTTTACACACCCGCTCTTTCTGCGAAGGTGAGTTGTGTCCTTGATGGAAGGGCTACAATCGTATCCGTCAAAGACAACTGTTGCTTGTTTGCCGTAGTTCCGAACGACGAATTCCATGTAACTTTGAACAACCTCACTGTATGTAGAGCCTCTGCTCCAAGCTAAACGATGAAGCAGATCACCGCCATCAAGGACGAAGAATACGTCATCGGGTGTTGAGACCATCCGGGGTGACACTGTTATGGTCGACATTGTCAGCTACAAACTGGATGGTGTCCTCTTCTGATACTGGTGGCATATCTATGCCTTGCTGTTGCGCTGCATTCATTTCAAACTTTCTGACCTCTGTGTATGAAGATGAAAATCCAAGATGATTTAATGTATCTACAAGAAACCTGGATCTGAAGACTTTATGCATTTGGATACCCAGTCCAAGTTGTAATGGAGCAATTATAGTGTTTGGTCGGGTGTTCTGGATGATAGCTTGCCCGATTGCGGTTGCTTTAACTGAAACTTCCTTTTCCTTGAAAATGTTGGCAAGAAATGTCCTGAGAGACAATAGCAAGAAGGTACACTGTTCTTCAACTGTAATGTTTGGTAAGAATCTTTTGTGCAAACAATAGCTTTGATTTCACTTCGAATAAGGTTTGCAGCTGTTTTTATGGTTTGTTGTTTCTCTGCATCTTCATCCAGTGATTTGGGTGTTTATGAAAGTCACGTAAGATTGAACTTGCTGTGTCTCTCAAAGTGACTACATCTGCCGTTCCCTTTTTCTCAGCAATTACGCCATTTCCGTAGTGTTCAAACAACTTCTGCTTCATATATTTTGGTGTGTACGCAGTATCAGCAGATGTCAGTTTATTCTGCATCACTTGTACAAGTTCTGGCACAGTCACCTGCTCAACATCACTGTCTAAGTAATCAAGAACACTCTGGAAAGCCTCAAGGCAAGCTGTATTTCTTGGACGGCCAAAGCGCACTTTTTTGGCTGCTGGTTCACCAGTTGTAAAGACCTGTGGAATGTCTTGTCCATTTCTAAAGTTGGAATAGCAGATGTTGTGGTAAACAACATCATGGGCACAGAGATCTTGCATGTACTCAATCTTGCCTCTCACATCCCTCGACCATTTGTCACTCTCTCCTCTCTCTTTGCAAAATCGAAGAATAGACTCTTACACTGCAGTGTTCTGACAGGAACAAGATTGTACACACTGGTCTTTTCACCTTTCTTCAAATTTTTGGCCTTCTGATTACAGAACAAGCACAAAGGAACCTTTTCATGACACAGGGAGTCGTTTGCAGTTGTGTGGGCACGTCTTTTTCGAGGTGATAATGCCTGTTTTTACATTCCTGCTGCCCTTGATGAAACATAGTTTTTGTTTGTGTACTGATGTCTACACAGGGAATGGATGTGGTTTCCTGCCTCAGCATGCACTTTGTCTCTAAATCTGTCGCTGGTGGCATTTATTTTAATGCATCCCTATTCAGTCAGGGTAACTTTATGAGTTACATCATCAAAACCGGTCTTGCAGATAACACATATGTCTTCAGCTTCCTGCAACACATGTGCATATGTTTTTTTAAAAATTATATGCATAGTGAAGCCAACCGTACACTTGTGCTGACACTAATTAACAGAAGGAAATGTATTGGAGGATCTTTTTTGGAGGTCTTTTATGTATCACTTGTCAACATATATATAGGTGAAATACACCTATGACATAAAAAAAAATATCCAATTCACATAAACACCAATTTCAAACATAAAATTTGGCGAAGAACAAAAAAAAAGAAGAGTTTTGACCAAATTGAGACCATAAACACATACGATACACTCAACGCGACCTACTTGCTGACGTCCTGACCTCGTGTTGACCTATCTCTTGTCGTACAGCAAACTTACGGGATACGATCGCCAGATTAAATTGCATGTTAGAAAAAAAACAGTGAGAGACAGATTAAATTCACTTACCTTTATTTCATCGCTTGATTCAGATACATGAATTATTTCCTGCGAACCGCCGGGGCGGTGCATGAGATTCCGCCAAAAGAAAATAGTGCGGCAGAAGTCTGTTCCATTTTAGGTCTTTCAGTGTCCTGTGTGCGTTTGCTAGTGCATCGTTTTCTACTGAATTTTATTTTAAATGTACTTAATAGGTACTGTTTCTTTGCGAGCGTGTTTTAATATATCGTGGCCTGACCTTCAGTATAGAGTGATAGCGTTGAACGCGTACAGGCGACATAACTGCGCCCGCTGTCTGTTCGGCCAGCCGCACATGCCACTGACAAAGTATGGTTACCGCAGTCGGTCAAAGTGTAACATAAGGGTGCTGATTTTTTTCTTTATTTTTTTCTCTTAAACCCGACGTTACATTCCTCTACATTTTTGTTGTGTGATTGCTTATGAATTAATCTACAGATCTGTCACATAAGAAATTTTAATTGATTTAATTCAAGGTTAAAAAAGAATCTGATCAGACTATTGGCTGTAGGTGATTAACAGCAGTGAAATGCCCACCAGCCCTCTGACAATGAACTGAAGCAAGAGGTGGTGGTTGGGCCCCACCAGTCTATGATTCACCGCGGCAGGAAGGGGTGTGGGGATCACGTTTAACAATGACGCCAATGGCTCTGAATAGGCCATGACAACCTGAACCCAATTATATATATAAGGAACTGACACATAACTGTAGCACAGGCATACTTAAGAGGGATCTTTCATCATCACATCATTTTTTTTTTAAAAGTAAAAGCAAGGGAGAAAATGACACACTATGAAGTCAACATCCTGGAGGAAAAAAAATTTGGTGGTGAAAATAAGTTTTCTGCTCCCTGCCATGATGTGGCTGCATTCTTGCTGTATGTTGATGTGTACAAAACAATAACAAAAATGCATACACATCTACATGTCATATATGTTTGTATGCTAACAGCATGGATTTTGAAGCATTTAGTTTGGATTCACATCAAATGATTTTCAAACTGCCGCTGACCAACACTAAAATAGTGGTGAATGTGGCCACGTGTGCCATCAGGTCAGAGATAAAAAGTCACACAATGTCTGCATACAAAATGTGTGTGTGTGTGTGTGTGCGTGTGTGTGCGTGTGCGTGTGCGCGTGCATGTGAGTGCGTGCATGTGTGTGTGTGCACATGTGTGTGTGCGTGTGTGTGCATGTGTGTGGGGAGAGAGAGAGAGAGAGAGAGAGAGAGAGAGAGAGAGAGACACAGAGAGTATATTATGCATGCTTATGTCGTGTGTGTGTGTGTGTGTGTGTGTGTGTGTGTGTGTGTGTGTGTGTGTGTGTGTGTGTGTGTGTGTGCGCGCGCGCGTGTATGTGCAAGTGAGAAAGTGCAAGAGTATGTGTATGAGTGTGTGTGTGTGTGCATGTGTGTGTGTGCATGTGTGTGTGTATTTGTGCATGCGCACATGTATGCGGTATGCACATATGCGCTCATTATAAGGTGCTCTACAAAGCCACTGATACGGAGATCTGAGGCAAGTGCGAGTAATGGTTGTAGAATATTTCAGTCACCCTTCTTACCATTATTTTAGTCACCATTATTACTAATATTATCATTACCATCTCTACCTTGCTGTTTTCAATCATTTTATTGCAGTGGTGTTATGGAAACTGAGTAGCACCCCCCCCCCCCCCCCCCCCTCTCAAAACACACATATGTAGGCTTTTAAAAAAATAATATTCTTTTAGTCCTGTTCAAGCAAATAAAAAAATGTGGTTGCCTTCCAATCGTAATATAAATGTACATCAGCCCCACACAATTTTTTTCCTCATATACAGTGAAGACATCCTTTTCAATTAAAAAAAAAAAGGTTAATCCATGAAAGTCACTGGAGCCCCTGGGCAAATGACTGGCCTTCTCTGGCACTATGACCAACCACCACCCTCTACCCCTTCAGTTTGAGCAGCCATGACTGGCAACTCAGAGCTCTCTTTTATTTATGTCTGAGAAGCGGCAGCAAACCCCCACTACAACAACGGCCTCATCTCACTCCTGCCAAGCAACCTCCACCCCCATCCACCCCCATCTACCCCCATCTACCCCAACTGACTGTAGTTTCTCTCACCCTTGCCAAGCCCCCCCCCCCCCCCCCCCCCCCCCCCACCCCCACCCCTTTCCCCACCTGCTTTCCTCTTGCTCCTTCCAGTTCTCTTCCTCTCCTCCCCACCCACCCCTCTCTTACCCCAGTCTGGGTTTTTAACCTTATTGGCTTCAGATGTATAACAATGTGCTCACTGCCCCTCACCAGACACTCCCCAAAATGCTCCACTCAACTATGTGTGTGTGTGTGTGTGTGTGAACTCTCCACAGTCCTACATTATGTACATGAGCTCTGCTCTACCTACCACATGTTGTCCATGTATGCTGTAGCAAAACATACACATTTCTGCAACGACACAAATGTAGTCAAGAACCAGGGTTTGATCATTAAAACACACACACACACACAAAGCGGCCGAGGCTTTTTTGAGTGGCTACTGCCATGTGTGACACCGACACTACAGTGTCTATCACCATACATGCAGCGCATGCTCAACCTCCAATGTCATATGACCGAGTGAAATGTCAGTTGTACAGAGACACACACACGCTGTTGGTTTGATGTTGGGCCCCTGACACATGTGCACTTAAAACCGTTAGTGTGATGCAAGATGTATAGGCTACATAATAATGTTGGACAAATGCTTGTCACTTGAATTTTTATATAGCTGAAGATGAGGATGGGAAATATGTAGGGACAGAGAGAGTGTGTATGGTGTGTGTGTGTGTGTGTGTGTGTGTGTGTGTGTGTGTGTGTGTGCGTGTGTGTGTATGTCTGCACACATGTCTGAGAGAGAGAGAGAGAGAGAGAGAGAGAGAGAGAGAGAGAGAGAGAGAGAGAGAGAATGTGTGTGTGTGTGTGTACGCATATGTCAGAGAGAGAGAGAGAGAGAGAGAGAGAGAGAGAGAGAGAGAATGGTGTGCGTGTGTGTGTGTACGCATTTGTCTGAGAGAGAGAGAGAGAGAGAGAGAGAGAGAGAGAGAGAGAGAGAGAGAGAGAGAGAGAGAGAATGGTGTGTGTGTGTGTGTGTGTGTGTGTGTACGCATATGTCAGAGAGAGAGAGAGAGAGAGAGAGAGAAAGAATGGTGTGTGTGTGTGTGTGTGTGTGTGTGTGTGTGTGTGTACGCATATGTCTGAGAGAGAGAGAGAGAGAGAGAGAGAGAGAGAGAGAGAGAGAGAGAGAGAGAGAGAGAGAGAGAGGGGGGGGGGGCAACAGACAATATCAAAAGACCTGCATTACTAATGGTATCTACATGGCAGCGAAACCTTTCATCACAACTATTTTCAAAAACCCTGCATACCTCTGATGCCACATCCGCCCCAACCACTTCCAACTAACAGCACATTCACACAAATCTGTTCCTCTCTCTCCTCTCAACTGTCACCCACCATGTTCAGCCAACACGCAGAGGGGGGGAGCTCACACACACAAAACCACTGTCAATGGCACAGCCCTGCCTATCTAATCAGCTATCGACATCTGAGTAAAGATATAAGTATAGACACGAGGCGCAAATAACTGTCCTCAACGTCACTTGACAAACGCCTACACACAGCGCTGAAAATACAAAGAAAGCATTTTCCAGATCTGTGGTATAATAATCATAGTGTTCATCGTTTGTTTCCAGGGAGGGACTCCCATCTGTGCCATTTGCACACGAGCAGACAGAAGAGGAAGGAAACCAGTGACTGGTTTTCAGCAGCATCTTATTTTACTCGGCATCACATGTCAGCGCAAAAACTTCCGTGAGTGTTTCTGTGTTAGTGCGTGTGAACAGTGCTTTCAGGGTGTGTGTGTGTGTGTGTGTGTGTGTGTGTGGGGGGGGGGGGGTGAACTGGGGAGGGGATGGGAAGGTAGTAGCAAGGAGAAAGTCTTTTCTTTGTCCATTTTGCAGTCTCATCTCTCCTTCCTCGTGACATCACTCCTGCGCTGCCCACTCATTTAACCCATGGATTTTTTTACCCCAGCCTAGGTCGTCCAGGTACCTGCAGCCCAAGCACCAGTCTGCAGCCAATGGTCACTATCTGGTCGTCATGTGGCCACCCACTCTCCTCTCTCTCTTGCTTTCATAATCACTCGGGTCACAGACTGCGGCAGGGTGCAAGGAGGCATTCATATATCGATTATACCACCACGGGTTGGGGAGAAGATGCACACACACCATCATTGTTCTCTCTGTTGCCTTATCAGGATCAAGCAAGCTGAAATGAATGTTCCCACACCTGACTTGTCACAGTCACCTTGCATTATCAACTCAAACTCCCCATCAAGACCAACATTTACTTTGGAGGGGGTTTAAAAAAAAAAGGGGGGGGATGGATACGTTACACATTACAGCAGCTTTTTCAAGGAATCAACCCAGTATACAGCACCATACCTGCTCCATCTGCATCAACTTTGCTGTGCCTATGTGTTGTCAGCACACATCACCATCACACGGTTCAATACAGACAGGGCACGGTACAAGATGTGAAACAGCCTGGCTAAACGGCAAGTTGTACCTGCTGACATGGTCAGGCTGTTCAATCACAAAAAAAAGAAGAAAAAAAAAGGCGTAGATCTCATTGTTATCGTGGCAACTGAAAAGCTACAAGACAAAAAAGTTCCCAAAACCACCCAACAGGCAGACTGTTTTCTTTATTGCAATTTTTTTTCTTCCAGATAGGAAGGGCTGGGTCACTCCGGTGCATAAGCAGAAAGGCAAACACCTTCCCTTCAAGCTGAATCACTAGGTGCCTCCTTGAAATTCAATCTCCCCCTTTAACACTGACACAGAGAGAGAGAGAGAGTCTCCCCCTACTCTTGGACTCAAAACACACACAGAAGAGTGTGTGTGTGTATGTAGGGGGGGGGGGGGGGTAAACAGAGGGAGCAAGAAAGCTGAAGGCTAAGGGAGGGGATAAAGACAGTTGCAAACCACTCAGAGAGAGAGACAGAGAGAGCGAGAGAGAGAGAGAGAGAGAGAGAGAGAGAGAGAGAGACAGACAGACAGAGTGGGGGAGGGGGGGGGGACAGCAGCCATATGAAATTATTTACAAGGAGAGCAGTTAAGCTTCAATGTGTTTTTCCAATCCTGAGCAAGATCTACATACAATTAGCATGCAAGGGGGGGGGGGGGGGGGGGGGGGGGGGGGGGGGGGGGGGGGGGGGGAAGAGAGAGAGAGAGAGAGAGAGAGAGAGAGAGAGAGTGTGTGTGTGTGTGTGTGTTAAACAATATAATACAAAACTAGGCATGTGAATGAGCTTGGGGTACAAAATACCACGCATACAAGAAGGCAAACAAGGGAAGATGAAGACAGTCTGTGAAACACATACAAGTGGGGGATAATGCAAATCATGAGCAAATTCAATCCAGTTTTTAGTCACAGCTCAACCATGGAGGCTGCATGGGCACCCCGATAACAAATTCCACTATATTCATGTAGAATACAGCTACTATTTAGTTTACAAGGTTTTTTTTCCCTCTTAGCATAGCCCAGCGAAGTACACACAGCCTTTTCAGGGCTGTCAAACTCGCACTAGCGGGAAAAGTAAGATCACACCTGAAAGTGCAGATCGTGTTATAGACTACGTCATCCTGAAAAAGAAACGGCCAGCACATAGGCCCCTACAGTTTACGACTTGGTAGCTGAACTATTGACATCTCTAATGCCCATAACACTAGGTTGTGCTAGGCACACCACACATTCCTCGGAATTTATTGAACCCTGGTTAAAAAATAAATTAAAAAAAGCAGTAGTGAGAGAGAGAGAGAGAGAGAGAGAGAGAGAGAGAGAGAGAGAGAGAGAGAGATTCATTAGGATATAATTCAAGCATCGACTTGGGAAAAGATTATAACTTTAAACAAAAAATCAAGCACAAAATTCATTTTGTCTGAGGCATATACGCAGGGTCGGGTGGAGGAGGAGGAGGAGCGTGAAAGAATGTCAAAAGTCCAACTTACCAGTCAATGAGTGGTTGATTTCACCCCAGTCTGTCTTGGAAGTCACACACACACATGTGTGAGCTGGATGGTTCTGACCATGTTGCAAGGACTGAAGAGGCCGAACTGTTGGATGACATGCCGTTGCTACAAGCTAAATGAACGGCTTGGCCCGGCCGGCCCGGCCGACCTTTCCCCACACTCAACACCGGCTCTACTTGTCCTCGTCTTGAACCGACCGGCTCTATGGCACGCGCCCAAGCCCCACATAGTTTGTGGAGGGGAAAAACCTTGGCGATCTCTACTTGGGTAAAAAAAAAAAAAAAAAAAAAAAAAAGGCTGACAAATGTACATCCGGTTCTCTCTGACATAGGTGAAGGAAAACGCTAGAATTTGAACATTAAAAACCTGCTTTAGTCTCAGAGAGAGAGGAAAAAAAACTCCCTAAAATTCCATCCCGAGAGAAAAACCTACAGAAGATACTGGATCTGTTTCGCTCATCATCAAATGTGTCGAGCCGTTCAGTATATTCAGAGTACTCCCTGACAAAACACACTATGCTCTCTGCTCTTAACAAAAAGCCTCTGGCTCAAGGCACGTTAATCTCACCATCCTCTCCAGCACGCACGCAGACGAGTGCGCCCGCCCCTCCTCTTGCATACTTCCATGCCGGCTACTTCGACCCGGCGTCTGTCTAACAGAAACCACCGATGACGAAATCCCGGTGTCACGCCCGCAATTTCGCCGGCAGACAGAACAATGAGATGCTCAGACACCGGCTGGGAAGTGAGGAGAGGAGGGGGAGAGGGAAAGTAAACAGAATCCGGCCGTACATCTGAACAACTAGCCTAACGACGAGCCTGAGCCCGTTCATGTTTTCCCCCTTCCGTACACCACCGACTGTGAAACAGTGGGCGAGACAGACACGCCGAGATGCCGGTTGGTGGTTTCCACACCGTTATGCTGTGCACACGAAGTGCGGGGTGAAGTGTGATATGACCGATAGCCCGGTGCATCATCAACCAGAATCGCTCCAAGGCGACTGGACCGACTGACTGCCAGCCTACAGAGTGTGTGGAGCGAGGAGGAAGCAGCGAGCATGCAGGCAGGCCTCTCGCGCTCGAGACTGGTCGAGGCGAGAGAGGGAGGGGAGAGGGAGAGACGAAAGTGCCAAGTCTACTGACTGGCCTGCAGTCACGTGCGTGCTGACCCTGGGCCGACGCTCTGCGGCAACGGGGCGAAAAGCACGTGATTGTGGTGGTGGTGGGACTGGACGGCTGCACCCAGCACCGCAAGCTAGCTGCAATGCTGTCTGCCCGCTTGTCTGTCTGTCGGTCTGTGTCTGTCGGTCTGTCTGCCCCAACTCCATGGTCTGCCCACTGAAAGCCCTGCGCGCCCATCGGCAGCGGGAGGCGGGCGGACTGACTGCTGCTGCTGCTGCTGCACTGCGCCGCTCTCAGTCTCGCCCAACTCAGTTTGCTAGCGCCGGCTGCTTACACACGCACAATGCCCATCGTATTCCATCTGTTGTATTATGAGCTACACCGCATAGCCGATGTCTGAAGAAGACGGGATCGACAAACTCCACCCCCCCCCCCCCCCCCACCAAACCACCACCACACCCAAACCCCCTGTTACACACGCACATCCTCTCTCCCGTTTTCTATGAATTATAATCGCCCTAGGAGCCAACGGTCACTGTGTTCGTTCAGAGTTAAATTTCCCCACAGGCTTGAATTGTTTTTTCTCAGTCCACTGAAAGAAATAACGACCCTGAAATCATTTTCAAGACAGATCGCCGCACGAGCGCTTTCAGTCGGGATCGGCAGTGAAGATGACCACTTTAAAAAAAAGACAAAAAAAAACTATCTATACCCCAGGCGATAGATGGACGCATATGGACTCGAAAATTACACAGAGAGAGAGACTCAGAGAAGAGAGAGAGAGAGAGAGAGAGAGAGAGAGGGGGGGGGGGGGGGGTACACACGCTAGAACTACTTGCATCCACCACTAAACTCCCATGACTAAAATCAATCTATACACACGCTAGAAGAACTACTTGCATCCACCACTAAACTCCCATGACTAAAATCAATCTAAACCGAGCAAGAAAAGCAAGACACATTCCACCCGGTTTGTGACCTCCAGGTAAAATAATGCTATCATCACCATTACTGCTGTGATCATCAAATCATCGCAATGTGGTGATGCATGAACCACTGTCGGCCATCGTCACGACGGCTGCACCACATGGTTCATTCACAGTGACGCTGCCGCGTCCACACCCAGTCAGCCGACATCATCTGAAACCGTCGTCAGGCTCCGTACGCTTTGCATCCATGCATGCACACACGCGCGCGCGCACACACAGAGCCAACATGAGGCAGTAGAGTATGTCGACGCCTGAACAGCCTCCCTACCTCCCACCCCTCCCCCTCCCCTCCTCTCCTCTCCTCCCTCTCCCGTCGGTGCAATGATCGCGGTACGCCAGGCCGACTCCCAAGGGAAAAGGTCGGTCAGTCATGTGTCGGCGAGTTGATGACAAAGCCGGTTGGATAAGGGCGTGGGACCCAGTCAATACTATGTCACTGACCTGCCCGAGATGTGGACGATCAAAAGCTCCCAACTCGGTGGCACTGATTCAGCCGATGCAACCTAGTCCAGCCGCGGACCCATGCCGACTTCATTTGGCCGGTTTCCCCCAAATAATGATCAGACATTGCCTGGTATCGCATAAAATGCCTCAATTCTGTGGTACATATAACGGTCCCGAGTGCAGCGTTCAGCTGTTTGTGTGCAATACAACACTGGTTTTCTCACTGCCAATGTGATGGTACATATTACTCATTACATTAATTTAAGTATAGCCGGCTTGTCGCGGAAGATAACGATCCGTGTTCAGAACGCTTTCAACATCCCAAATGGCCACTGCTATATATAACCCCATCCCCCCCCCCCCCCCCCCCCCCCCAACCCCGCTCACTAGAGATAATCTGCGGCGAATTGGACGTTGATCTCCCCATTCACAACTGGGTACTATTGGAGACGCGCATCGCGTAGTCCCTGCTCATCCATACAACAGGTCTGGAGACTACCAAGTTAACCAACCTCAACTGCAGTGAACCCAATTTAAAGAGAAAACTACAGTCTAACCATAGAGAAGGAAAAGGCAGAGACCAAGCCATCAAGTAAAAGCAACATGAAATAACCATAGAGAAGAAAAAGGCATAGACCAAGCCATCAAGTAAAAGCTACATGAATTAATAATGTGTATCAGGTTGGATTTTATTACCGCATGTAGGCCTAACACAAACATTTTTGGCACAGCGGATCACCAACACCTCACTTCCGGTGCTGAGAAGGGTTTGGGGGGTGGGTTGGGGGGGGGGGGGGGGGGGTTCCGAGGTGTAAGGTGATGAGCGACGCTTATCGCGCGAGTGTGCGCGAGTGTGATTGTGTAGGCGGTGCAGAAACGCACGCATAGATTCGTACACGTGTCCGATGATAAAAGCTTCTCCCTCTCTCAAACATGCTCACACCCTGTCGTGAGAGAGAGAGAGTGTCATCATCGTCAGGGACTCTCATGTAACCAGTCAACAAAACTCTGCCATGTTCCCCTCCTCTCCCCTCCCCGTCTCATTTATTATTATTATCATTTCAGCATAGCGCGGCATGTCAAGGACATGTCTGCAACAGCCAGCAACACCGCCCGCCAAGGCCGAGCTCTGTCAGTGTGCAGTGCCCACTGAAGCAGGCTGCGCACCGTTCATATACTGCACTCAAGTTTAGTAGGAATCGCCAGCGGTAAGCTCGCTTCGAAGTTCAGGTGTGGGTTTTTTTTCTTCCCTTTTTTTTTTTTTATTTATTTTTTTTTTTTAATGCCCATCACTAAACTGCGCTTCACAAACTGACCGGCTTCTGTCCATTTTCTGGGAGAATGGTACTACAAGAACACTGTGTCCGTCCACCTGTGAGCAGAACCACACGCTACATCCTAGTTTGTACAGCATCAAAAGCCACGGCGAAGTAGTCGGCCAGACAGTGGTGGTGGTGTGGTGGAAGTAGTATAGTGATAGTGATTAAAATGAAGGAGGTAAACTTGGCACGTCTCGGGCCTCCTCCTTCCCCTCCCTGACAAGGGCGGCGGTGACGGCAAGCGGGCTGCTGTTGTTTTATCGGCTGAATAAGCCACAGCCTGCCAGACAAGTGGGTGAGGAAGCGCTGGAGGAGAGCAGCAGGAGGAGGAGGGGGAAAGGAGTGTAGGAGATCCACCAGACACAGGCTGGAAAAACCGATCGTCACGAGGCAGACATTGAACCCCCCCCCCCCCTCTCCTTCCACCCCATCCCTGCCCACACAAACCTACCCGCCGCCTTCTTCCCCGATCATTTCACTCTTTTTTTCTTTCGTTGTCGTTAGGTGTTTTTTTTTTCCGTTCTTATCCCCCCTCACCCCACCCCCTTCACAAACTTGCTGTCTACGATCTGTGATGTTGTGTGTGTGTGTGTGTGTGTGTGTGTGTGGTGTGTGCACGCGCGCGCATTGTGTGGTGTGTGTGTGTGTGTGTGTGTGTGTGGCACGCGCGCGCATTGTGTATGCAGTGAGAAGAAACATTAACTACAGGATGGGGTATGACATCCACGAAAAACTCTGTGTGTGCGCGCGTGTGTGTGTGTGCATGTGTGTGCGTGCGTCTATATTTGATTTTGTTTAATTTCTTTTTGATAGCATCAGGACCACATGGTTTGAGAATTTTGCGCTTACGACTGATCTCAGAGAGAGAGAGAAGAGAGAGAGAAGAGAGAGAGAGAGAGAGAGAGGGAGAGAGAGAGAGACAGACAGACAGGGAGAGACGGACAGAATGTGCGAGAAAGGCTGAACAAGCAATTTTCACTCTCACTCTGTCAGGGCAGTCTGAATATCCCCTGAACATGTAAAAATGGTACTATGCCAAAAGGAGGAAGAAGGGAGGGGGAGGGAGGGAGAGGGAGAGGGAGAGAGAGAGAGAGAGCGAGAGCGCGCGCGTGTGTGTGTGTGTGTGTGCAGTGTGTGCGCGTGCATGTGTGGGTCTGTGTGTGAGAGCTGAAGGGGGGGGGGGGGAGAAGGGGGGGGGGGGGGGAGGGGGGGGGGGGAGAAAAGGAAAGCAGCAGCAGTAAAGTGGAAGAATCACCCAGAGAATTCGCACCCCCCCCCCCCCCCCCCCCCCCACCCCCATTGACCAGGGGAGGAGACAAGACAGGCGAGAGGACACGGGCGGCACCCGGTGGCTGCCAAAGTGGGCAAACTTGAGAGCGGAAAATCAATCAGCCAAGCCTAGCTAGCTTCTAACCCCCCCCCCCCCCCCCCCTTCTCCCTCCCTAACTTCCAAGTCAGTCTGGCTGCCCGAGCCTGTCTGGGTTAGCAAGACCTGTAGGCCTAGTGTGGGGTGGCCCATCGCCGCTGCGGCACTCACCACCACCACGCCCCTCCCCTCCCTCCCTCCCCGTTCCACGCCACCCATGCCAACGTCACGGACTCCCCGTGTCCCTGCTATCGAGTAAAACGCAACAGGTGGCCAGCAAGTGTGGCTGCCCCCCCCCCCCCCCCCCCCCTCCACCTCCCTCCCGCCTCACTGTCCTCCTCCCTTTCTCCCTCACTCCACTCCCCCCCCCCTCCCACAACCCTTTCATCATCTTTTCATTATTGTCTGGCCGATCGGACAGATACACTCTTGCAGAAAAAAAAACAACCACCACCACCACCCAAAAGCAATCCTACACCCAAAATGCTTCTGTGGTTAAAAAAAAAAAAAAAAAAAAATGTTAAACCTAAAACAGCAAGATCTGTGGTAAATAAATTTAGGCGCCAAGCAGCAGCTGCGTAACAGACTTGCAGCGTTTCTGTGAAAACGCATCACAACGACATACAACACATAAAAGAGTATGGAGTGACAAACACACAGACCAAATACGCGAATTTTCATCCCAAAACGCTTTCTTGTTCTTCAGTCACAACGAAGAGAGAAGAAAATGCACCGTGTTTCTTCTTCTGACCGCCATGGGGAGAGTTTCGTCTGTCGTCATGTCTTTGCGATATCTGAACCAGACGCAGTGGTCTGGTCGCAATTCACTCCACGGTGTCGTACTGTGTGATCTAATGAACGTTCATTTACTCTTGTTTTGTGTGTATTTGAACTCAGGGCTCAAATTCCACTGCTTCTGTCTCCGATCATTTCAGCAATCTTCTCCGAGTTGGAGCCGTCAATACAATGACGAAACGAAGAATTATGCTTTCGACGTTTTTCTTAAGTGGGGTTGGGAGCGCCTACATCCCCCCCCCCCCCCCCCCCCCCCCTCCACTTTCCAAGAAAAGGCAAACACGTACAAGTAACATTTTCCAACTCTCAGCCAACTGACATTCTCTGCCAAAGAGAGAGAGAGAGCGAGAGAGAGAGAGAGAGAGAGAGAGAGAGAAGAGAGAGAGAGAGAGAGAGAGAGAGCGAGACAGAGAGACTTCTATACAGCCAAGATAAGATAAGATAAGATAATGTTGCTTATAGCCCAGCCGACCGCAAAGGGCCATATCAGGGCTGTCACCACGTTAAAATCAACTCACCAGTCATACATATTAAAAAAAAAAAAAAAAAAAAAAAAAAAAACCTTTCATACATCTCGTTAAATGACATCGTCTACAAACGCACCATAAACTTTGTTAAAAATCTTTCTTCCGTAAAATCTTAAATCAGATGAAAAATGTTAATCTCTCTCAAAAACTCAAGGGTCACATCAGGCGGACATCCCTGAATACAGCCAAGATGAACGACACTATACGACAGAATGTGACAAAGACAGAGGGAAAGAACAACAGGACACCCACGCCTCCCACATCTTCCCTTGGCCAAGACTGACCAGACAACAGCAGGCAACCGTTCCTTCCGACTCTCCCTCCACCCCACCTCCACTCCCCCCCCCCCCCCCCCCCCCCCCCCCCGACTGCAACTCGTTCTAGCCGGGTTTCCACCCCGTCCTGACTAATGTACATCATCTGAGACAAAGACTCCCACAATGAAGTTCGGGAGGGGTTGTCGTACTTGTTTTGCCACACTCCCAACGTCTTGGAACCAAGAAATGTGCAAGTTCATACCCCCCCCCCCCCCAACCCCCCCCCCCCCCCCCCCCCAAACAAAGCACGAGTCTGTTCTATCACAAAAAAAAAAAAAAAAAGTATGGGTATCTGAACACGGTTATGGCGCACTCTAGTTTCAGCCGAGTTAAAAATTCACATAGTAATCTTCAACTACCAAAGGTGCCAGCCAGGGCATATGGAAGTAACTACTCCACTAGACTGCAGGTAGAGGACCCATTCAACAACACCACACTCTCACCACCACAGTGACCAATTCTGATGGACAACGAAAATGGCAGATCAGATTTACAGTTGGTGGCCCCTGGTATTGAAATTCGCGGCCATTAACACCAAACTTGATGCGCTAATATACAGCAAACAAAAAGGCAGAAGTTTAGCAAAGGTTTATAATATTCTCCCTCTCTCTCTCTCACACATATGAGAAGTCATGTAATTTTACTGCAACAGTTATGGTCCACTCTATTCTGTTGGCTGCTTGAAGTCAGACGCCGTCTCGGACAAACAATGCCTCACAGTATAATTACCAAGACACCAGTACAAGATTAGCCAACATCTGCAACTTGACATGACATATGCTGAACTGACCAGAACTTGTTCGGTAAAACAATGTCTCTTCATCGCCCACACATCCCCCCCCCCTCCCCCCCCCCCCCCCCCCCCCCTAAAAGTCTGCTGCGGGGATACCGGCCGACGGCATCCCAAGTCAATCTGGCTGGCTGACCGGACAAGATTAGAAACTGGCGGTCAGCGAGCCTTGTGGCTGGTCGTTAACCCCCTCCTCATCTTATCCCCCCCCCCCCCCCCCCCCCCTCCTCCAACACCCTCCTGCGTCTGCTGTCTTGCTGGCTGCGTGCGGCTATAAGGATCAATGACCCATCCGAAGGTGTCCTCGACATGACCTTGGTGGGCCGTCTTCTGGGACTAAAAGCGTTTCGTCAAAGCCATCCCTTCGACAAGCCTACAGTCTCAACTACAAGATGATCAGGATGGCTGACGTCTACAACGGTCCCGCTCCTTCATTTACAGACAGACGTGCACGCTTGTGAATGCTTTGTGTGTGTGTGTGTGTGTGTGTGTGTGTGCCTGTATGTGAAAGCAGTCCAATGAAAGATGAGCAAGGTTTTCAACAGTGCAGCATCTAAAAAAAGCGGCTTGTCCCTGTAATCGCGAATGTTTGCAAACGTCGTGTATTGGCCGAGAGGGAAAATTTGTATGGGTGCGAGGACATCCCTCTCCTTCCGCCACCTTCAGCCTTCCCTGAACTGAATCAGGTACCTGCTGGGTGGACAGAGGGGGCTTTCAAGCTGGAAAAAAACTTCCACCTCACTTGGGATTTGAACTCACCACCGTCGGTTCCGCACGCGAACGCCCTATCAAAATGACTACAGTGTGTGTGAGTGCGCGTGTGTGTGTGTGTGTGTCTGCGCGCGTGCGTGTGAGCATGCTTGTACGTCGGCAGTAAGGGTAGGACAGAGACTGGAATGAAAGTAAGGGTGAAGGTACCGATCACAGCAACACCCATCCTAGTACAGAGCAGCAACACACACTGCACGAAATAATCAAGAGAGAGGACACACACACCGAGTGAGGGCGCGATGAACAATACATAGCTTACTAGCCGGACCGACAAGAGATCTAGCCTCGAGCCAAGCAAGCCAGCCAGCCGTCGAAGGGCTCCCACCGCCCTCTGTGCCACCACCGCCCAGTACATAACGGGCCCACCCTCACCCCCTCCACTCCTTGCCTTTAGATAGGCATGCCAAGAATGTCAGGTTTGGCATGCATTACCCACTGCATTGCGGCATGCCGCCGCCGCCGCCACCTCCACTACTACCACCACCATCGGCAAGGGGGCAAAAACCGCTTGCAGGCTCGCTCTTTCCCTTACACCCCCCCCCCCCCAACCCACCACCACCACCACCACCCTCGCGCACACACACGCTCACACACACAAACTCTTTCCCTAACTGTTCACGGGCTCTTTGCAAGTTAGCAAGTCCGTGTAATCTCTTTCCTGGTAACCACCACAGCTGCCATGCAAACGGTTAACAAGCGTTCAGGATGTTGACCCCCCCCTCCTCCCCCCCCCCTCAAGGCACTTTTGGGCCGGCATGCAATTTATGAAACGTACTTGTCTGTCCGTGGTATGGGGAAGTCAGGAGACGGGGCGAAATGATGGGGGGGGGGGGGGGGGGGGGGGGGTCCCTTGATAGGATGAAAAAAGAAAGGCTGAGGAGTTAAGTTTTACTGAATACCAACCTGAAGATATCGATTGAGACGAGTGCATGTCTGCATGTCTGTTGAAAATATGGATTGCATACACGCATTGACAGAGCGAGCGCGAGATCATAATGCATGTTTGTATTCAGCCTGTGAATCCAATGCCGTTTTCAAGCAGATCAAATCGCCGCCACCCCTTACACTCCAAAGCTTTAACCACCGGAATATGCGATTTATTCTGGCGATCTTCACTCTACATAATAATATTATTCTAAAACCAAGGAACGGCTGGCCACCTGCGTAATTCGCCTTTAGCTCTCCCTTCAAAGTTCAAACATCCTTGAAATGGGAAAGGAGAGAATGCAGATGGGGGAGGGAGGAGGCAGGGAAAAAAACCCTTCCCCATTTTCCCCCCTTATTGCCTACCGACAGCACATCAAGGTGTAACAGGACACATAACTAATACGACCAATCTCATGTTTGGCGTGTGTTTTTATTTATCTATTCTATTTTATTTAAAACCAATGTCAGTTTCTTTGCTTCTTATTTATGTAATAATTTGTTTACCCCAACCCCTTCCCTCCCTCTTTTTTGTTCCTACTTCTCTCTCCTTGTTCCTGTGGTTCTTTTCTTCTGTTTTCTCCCCCACCGGGCTTTTTTCTTCTATTTTCTCCCCAAGCTTCTCAAAAATGTTACTTTGGGGGAAAATAACACCTTGAAGAGCATATTCTTTGATCCACTTCTACATGCAAGTTTAACCCTGAATGGGTTCCTCCATATGCCACATTCCACCTTCCCACCTGGTTTTATTACAAGCAGTTCTGTGGTCTTTGCCCGTTCTTGCTGACCAACAAATCCAACAGACCCAGCTGAAAACATACCCTTCCTGGCGGAAGTAATGAACAAGAAGGTCGAAGACAGTGTGGTCATTGGTAGAATAGGAGCTGAAATGAGAGAGCGGCACAGTTTCAGAGAATTGGACCAACATCTTTTCTTCAAATTTTGCAAGTACAACCATTCTTCACCCATGATCCACTCCGTTTACTGTCCAACATGCTTTAGAAGTTAGGACCAGCTGCCATCACATTTGAGGAGAATATGTGACAGCTGATAACTGGGTACCTTCTTCAAGGGTACATTCCCAACCAACTTTAAATGGTAAATTATCAACAATACAACCTTGATGTTCAGTACGGACGCCTTTTAAAACATGTCCTCCCATGAAAAATATTCCGAAGTTTTGCCCATCTCTCCTTCCTGCAGAAAATTGCCAAAAAAGCAGAGGGGGGAGAGGACATGTCTTAGTATCTTTGCAAATCCGTTTCTTCTATCCCTGTCTTAGATATTTTGTTCTTGGAAAACGGATCGTAATCGTAATTTAAAGAAAGTTTTCTTGGAACTCAGCATATGTAGTGTTACACAATAGTTATAGTACTAAACTGACTGCTAATTTAAAAAAAAAATGATTGTTTTTTTCGTTAACTATCTTAACTCTAGAAAAGGAACTTTTTGTTTCACAAATAGCATCGACTCAGATAGCTGTTAAATCATAGCATCCATTTGGTACTGATTCTGAAGTCAAAACCTTTACCAGGGCATTTTCTGCTCTGGTATTCAGCACAAAACATTTGGAATAGAATGCCACAAAAACTTATGACCACATACTTTGCTAAGCCAGTACCTTGTGTTTACCCTTCCCTTTTGCACACATCACAATAATCATCTGTGCACCAACTTCGCATACCTTCTGCCAGTAACAATTATATCGTTTGTTTGTCAGCACAACACCTAACAACAATGCCTTCAATAAACCCACGTCAAATCCACTGTCTTCAGTTGTGGTTTGATTTTCGTAATATTCTCTTTTTTTGTCCGACAGCCAGCAACAAACCCAGTGTCTGTCATTTTCACCATGATTCTTACAACAATATCACAGTTTTCTTGAGTTTCTATCAAGTTTTGTGGACTCTCCAGAAAAATCTGAATTTCTTCAGAGGTAGGTACTACCTTCATAATATATAGGGCACTTTCTTTACTGCATTTGTGTTTATGTGAGCAAGCTGAATCTCTGTACTATTACAGCATTTACGTTCTTGTGAGTAAGCGCATGCGCATGCATAAGTAAATGTTATAGAAGCAGTTGGGTGTGGTTGGCCAACTCGATCAAGCATAGTCCTCTTGATCCATAGGCCTGGGTTCAATCCCTGCTTGACACAGCCAGGTTAGACGAGTATTTTACAAACAGTCAATACCTATCAACGCTCTCTATGTCCTATGGATGATACTTTGCTGCTTTTTGACAAAAGTAATCTGCTGCAGTCAACAATGGAAGTTTGATAGTCTTCATGCGGTGTTGACAAACAGTGTATAAGCATTAGCATCACCGTCGCTTCCTTCACAGGGCTCCCCATGCCATGCATCTCTGCATCCTAAAGGCACTAGAAGCAGGAAAAAATGCATGACAACAATTGCAGAGGGATTCAGGGACGCACTTAGAATGAAGCGAGCAAGTCTGGGGATGCATACTGTGTTTTTGCTTACGACTGTCAGGTATCATGTCTGCTTAATGGTGATCTGCGTCGGTCTTTTGAACAAAGGAGGCTGCATGAGCAACTTGCCGTACATACGTTCATACACTGCTATGCCCAGTAAGGTTCTGGCTTAGATATGAGCAACACAGCAAATGACAATAATTGTGTTAGGCGGGTTTGCCACTGAACACCACAAGCTCTTCTTTGTTTTCAGGTGCACAATGGAGTCCACAAGTGATAATGAAAACTCTAGATCAAGCGAAGTTTCATCTTTGTCCGATTTGTCGAAAAAAGCTCGGAGACTTGCGTTGGACAGGTCAAAATGTTCGCCTGGCATGAACATCAGAAAAGCAGGACATTTTGCACAGTGTGCTTTGATAAACTCAGGATCATGTTGAACAAAACAACGAATGCATTTGCCACACATTTGGACAACTTAAAAACATTCTGCTTTTGACAGGCATCAGACATCAACCAAACAGTGCTAAGACCCTGTCAAGTTTTGACCTTGGAGTCTTAAGTGGCAATGGCTGAGGGTCCTGGGACCTCTTAAAATGAACAGACACGGAAAATCCTGTTTCAACATTAACTTTCTTAGAACTAGTCCAAAATCAATGTAAATCATTAGAATCATCACCTTCACAGCACTAGAAGATTCTGTCAACCACTTATTAAACATCATAAAACTTTCCTCCAACAACAGGCAAAACCGTAGGACCAGCAGAAATGGTATGTGATCGACAAATCATATGTTGTAATCACAGATGTGTTGAACCAGCCTTGTACCTAAAAACACAAATGAAAAAAAAAAAAAAAAAAAACACACATGTATGTATGTATGTATGTATGTATGTTAAGTCCCATTCCATTTTTCCCAAAAGAGTAGGCCATCACACTGTGTGCTGGTGGGAGGATGACAGAAGCTTGCAGAAATAAACTCTTTAAAAAAAAAAAAAGGAACACAGGTGTTATCTTTAGAAAAAGAGACAGGTTGGCTATTTTGAAGGGTATTGAACACACTCACGCAAAATTCCTTCAATGATCCCCGAGTTGTAGCTGAGAGAGAGAGAGAGAGAGAGAGAGTGTAGAACAGTTTATTTTTCTCTAATGTGAACACTGCTCCCAGCTGTACTGCAGTCTATTCTTTAAAAAAAAAAAAAAAAAGACCACCACCAATATTGTATAGTAAGCAAATCATACCAAATGCATTGAAAGTGAATGCTATTTCCGTACAGCCCAGCGGACCATGCAAGGCCTCCTCAAGGCTGTCAACACCTAGAGCCAAAAGGTTACAGCTTGAAAAAGTCTCAAAGATCAGAGATATGATCCACAAATGACCTCAAAACAACTGATGATATAGCTAACCAACCGGCTGACATCCTGAATGCAGATAACTCGCTGTGCTAAGAGCACTGGGCATGCCATTTAATTCTTCATTAAAAACAAAACAAAAAACAACAACAAACAAACAAAAACCATAACATATCAATCTAAAGACAAGGGCAAAAACACAACAGAATAGGCAGACTGTGACCACTGTGGACAGTGTGTTCAATTCTCACCACTTAGTCATGAGATCATGATTAAAAAGCTGGCCGTGTGATACACTGTGGACAGTGTGTTCAATTCTCACCACTTAGTCATGAGATCATGATTAAAAAGCTGGCCGTGTGATACACTGTGGACAGTGTGTTCAATTCTCACCACTTAGTCATGAGATCATGATTAAAAAGCTGGTAGTGTGATACACTGTGACAAAGAAGAAAGGTTACAGTGTTTCCAGAAACAATCCCAGAAAGGCAGGAAAACAGCTGACAGGAGGGAGGGAGGTAAAGAACAAACCCAGCAAGGCAGGTAAACATGGGGGGGGGGGGGGGGGGGGGGGGGGGGGGGGGGGGGGGGGGGGGGGGGGATGACAGAGAGAGAGAGAGAGGGGGGGCAATGTAAAAAAAAAAAAGAGCAACAGATAGGAGTTTACTAACGCAGACATCCGTAAGGTGGGGAGGTTTTTTTACTGAAACTGAAAGAACCCTTGATATCCCCTCAGAGACCAGACATCATCATTCATCAATCTATTTGTACAAGCCTTACATACACGAACCCTCGATATCCCCTCAGAGACCAGACATCACTCATTCATCAATCTATTTGTACATGCCTTACATACAATGCTTCTCAAGTGCTTCATAAATCACATACCAATAATCTGTCCATGTCATCCCTCTGCTTCCTCTTCTTGGGTGTCAAGACAATCGCTTTGTTGAAACCTGACCCCTTTTCAACAACGCACATTCCATGCATGCATGCATCCATTATTAATCCTGTCTAAATGTTGGCCAAAGATCCACAACAGATTTCAACTGTTGGTTATTGCCATTGTCCTTGAAGTTTTGTACTGATCCAATGGCTCATTCCCCTTTTCCTCAATACAGACCTTCAATTTATGCATGGCAGTCCCTTTCCTGTAAAAAGCTGTGGAAAAAAACACACACGAGAACTATCCGCTCGGATCCAAAAAGAACCATTTACCTGCAATAGCTGGCTAAATGGAATCACAATATGCATGGTCAGTTGCAGAGCATAATGTACATCTACCAATCCAAACGTCGCCATTCACATGGAGAGTCGAGCTCGACGAGGTGTTACCTCCAGTATGACCCTATGCTGTCGGGGAGACTGTCGGCATTATAGCTGAATACACCTTGACCACCAATTCATCCCGTCTACCAGCTACGTTTCACTTACATTCAGGTCATATGAGAATGGTTTTAAGTTGAGGCATGCAGATTTAATTTTAGAATGGTTTCAAGTTAAGACATGGAGACTTGATTTTAGAATGGTTTCAAGTTAAGACATGCAGACTTAATTTTAGAATGGTTTCAAGTTAAGACATGCAGACTTGATTTAAGTTGTCTCTTCAGGTGCTGCAGGTGCCATTCAAAGAATTATTACATGAGCTCCAAAAGTTTACAAAACCTTTTCACTTTAATGAAGGTAACCAGTTAAAAAAAAAACACCAAAAACATACAAACACAAACAAAAAAGGCCAGTGATAAATAATGATAGTCCATTTTACACAACGTGGATGATACTGCCGCTCATGCACTGTTAAACTGACATGGATGACTTGAGCATCAGTGAAGGCATGCCTCAAATTGATTAAAACTTTAATGGGCAATGACTAACATTTGGCGAGTCAGACTTGAGTCAATGTTCAAATCAGTATTTGGATTTTCATTATAAAGGTTGGTGACCACAATGGTCTGTCAGAAACATCAATACAGAGCTGCCAACCCCAAAATTTCTTCCCAGTACTATTCCTGGCTTTTCACAGTATTTTTCACCATCTGACAGTATTTTCCGACCGGAATTAAATTTCACGCGGCGTTTTGATTTCTTTTTAACCAACTTATTTTGTATGCACTTTTCTTTTTATAATTAATAGTGATTAAAAACTATTAGCATAAGAGATTGATCAAAACTTACTCTTTGACAATAACATACAATTTACTTACTTAGTCTACTTCTGCTAGAAAAAAATACTACTACTATCACACACACATACACAAATTGAGACACAGAGCCATATATATACACGAACATTTCAAACCACCACAGTGACAATACACATACACACATATGTATACGAAGAAAGAAAGAGCAGACCAGCATAAGACAAAGACAAAACTGACAATTACACACAAAAAATAATCTTAAAACGCTTACCTTCAGCTTGATAGCAGCTTTCTTTCACAATAATTTGAGCAAAGTGAATTGTCACTTGACTTAATCAGTTTTTGTCAATGATTTTAAAAAGTGAATCATTAGAATGTCTCTTTGCATTTCTCACTTGACACTCAATTATTGTTTCCACATTCGGAAGAGGGGGGTGGGGGGGGGGAGGTTGGCAAGCAGGGGGGTAGGATGGGCATACTACTTGCCATCCTCCCCTCCCCCCCCCCCCCCACCTCTCCCCTCCCCCCCCCCTCCCTCATGCTAGCCACAGCAGTTGCTGCCTCAGCTGCTAAGGGCCAATCCTTAACACATGTCGTCTGCTACAGGGGTGGGGAGAGAGAGGGAGATTGGCAAGCAGGGGGGTATGATGAGCATACTAAAAATAGCCACAGCAGTTAAGTCGCTGCCTGGGCCATTCCTTAACCATGTCGTCTGCTACAGGGAGAGCTTAACAGTAATGCGACGTTCACACTAGGCTGTAACCACGGTCTAACCAAGTGGTTACATGAGGATCTAACTGCGATGAGACAAACTGTATATTTTTGACACAGCGTGTGTGAATGGAAAGCGTCTAACCATTGGGCTCCGCCCCTTTTCTCGCCCTTGTTTTATGCAGTTCTCGCTCGCTGGCTGGGTTTGGTTTTACGCTGAAGTTAGACTGGTTTGAATGCCTTTGTAACCGTATTTGGTCACATCGGGCGATGTAACCTTGAAAATATTTTATCTTCCGAGTCATATTTTTGGGGGCCATGTAACCACCTATCGAACCACAAATCGGGTCTTCCCGAAAAATCGTCTAACCGATGGGAACCCACTGCAACCAAAATTGCGTGGTTCCAGTCAGTTTCAGAGCGATCTAACCATTTGGTTAGACCGTGGTTACAGCCTAGTGTGAACGTCGCATAGAGGACAGATGGAATTTCCTGCCCTGCTAGTGGTCTGCTAAGGCGAGAGCTACACAGTAAAAGGATGGATGGAATTTTTTTTTCAGCTAGGGCCTACCTAGTCTATCAACTATATGTGGGTGGCAGAGGCCTTTTTCTTCTGTCTCCTTGTAGGATCCCTTTTAGCACTACAAATCTGCTGCCTCGGTAAAGCAACAAATGGCCGTACCATTTGCGCAAGTTCGTCACCGTATTATTTTGGCTCGACCGTATCACCGTATTTTTGTAAACTCGCCGTGACAAAATACGGCCGGAACGTACTGGTTGGCAGCTCTGTCAATACACAAACATGTATATCAAAAACATCAAAACGCAGACATGTATATCGAACTATTTTCACCGTCTGGTTCCCACACAAAATTTGGTGCCATTTGGACGGACATGCAGGTTTTAAATGGTGTTTACTTAAAAGAGAAATATTTATAAAAACCACCATACACACAAACAAAACGGTGCCCTCAGTTTTGTTATTTAGGCTGATGGTCTAGAGGGGGCTTGGTACATGATGCATCATAAAGAATGGTAGCAACAAGGTAACATCATGATTGTCTAAAGGGCGAAAGTTAAAAAAGTATCCGTCCCTGCACACCTTTAATGTGCATGGATGCGAAAAGCTCCTGTGCTCTAAAATGTACATGTACTTGTTCAAGATACAGGAGATAATGAATCAGACCATTCCTAAATTCTCTCCTTCTGTCTCATAAACTCACAAATTTCAAAGGACACACACACTTGCTCGCGCACGCACGAATATGTACATGCACATGAACGTACGCATTCCTGCGCAAGCATGCAATACCCATGCATGTGCAGTCACACTCATACAGTCCTCATAAATTGTGTACACTCAAGCAGAATGAAAAGGGGAGAAAAAGAATGACGACCGTTTATTAAGAGCTTTTTTTCACATATCATTTATTGCCAAATGTGACAACTTTATCACAATTTGAAGAAAGACAGCTTCTTTGCCCAAGCAGCATTGCCCATCTTACTCCAACTGGGAAGCTGAAGAATTTGCATGCAAGGAAGACAGATCTATGAAGATGACAGGAGAGAGATGAACTACTTGATTCAAGAGCAACTTTTAACTGCCACTTGATTTAAGAGCAACCTTTTAGGCAGAAAGTGCGACACTGTGACCAGTCATGGCTACAGTCGGAAAAAGACAGCAGATACGTTTCTGCATTTGGGCTTGAAGTGTAGAATGCTTTACAAGCTGTCTTGACATGCACTAGTCATGAAAATCTCGACATTAACAGAGCCAGCAAACTGGCTTTAAAACAAAGTAATTCCATTCAATTAACTCTTTTTATACTAAGGGCTGCATATCTGGTCATTATGTTTACAACCTTTGTATACTAAGGACCGCATATGCGGTCCAAAGCTTCGGAATTTTTCTCCAAAGTGTGAGCGAATCTTTTATCTGAAACTACTTGTTACAGATAGCTCCTGCATACTAATTAAAGTGCAGGCATACTGGTACTTTGGCTTTGCAAGCTGAATGCTCGCGAGCAGACGCTTTTCACACGTCACCAGCTCGGTTTGACAACGTGGTGGTTTCTGCTACTCCGTCGCGCATGGTGAAAGAAACACTACAAATCGCCGTCACAATGTGACTGAAGGCCTTGTAGCAAACAGATGAATCATTTCAGGGCATAAAACCAGTTAATGTCAATTTTTTGTCCATATGATGGGTACCACCCCTTTTTTCACATGACACGCAAAATCTCATTTTCTTTGTCATGCATACTGTGCTACCAAATAAACAGAAAATAACTTTGCTAAATTGTTTGTGGTTCCTCAATCATTTATAAACATAACTTGAAAAAATCACAAGTCTGTGTTTATTCATTTCTTTTTAATGCTTACAACAACATGAACACAAAATATATATATAAATGGTCAGTTTCTGGGGAAAGTAAGGGGTAATAATGGTACAGAATGAGTTCATGTTCTTGAAGATTAAAGCCTACACGCCTACTAGTGGCCATATCAGGGTGCTCACATTGTCAAACTCTTTTCCTTTCTTTTCCCACAAAAAGACACCACCAGCTTAATTTCATAGACTTCACCCCTATCCCTTCCAAAAGTTGATCTATTTCCCACAAAATTCTAGATTAAGTGAAACATACTTAACATTCTAAAAACTTTTTTTTTTAATCACATCAAATGGAACCTCTCTAAACAAGTTCTTCATAGAGTCTTCTGTCAAGTGTCTATACCCCACAGGCAAATATATCATAGACTTTAGTAACTGATCGCATGGTATGCACCAAACAGTCTCCTCAACTTTTAAAAGATAACAATGGGTGTAAAACATTTGGCCTGTGAGCAATTTTGGGAAGTGAAAAAAAAAAAACAGAAAAAAACCTTAAGTGTTCTTTACTGCGAAAGTGACAGAATGAAAGAATTCTTTCAGGTCTGGACTGACAAGAAAAAAGTTTATTATCCATTTGTGTGTTCCAGTTGCTTGCCAGTGGTCTTTGGCGCCTCTATACACTCTGGGTTTCAGATCTGTTCAAGGCGATCTGATTAGGACAGATGATCTGGACAAGTTTTTTTTTTTTTTAAATATTTGTGATATTCTCAGCAAGACAATAAGCCACTTCATTGCCTCCAATGGCAGCATGACCAAGGCCCCAACCCAAGGGAGAACAATGTTCCAACAATCAAAAGTTCAGGTGATCAGAACAGTTCAGATCATGGTCAGCAGTGGACTCTGTCTGGAGTAGAAAGGGAGCTAAGGTAACGGGGAAACCCTTATGTTTGCGGCGGACTCCACAGCAGAAAGGGAGTTACAGGTAACGGGGAAACCCTTATGTTTGCGGCGGACTCCACAGCAGAAAGGAAGTTAGAGATACTGAGGTAAATGCTTACATTTTGACTTAAAGACTATCCTCTTTGCCAGAACCAAGGCTGAGAGTTCAACAGCCAATATGGAACTGTAAATGCGATTGCGTTCTGAACACTCCTGAGCAGGAGTCACTGAGCAATAAGCAGCAGAAACAACTCTCTTCTCAGACTTAAAACTCTCAGTAAACATTTATTTGAAACAGAGAAGATGGACAATTTGAACAAAATTGGGAAAAAAAAGGTCTTGCATGCCAGACAGCTGGTGCAGCCCTTGCAGAAAGAAGCGAGATCCAAGTCAATCTCTGGCACAAGTTTTAAAAAAAGGCCAAAAAGGATTTTCTGGGAATTCGGAAAGGTCAACTGCGACTAAGAGATCTGCATTTTCAAAAGGGAAAGGATGCGTATTCCCAATTAACAGTGGTACAAAATTGTGATGTTCTCAAAGATTCTTTTGAAATTTGTGGTGAAAACAGACATATGCAGGATTTTGCTGTTGTTTACTCAGAGAACAGGTTCAACAACAATTTAAAAAACAGTTTAAGCCTATGGCTGGACCTATGTGGTTCCTCCACTTCAGCATGTTGACTGTAAACATGGCTGGTACAGAACGCCCCAGAACGACTCAAACCCTTTGAAGGAATACAGCAATGAGAATTTTGTGACGTCTCGCAGATTAAAAGATTACTGCAATTGCTCAAGTTTTGCAAAGTTGCCATGTGTAACTGTGAAGGATAAGTTTCAAATTTCTTTTTGTTACAAAGTCACAGACTTACTCATAACATTTCATAGGAATCTTTACTGATTCAGCAAAACATGCATAAGCACTCTCTACAGTTATATACCCTATGATGTTTCACATTACCAGGTGCCTATCCAGATGAGGTTGTCACCCACTCTTAGTTCTGGACTTTGGCAAGTCATCTCAGCGCTTGGCATTTGACCCTGCTACTTCCCTTAAGTATATAACTTATCACTGAAATTATCCATCATGAAAGAAAACATGGCCTTGGAAGATTCTGCATCGAGCTTAATTTAGTCTTTTAGGACTCCCTTGTCCACCAGAATTTCTGGACCACCAAAGCATTGTGGAAAATTGTGAAGGCAGGCACTCTGGAGAAGAAGTGAAAAAGTAACACTATTTTCCTTGGCCTACTGTTGAATCTTGTTAACAAGACACTGACACCCACACCATAGAGCTGTGCGGGTGGCTCCAACTGTGTACAATGTACAGTCATTGACAGAGAAGACCTCACATCCTGGCTTACTGCATCAACGCTTCATTAAGCTTGATTCTGAAAAGACAGGTGTTAATGGCGCATCATTGAGAAAATCCACCTGTTCACAAACGTCTGAAAAAGTAGTACCCACACGAATTGAAACTATCCATCTTCCAGAATATTTTTGATGAATAGGGAGTTGACCTTGAAAACAAAGGTCATAAAGGGAAAATAGAAAACTAGAAGTACAACATCCTCTTTCTTGGTTAAAGCCTTGCTTATTGTCAAATTCACATTGCAGACCTATCGACATTTTTCAATAAAAAATGAGCACGTTTTCTACAAAGAATGCAACAATCTTCCAAATTTTTGTATAAGCAGGGGTGGAGGTGGGGTGGGGAGGGATGATGGGATGGGGATTCCATCTTCCAAAGTGTCTGTGAGTGGAGGAGATGGGGATTTGTCTTTACCCGTCATCATGCAGCAGAGGGTATAGATGGCTACCTGATTTACAGTAACAGTAAAAATAATTTCTTTGAACACAAATTACTTTCAAACTCGATTCATTAACATACTTTGGACCAAATTTGTGCCTTTACACTGGTGTGTGTGTGCGTATGTGCATGTGTGTGTGTTATTTCAATTTTCAGGGCTTCTTGTCACTGCCACTGTTGTTCCTAGGCATCTTCTTGAAGGAAAGCCAGAAAAGTTTGAGCATATGGGTAAGCAGGAATTGTTCTTAGGTCAAGTACACAAAGACACCAACATGGTTTTCTCCACAAGTGCAATTACCACTCGAAGAACACCTCAAGACCTTTTACGATCCCCCCTCCCACCCTTCCTGTTCCTAAACAGATTGTTCTACTCGTTTTTGGGGGTCAAATTTGTACAAAATAGATGAAATCATATGGGTAAACAAGTCTGCTGATGTACTGAATGGTTCACCATGAAATGGTATTTGTGGAAATTGCTTTGTTCTGTGGCCTTTCTTGACCACCCATTTCCAGTTTCCACATGAACCGAGATTTAAGCATTTCCCCCATTCGTTTATAAAGTCAATTGGAAAGACAAGAGAGAGCTGTTGACCAGTAATTATTAGGCTTTGTGAAATCTTTTTGAAGTTTTGGAACTGGAACAATTTGGGCTTTCAGCCAGGAGGGCAGAAAGAGCCCAGCAGTCTAAAAATAATCATCTACACCACTGTCAAAAGTTAGCCGTTTTCCTTTCTTTGAAGTACTTATTTCAAAGAAACAAAAACAAAATAAAATAGATCTAATTAGGTGGCTGACCTCCTTCCCCCCCCCCCCCCCCCCCCCCCCCCCCCCCCCCCCCCCCCCCCCTTGTCATTTAAAATGCTTTTTCGAGTATATTGTATCTTATTTATTGTGCTTTCGCTTGTTCATTTCATTCATATGCAACACACCCACTACATACCATCACACCCTCCCCCTCCACTCACTCTCCTTCCCCTCCTCTTCTCTCTCTCATTCTCCACTCTTCCTCTACTTCCATTCTCTCTCTGTCTCTCCCCTCTCTTTCCCCCTCCACCCCCTTATCATTTAAAATGCTTTTTCGAGTATATTGTATCTTATTTATTGTGCTTTCTCTTGTTCATTTCATTCATATGCAACACACCCACTACATACCATCACACCCTCCCCTCCACTCACTCTCCTTCCCCTCCTCTTCTCTCTCTCATTCTCCACTCTTCCTTTACTTCCATTCTCTCTCTGTCTCTCCCCTCTTTCCCCCCTCCACCCCCCCCCCCCCCCTCTCTCTCTCTCTCCCTTTCTCCTTTTCCTCCTCCTCACTTTACTCTACCCTCTTTCCTCGTGCCCTATTCCTTGAACTCTACTCACCCTCTCTTCCACTGTCCCTCTGTCTACTTCACTCACCACTTTGGCTTCACAAGGGGAGTATTGTGCATGTTTATGTCTGTACTTTTTTTTGTTTGTCGCCGAGGAAGGCATTTTGCCGAAAATTTCTTGTCCCGTTTTGTGTCGTGCATTAAATCGTCGTTACTTCACACTTTGTTTTGTGTGCTCTTCTGCTTTTTTGTCATGTTTCAGTAACGCCGCAGTTTGTTTCATTTGCCGATCTAATTGCAAAGTGAACGACTGCAGGCGGAAATCTAAACAAATCAAATAAATGTTAGCGAACCGCCCAGAGAAACGTGGACAAACGAGTCACAAGACAAAACAATGCGTTTCGACCACCTAGGTCTTCTTCACGTGAGACACTAACGAATAAAATAATGAAAATTCACTTAGCTTTGATCGCTTCAGAGTTCAGCGCAAGGAAGAAGGCCCAAATAAAATCAACAAAAAGGCAGCAAGTCTATTAGACGAAAAACTATTTTTAAACTGTTGGCCAACAGACTGGTTTCAGCTTCTTATCTGTGATAAGGGCATCTGCGAGTTTGTGGTGGTGGAATAGAGAGATTTGGCCCTTTTCTTTCTTTTGATTTTCTTTATCATATTCCAGATGTTTTTCTTGCGAGTTTTTGCAGCTAACTTGGAGTGTTTTCCTCCAGGACTTAGTGTTTGGTCATTTTAGTTAAGTATGCATGTTCAGATTCTGCTCAGAGATGTCGATGGGCTTGAATACTGGCTGCAGCTGATCTGTGGTACACACATTGTTCAGCCCATTTGCAAATTGCAAATGTCCAACAAATTAAAGCATTGCCAATGCTTTAATTTGTTGGACATTCAAGTTCAATCAGTAAATTAGGTGTCTGAAACTTTTTTGGAATGTTGGCTTTAGTACAGTTTCTGCAGGGTCAGAACTTTGCAGAATCCCATCTTCTACAAATGCCTTTTCAAATTTTGAAGCAAACAATCTTACTTTGTTCCCTTCAAACTGACTGTTCATTTATTAATCATTTAATGTGTTCCTTTCTGTTGTCTTCACTTTTAAATTAATTTAGAAATGTTTTTTTCCTTGCAGATTGCTGTAAACAGACCACTCATAGTCTTGGACCAGCAAGAGATGGCATACTGTCCCAAGTCACATGAAAGAGTATCAGTGGAAAGATCTGAATCCATTATTCAGACAAGCAGGGCTCAAAATACCTACCTGTCTAGACTGTCCATGATGAGTAACTCTTCTGGCGGACAAGTCGAACTTCTCTCTCCACTTGTCCACGGGGCAACACTTCTCCAACGGTGTCAGTGAATGTGGGGCTGAGAAATAAGCTTCAGTACAGACTGACTGCACTTCCCTCTTTCCTTTTCACTTTGACACCTTCTCTACCACCACTCCCCCCACCCCCATCCCTTTCCTCCATCCCCTCCAGTTTTTCTTATGACCCAATCTTTTGCTGAAGGCTGTTTTGTTGGGAGTAAAGCGTGATCCATGGGTGAAACTTGAAAAAAATGGAAAAAACTGAAAGGTCAGGGTCCAGGGCAGCACCCCCGGTGGGGGGCCCAAGCCCCCCGGCCGAAATGGATTTTTAAAAAATTCAGACAGTTTTCGTGGCCTCTGGTGAAAGGAAATTTGGAACTGAGGCCTTGTTTGAAACACATATTGCTTATATGACAGTTTCATGAAGTGGGTTTTTTTTTTCTTTTTTTTTTTTTGGTGTGTGTGTGAAATACAGTGCAGTGAAACCTCTCTATTTAGACCTTCCCTAATAAGACTTCCTCTCTAAAGTGACTCTAAATTCTGTGACGGTTCCATCAAACTGTTAAATTACCTATCTCCTCATCTTCTTTTAAAAAAAATTCCATGTTTCATGTTAAGATCACACATCTGTGCATTTTCTAAGGTCTTAATAGAGTTTCCACTGTACTTCCAAAACTAACCCATTTTATTACACAGAAGATATAGAACCTTTAGTAGTTTTCCCCATCCTTTTTCCAGAAAACTAATCCTCATATTTATTTGTCTTCTATGTTTTTTTTTCTTTCTTTAAATGTTTTTTTCATACTATTATGTCTCTCTCTCTCTCTCTCTGCCTTACATCCATCTTTGTGTGTGTGTGTGGTGTGTGTGTGTGTGTGTGTGACTAGGGGGTAAGAGGGGGGCGGCGCATGGAGGGCTGCTGAAAAAGATTTTACTGAAATTCTTACCTTCATGCTTTTAATATGGTCCGGACTTCTGGCATGCTTTGCTAGCCGAGATTTTCCATTGGATCCATACTTGAGGTCCGAGGCAAAACGCTACACCAGGTTTGTTCGTTTTCAAACACCAAACACGATGTCGTTTTTCATCATCTATTTCGTTCAGCCAAGCCCATGGCCACTTATTTGTGATGCCAGCATCGATCTCTTCAACTGAATCACCTTCAAGATAGGACATTCTCATGGTTTCCAACGAACTCAATCTAGATTTCAGCAAATTTTGCTTTATCTTTGTTCCCTAAAATAAAGGGTACTTCCGATTCGGCACTTCCGTTTTATGGTAAGACGCGCTTGATACGTAATTTGTGCAATTTTAGAGACAACTTTTTTTTTCCTTTCCAGATTTACGATAAAGGGAAAATTCCGTCTCAAATAATTTCATAAAACGGATTCCGTCCTCAGACTGCAGAAGTTTCACCCATGGTGATCTATACACAAGGTCAGCAGCATACAGTTGGTCAGAACAGATATCTAATCCCAAGTTTTTTATGTAGATAGGAAGTGGACTATTTCAATGTGTATGTAGTGAAGAGAGAAAGACAGAGACTGAGAGCTTGACAGAGATTCCATAATTTTAGTTCATTCAAAGGATGTGTAAATGGTAGGTAATATAACGATCTCACTCTGTTTTTCTTACACCCTTAAAGGCAATGAGAAAGATACCCTGGTAAGCAAATACATTGTTTCACATCTATTTTTGTCTCTTAAGCCGCACCATGCTTGAGCAGAATGTATTATTATTCAATGATGTCTGCTAACTTGTGGCTGCACTACCGATGGTTATTTTTATGACCTTTTTACCTAGGGAGGGCAAACAGAAATTCAAGTAGACAAGCACATTTTCTTTCTTTATATCAACTTGCCCCAAAGGACAACTGAAAATTACTTGGGAAATTCTAGCCCTGACAAGTCTAGCTCAAAGACGACACTGTGCTGAGAAGACTCTTAGGAGAAGTATCTACATGACCCTAGAGGACTGTGGCCATTAAAATCATCCAACAGCAAAAAGGAGCAAGCATCAAGTTACCTAGCAACAAAAAGGAGCAAGAGTCAAATGAAAGTGCACCACGTGCGCTTCGACCCCATCTCGCCCCGGTGAGTTTGTCAGTCGTGTAGTGTTTCCGATGTCCAGTTTTGCCTCTGTGGACGCAAACTGCGTCACGATGCAATGCGTCACGTGATCGCTGACCGACGTTGCTGTTTGTAGGACAGCAAGTATAACTTGATATCAAATTTGGTGGCAATTGGCCTAAAACTGTGGCCGTGTGTAAGTGAACAGACAAACTGAGCTTTATATACTAAAATTTACAAGGTAAGTCTAGTTTGGAGAAGACATCATGCAGAAGCTCCTGGGTGAAGTATCTACATCACTGAAGTCACCAACAGCAAAAGTCACATGAATGCATACCAGAAACAGATATCCATCTTTCAAACCCAAGTCCAGCATGGAGAAGATATCATGCAGAAAACCACTTCTGGGTGAAGTATTTACATTACTCGTAGGTGGATTTGGTTATCAAAATCACCAAGAACAAAAAAGATGTGGATGTTCTTTTGTCAAGCTGGTCAGTCTTGCTGATAACACACACACACACACACACACACTCTCTCTCTCTTCGACATGCTGTTCAAATCTGAAAATCCAGAGATGGTCTATTGTGGAATATATCAAGGGGTGCACTACAGTTCGTGATTTGAACTAGTTGGCATGATCATCAAGAATACTGAAATTATTTTATAACAAAAAAGCAGACCAAAATGGATGAAATGGCAAGAGAAACACAATAGGAAATAAACTAACCCAAATAAATGAATAAAACCACTAGGTAACCAATCAAAGTACAAAAAGCATTTTAAATTTAATCAGCAATAAAATTAGAAGTGTGTGGTAATAACACCAGCAACACAAAGTTTAAGCAAAAAAACAGTCCTTTATTTCGTTTACACATCATTTCATTGTTTCATGTACTTTTTTTTTATCTTTCTGTTCTGTGAACAGAACTGGAATTGTCTTTAAATTTTGAAATTTTATGTTGCATTTTGTTTACACTGCCTTAAGAATTTACACATCATTTGCAACCCAGATAAGGCCAATGTAGTTGGCCAGTAAAAGCAACATCACTTATTTATTTACCGATTCATTTATTCACATGTCCCGTTTCCCTTTTGTGCCATTCATCTCACAGTCTTGTATAAATGTGTCCGCTCATCAGATCATTTTTTAACAGTTTGTTCCTGGTGAAGGAAAAAAAAAAATTGCAAACTACCGTTTCATTTTCTTTATACTTATACACACACACAAATCAGCCAAACACACACACAAACCAACCTGAATAGACTAACTTAAAAGAAAAAAAAAAGGTTCTGGCAATACATCAGATTTGTATAAAATTGTGTTGCTTATGCCAAAATAACTGAGCAACATGACTTCAGACACATGATCTTTCTAAGCCGTTGCAAGTGACAAAAATTTTTCAGTTGAATGAAAGAACCTCCTGGGTAAATTCCCTGTGTGCGTGTGTGTGTGTGTGTGTGTGTGTGTGTGTGTGTGTGTGTGTGTGTGTGTGTGTGTGTGTGTGTGTGTGAGACGTGTGCAATTGCTTCCTAAAATTACAAATGTAATCTAAGCTTATTTATTAACTACATTGGACTCTTGTGTTAAAGAATTTCATCTTTAAACACTATCACAACATTGCTAGTGCTCTGTTGCTGTCTCTGTTTTCACAGGACAAAACTGCTCACATTGCTGGCAACTTGCCTACTGAATAGATCTAGTTGCAAAGCGAGACGACTGCAGGCGGAAATCTAAACAAATCTTAAATAAATGTTAGCGAACCGCCCAGAGAACGTGGACAAACGAGTCACAAGACAAAACACAACGCGTTTCGACCTCTTAGGTCTTCGTCAGGTGAAGTATAAACGAATAAAACAACGAGAATTCACTTAGCTTTGATCGCATCAGATCGCTCAGGGTTCAGCGCAAGGAAGAAGGCGTTGAATGACTTCAACGCCTTCTTCCTTGCGCTGAACCCTGAGCGATCTGATGCGATCAAAGCTAAGTGAATTCTCGTTGTTTTATTCGTTTATACTTCACCTGACGAAGACCTAAGAGGTCGAAACGCGTTGTGTTTCGTCTTGTGACTCGTTTGTCCACGTTCTCTGGGCGGTTCGCTAACATTTATTTAAGATTTACTGAATAATCATTCAGTCCTTCCCCATTTACTTATGAGTCCAACAAAGAGGCCAGGGTCAAGAAACCTTGGTATATGATCCCTTCCAGGCTTTGGGAGGGATATATGCATCAGTCCTATACCTCTCCTACTTTAGTCATCCTTGTTGCTGACATCAGCGATGATTCAGCAACTTTTTGGTAGGAAGTTGCCAGGAGGTTTTAGAATGAAGCTGCCTGAAGACAGAGCAAAAAGGAATTTGACTGGATGGTTTTTACACAGAAAGCAGACCGATCTTTGCAAATAGCAGGTACCAAAGTTTGGTTGACCAGGCACAGCAGCAATATTGGCAAAAGTTTCATAGCACTAGCAGATTTTGAAGTGAAAGTCATGACAAAATAATATAGTGGTGATTCACTGCGGCTTCACACAAATCTTTTTTTTTTTTTTTTTTTTAGCCTTGGAGATAAACAATGACGAAGCTCACTTGGTCAAAGTGAAAATCCTGGCCAGTTGCTGATTTTCAAATTTGGTGATGAAGCCTTATCAATTGATTGTGTAATTGCATCCCAATGAAAAAGACCTTGGTAAATAACTTCAATGAAGCCGATGTGATCGTAACAAAAGTCTCCGTCAGTTTCCAGCTTTAAAATCTGGTGACCAAGCTGCATCGATCTGAATGTGAAATTGCAATCCAAGTCAAATTTGAAATATCGGAAACAAGAGTGGCGAGGCTACACGTCAGTGAAAAAAATGTAAGCATATAGCCTGGAGACAGATGTATGAATGATGCAGTTGATAGCAGTCTAAAATCAAAGTGGCAACAGTTGATAGCCTGGAGACAGATGTATGAATGACGCAGTTGATAGCAGTCTAAAATCAAAGTGGCAACACTTGAAAGGAACAGAATGCAGATAAAAGAGATCACCTATTTTGACAGTGGATGATTTGAAACAATTCTTTTGACTTTTGAAACACCATATTATCAGAAAGGTCAGTCAGGAGAGCTGATAAAAGCTGAAAAGGTCTGTGAATTGCCAGGGGACCTGAGGGCAGGTATACACCCCCCAACGAGGTCCAACGGCAGTGGCCTGATGGAAGCTGAAAAGACAAAGAACTGCAAGAAGTTCCATCCTCATGAAGCCATGGTGGGAGTCCACAGGCAATGGCCTCGTGGGCAAGTGAAACTAACCTAGCTGAATGAAGGCTCAACACTCTCTGTCTCACCTACATATAACTATTTTTCCTTTTAAAGATTAAATGTAGCCAGTGAAAATTACAAGAAAGTAAAAACAAAAGATATAAAAGTACTAACACTGCATATTAATTCTTAATCAACCACAGAAAACAAAAACTGTTAAAGCTCTTAGCTGGAAGTCACAGAGCTGGCACACTGCATTCCGAAATGATCCAAGACTTGTTTGCAACTTGACATGTTACTTTATGTTTGGTCATTCCATGTGGTTTACAAAAACATTCTTTTGGGACCAGCTTATTTGATCATTTCCTGGCAGAAATTGCAATAAACCTTTCCTGGCAAGTCTCTTTTCAATCATTGACACTTGAGGCAACTCCTAATTTTCCCAACTTACAAACTACCTTTCAGTTTTCACAGTATGCTCCAGCCATCCTGCTGAACACCAGCAATTCTTGAGGTTTGCAATCCTGTAAGCATCTCTTGCCGAAACAGGTTCTTTTTTCAGCCTTCAAAACATCCTGGGTATAGTGACTTTTCACCAAACAAGCTTAGAGCTGCAATACGAGTTGAAAAACCAAATGAGAATAAAGTAACAGAATCATGAACTTGACTGGTACCTGAAACCCATATGTCTTCATCTTACACATACAATGACACATACACCCCAAATTTTCTCAGTGGAATCATGCAGATCTTGAGAACGACCCTGGAGATATTTCAAAGAATCCAAATCTGTTTAAGCCAGAAATATCCTGAAAAACGGCGTAAAAAGTCATTGTCAGGTCTGTTATTTTTTCATCAGATTATTCAAAAAATATTTTTAAAACCCCTCAAAACTAGTAAAACGGCGCAAAGTCATTGTGAGGTCTGTTATTTTTCCATCAAATGATTATAAAAAAAAAAAGACCAAACTGGACGTTCCGATGCAAATTCTGTGCTGTTTACAACTGTATGAACAGCACACACTGAGCAGCTCCATTCACGACCGACACCTCAGCAATTCATGCAGCAAGATCTCTTGTGCGCACAGTTACAGTATTAACTTGCCGGCATCCCTGATGTGGCCTCTGTGGTCAGCGGGGCTAGAAAGACTGACTGACTTGAGACCCCCCCCTGCAATACGTTTATATTCTGTGGTAAAAGTGTGGCCAACTTTCAGTCCATGCTTACTCACTCAGGTTTTTCCTGTACGTCATGGTATCAGATTTATCGCTTACAGTCAGGCTTTGGTCATGTACACAACTGAAAATCAACTTGTCTCAGATGCATGCAATAGCAATATTTCTCTATTTTCTCCCTAAATCCTGGTGGGTATCCTTACAACAACGGATCCATATACTCCAAATTTGTTGTTCTGAGCATTTCTAGCCTGAGAACAGCATTTACCAAACAAATTGATGAATTGCCAAAATTTCTTTGTACCGACCGTTTCTTCATTGAAAACTTCCTGACATAAAGCCAAGAACTCACTGAAAATAATGAGAATTTCTGCCGCAGCATGACCATCTTGGAAATTGACAGCATTCATTGCAAAAATGGAAACTAGTAACTGGACAGAGAAACTGATAGCACTTAGACTGTGAGTACATATATTTCAGTAAAGTACCGCATCGACCTTTCATTGTTCTTTATTTTGAACAAAATTCACCAAAAGTGTACAAGTGCACAGGTCTGCATTAACAACACCTTCATGTGGAGAACCTGAACGAGTTTTCAGCCACTGTGTCAAATCAATGTATGACGAGATGAAACTAGATTATAACACACAATCACATGAACCAACACCAAATGTCACACACACACACACACACAAACACCAAGCGAGTGTGTGTGCAGAATATGATTTATATGCAAAGAAAAAGCATTCATTACCAGTTGATGAAGGAGCTCTTGCCCGCTGAGTGATTGCCAATGAGAAGAACTGTGATCTTTTTTCGTGGTGCCAACAAAGACAGGCCCAGGCTTTCGGCAACCTTCACTAGACCTGAAACAAAAGCATTGAACTTTTTCCATTATTTGAAGACACCACAGTTCATTTTTCCACACATCAATTGAATTATCAAATCTCTTTCTGCTAAAAGTGAGTGCATGTGCTTGAATGTGTATGGCCGAGGGGTTGGAAGTTATTGGCAGTGTCAATATATCAAGGTCATACCAGCGTTTTCAAAGGCCCAGTGTTGCATGCCAGTGTTGCAATCGACTTTGTTGAGAACTTTGAGCAGTTGGAAAGCTGATAAGAGCCATAGAAATCTATCATCAATATTTCTATTGCAGTTAATTTTTTTCCAACAGACCCAAAATGAGAAACTCATTGCGTCAGTTTAAAATCTTGTGAAAAAAACTGTATGATGCCACAGAAAAATGTGACAAGAACAAGCTTGCTATGGCTTGGCTCAGTTACAGTCCCCACAAGTCCACTGATCATGATACAAAAAGGAAATTTTTATTCTAAAATTACGTTTAATCTAACATACTTACCGTGGCTCACTAATGCAATAAGCGGCAGCAATTTGCTATCCCTGCCTCGTATACAATAAAGTCCGTACGGACAACAAAACCCTTGAAAGGGCCTCGTGCCTTTGCGCATGCTCAGAACCATCCTCTTTTCGAGGTATATCAAACCCTGACTGAGAACTCCTGATGGAACCAGGAAGGCGGAGAGGTAGGGAGGGCCTCTGCGTGAGCCACGGTAAGTATGTTAGATTAACCTTCGCCGGACAGTGCTCTTGACTATACACGGAAGACGGTGTGGGTCCGTGTGGACCCATGGCTCGCAAAGAGGGAAAACTCTTTGCGGACATGGGTCCACATGGACCCACACCGTCTTCCGTGTATAGTCAAAAGCACCTTCGCCGGACGGGTGCTTTTGACTATACACGGAAGACGGTGTGGGTCCATGTGGACCCATGTCCGCAAAGAGTGTTCCCTCTTTGCGAGCCATGGGTCCACACGGACCCACACCGTCGTCGATGACTGTATAAAATGTCACCTTTAATTACCTTTTGAAATTTTGACCTATATTTTCGAAATTTTAGGACAAGGAGAGAATTTGTGTGTTTGGAGCATATCTAAAATTTCATTGAAAAATATCTATAAATATACGAGATATTGGCATTTAAAGACCCTTCTGGGTCCACATGGACCCACACCGTCCGACGAAGGTTAAACGTAATTTTAGAATAAAAATTTCCTTTTAATTACACATACTATACCGTGGCTCACTAATGCAGAGTCGCACTACCTGGAAGGAGGGCTCACCTGGTTACCGCCTGGAGGAGCGAGAAGAGCCGGAGCGTGTGGCGGAGATGGAGTGTTGGGCCACCACAGCTGATGCGATGCCCCTAGACCCATCATCGCGCAGACGAGAAACGCCGCGCAGGTAGAATTGGATGAAGGTGTCAGGGGAACGCCAATATGCGGCATCTAACACACTCTGAATGCTGGCATTATGAGCTACTGCCAGCGAAGACGCCCATGCCCTAATCTCATGAGGTCTTGGTGAGAAAACAGCCAAATCCCTTCAGGTCTCGCGTACGCAGCTTTAATTCTTTCCAGACGAGCGCGGCGCACGCGCTCATTCCGTGGCGCCGTGCGCCGTGCACAGCGATAATTCCCTGCTGATGCACAGATTTGGCCACTTTTTAATTTATTTTTACGGTAGCTCTACAACAACTGACGGTCTTGTGTTAGGTGTCACAGGAAAGAACAAACACTCAACTCCAATCATCACCAGATCCACTTTGTAATACGATTTCAAGCACTTCATTGCACGAGAAATTGTTAGCATCCCTTCGCCTGACCGAGTTTCTTCCGACACAGGAAACGTGCCGCGTGGTCGGGCTCTCTGTGCTTTGTTCCAAAGGTCGTGGAGTCAGCCAGTTCACACTAGGCCACTGAAAGTATGGTCGACAACTCGTTCCAACATCCAAGATAGTTACAGAGGTTTTTTCCCTTGGACCATTTCATGGAAAGTGCAGGAAATTTTTATGTTCCGTCGTCCACTATTGGACGACTCGGCTCAAGGGAGAGAAATCCTGTCGTCCACTATTGGACGACTGGGCTCAAGGGAGAGAAATCCTGTCGTCCACTATTGGACGACTCGGCTGGTAAAGGTTAATGACTTCTTTCAGCCATCGAGAGATTGAAGAGCGCCCGATGTCCTCCTTATAACCTTCGTTGTAAGAGAGAAACAGGTGGCGCTGCTTGGAGCGAGAAGATTTTGTGCGTTTCCTATACTCCAGCAGAGCGCGCACTGGACAGAGAGTGCGGTCTTCGTCGTCTGGGGCGAGAATAGAAGTGAGAGGAAGAATGGAGATAGTCGGGGAAGGAGAACCTGGCAACTGGTTTTTCGCTAAAAATTCTGGGAGGAGGCGAAGAGATATCGAGTCATCCGGTTCGGAAGCGACGTCCCCAGGCAGGCCACTAAGGGCATGGACTTCACTGCAGCGCCTCCCTGAGGCCAGGGAAACGAGGAAAGGCTGTTTTGAAGGAAAGGAATTTCAGAGAACACTCCTGGATGGGCTCGTAAGGGGGGAGCCTGAGGGAGGAGAGGACTAAGAAAAGATCCCACGCCGGGGTACGGCGGGGGCATCGGGCCTCCTGTAGGGCTGCTCCTCTGACCAGATCCCGCAGAAGAGGGTCGTCCACGAAGGAGGGGCCCCCTAACTGGCGCATAGTGGTGGAAATAGCCGCCCTGTGAACCTTAACAGGAGGCTGAAAGTTTTTTTCTCCGATGAAAGAAAAGCTAGGTAGTTCGCCAATTGGCATTGAGAGGGAGAATGAAGTGTACTGCGTGGTTGGAGCACCAAGAGAGCCAGCCATTCCAGTGGACACTGTAGACACTTTGGGTGCCTGGCTGTGGGCATGTTCCACAAGGCCGATTACCGCTGGGAGGCGCCTTGTGCAGACAGCGTGTCCCGCACAGTAGCCAGGCGTGAAGATGCAGCACGTTTGGATTGCCGTGTGGAATGCCTGACCGTGGCTGAAGCAGGGACTTTTTTAAGGCGAGTGGTATCGGAGGCACGTGAGACAGGTGTAACAGTTCTGGAAACCACGCTTGGGCCGGCCAGCGTGGAGCCACAAGAATAAGCGTGGCTGCGTCTTCCCTTGCTTTGCGGAGAACTTTTCCCAGAATGGGGAACGGGGGAAAGGCATAGCCAGTCAGTCCGGACCAAGGGATGGACAGGGCGTCCACAGCCCACGCTGCCGGATCCGGAATGGGGAGACATACAGCTGGTTGAACCGGGTGGCGAACAGGTCTACCTGTGGTTTGACCATACAGTCCAGAGAGGTTCCAGGATTGAGTGGACGAGAGTCCATTCTGAGGGAAGAACCATGTGCGACCTGCTGAGGGAGTCCACGAGAATGTTGATCTTCCGGGAACGTGCTTGGCCGAGATCCGGATTGATTGTGTCTCGCACCAAGGAGAAGCTGTTCCGCCTCAGGGACAGGGAGTGAGAACGCGCCCCCCCCCCCTTGCTTGTTGATATAACACGCCACAGTCGTGTTGTCGGTGTTGAGGAGAACGTGTTTTCCCTTCAGGAAGGGAAGAAACTCCTTGAGGGCTTGGAACACGGCTTCCAGCTCCAGCCGATTGATATGCCAGGATCCCATCTCCGGGGACCATTGCCCGGCCGCCGTCAGAGAGCTGACGTGGGCACCCCACCCGGACTGGGACGCGTCCGTGAACAGGTCCTCCTGTGGAGGAGGGGGTGTGATGGGGACTCCCTGAGCCAGCCAGGACTGGGAGTGCCATTGGGCCACCGATGATTGGAACCACTGACCGAGAAGGATCGGCTGCAATGCCTGAGACCAACGCTTGCGAAAGAGGCATTGAAACCGGCGTTTGTGCAGTCGTCCGAGGGGCACTAAGGGGGCCAAGGACTCCATCAGACCCAGAAGAGAGGCCAGCTTTCTGGCTGGAGCCTGATCTAAGGAAAGGAGATGGGCCAAGAGGTGCTGGAGGCGAACCAGGCGTTGGGGGTTGGAGAGACCAACCAGTTGGTGGTGTGGAAGGACATGCCCAGAAACTGAAACTGCTGCGATGGGATGAGATTGGACTTCTCCTCGTTGCGAACAAAATCCCAGCTGCTGACAGAGGTTTAAAACCTGGAGGGCTTGCTGGGAGACACAGAGTGCTGGATGAGGCAAGAAGAAGCCAATCGTCGAGATAGGCCTTCAGACGAATTCCTTTCTCCCGAACATGCAAGCAAAGTTCCTGGGCCACCTTCGTGAAAACCTAAGGGGCCGGGGCTAGCCCAAAGGGAAGAGCCCTGAACTGAAAAACGCGGCTTCTCCACACAAAGCGGAGATACTTCCTGTCCCTTGGGTGGATCAAGAGATGGAAGTACGCATCTTTCAGGTCGATGGATACCGCCCAGTCGCTGGGATGCATGGCATCGCGGATTGACATGGGGGTTTCCATCCGAAAACGGAGGACGGTAAGAAACCTGTTCAAGGGCGAGAGGTCTAGAACCAATCTCCATCCTCCAGAAGCTTTGGGAACCACAAAAATGCGGCCATAAAAGCCCGGAGAGGAATGGAAGAGGACTTCCTCTGTGGCTCCTTGGCTAACAGCGAAAGGACCTCCTGGTCTAAGGCCTGAGAGGCCGCTAGATCCGAGGAGGAGCGAAAGGAGGAGGGAAGGAGTGAGAGGAGCCTTTACTGCACCCCAAGGAAGAGGAAACCCCGACTTGATCACCGCAGAGCCCAAGGGCTTGCGGGAAGCCGCTCCCAGGCATGAGGTGCCTGGACAGACTGCCCACAGGACCGCCCTGGGGTGAAGTACCCAGGTCGGGGGCAAGTCATTGGGGGTGGGCCGTCTGAGACGTGGGAGCTTTCGGACCCGCCGGCCGAGCCTGAGGCCGACCCCTGCTGGGTTGCTTGCCTCGGATCCCCGGGGTCCAAATGACCGTCGTCCCTTGGGTTGAGAGAATGGTGTCATTTACCAAGATGGCGTCCTTGGCAAATGGAAGCCTCTCTGGCTTGAGAAATTCCCTGCACGCCAGCACTCCAGGTAAATCAGGGATGGAGCCAGGCGTGATGTCCTGAGCCTCCATGCCCCTGACTTATTTGGGCCCTCCTCATACAGTCGGCTACCATGACCGACTTCTTTAAAAGAGAGGAGGGTTAGCCGCCAGTGGGTGAGACCCAGGGCGAGTTCCGCTGCCGAAGGGCAGGGGGGGCCCTGACCTCCCGTGAGGACGACACCGCCTCTGGGACAAGGGAAGCCAGAAGGCCACCGAGTCCCCGAAGGAATAAGAACCAGGCGACTGGCCCTCGTCCTCCAACTCCGAATCCACCAGGTCGGAGCCAAAGACTGAGGGGGTGACAGCCCTTGAAAGTGGTGCGCTGTGAAAGTCCAGACAGGCCCAGGCTGGCCGATTCCCCAGACACTCCTAGGGAGGGATCGGCTGTCGGGTGGGCCGAAGGGGCCTGGGAGGAAGAGGCCTGCACTGGTGGAGAGCTGGGCATAAAACCCGGCCACCAGGGAAACCCCGGAGCAGGGGGCTGTGGAAAGCCCATGGTCGGGGGATACTGCCATTGGGCCCATGGCACCCAAGGCAAAGTGGCCCTGACCCCATGATAGGGGGGGGGGGGGGGGGGGGGGGGCTGATGCTATGGCTGCTGGCCCAACCGGTAAAAGGGGGGCCTGAGCGCCGTCCTGAGGGATGCCCTGAAATGAGGGCGAAACCCAAGTGTTCTGCCAAAGAGGGGGGCAGGAATGAGGTGGGGGAGGGAAACAACTGGGGCCGACGAGATTCAAGCCCTTGGAGGGAGTTGCTACCCTTGGGTCGCATACCAAGCGAAGGGAGAGGTAGACGTGAAGTCTGCCTCATTACCCCACCCCTGAGCCTCGTCGTAGGGGCTCGTGCATCTTCAATTTGCCATGGGAATCGAACTGTGTGCAGTAGAACGCAGCTGAACTGGACACAGGATGCAGTAACGGGAACGGACAGAACCGCACCCGAGTCGATTGCTGTTAGGGGACAAGGGGACGGGATCGACAGAACCGCAGCTGAGCCAATTATCGTGCTGTGGCTGCTGGCCCAACCCAGTAAATGGGGGACCTGATTGCGCCAGTCCCCGAGGGACGTCCTGAAATGAAGGCGAAACCCATAGTGTTCTGCCCAAAAGAGGGGGGCAGAAACATGAGGTGGGGGAAGGGAAACAACTGGGGCCGAACGAGATTCAAGCCCTTGAGGGGAGTTGCTTCCCTTGGGTCGCATACCAAGCGAAAGGGAGAGGTAGACGTGAAGTCTGCCTCATTACCCCACCCATGAGCCTCCGTCGTAGAGGGCTCGTGCATCTTCGATTCTGCCATGGGAATCGAACTGTGTGCAGTAGAACCGCAGCTGACTGGACACAGGATGCAGTAACGGGGAAAGACAGAACCGCAGCCGAGTCGATTGCCGTTAGGGGACAAGGGGACGGGATCGACAGAACCGCAGCTGAGCCGATCACCGTCACGATTAAGGGTTGCGAGAAAGAGCTCGCTGTCACAACAGAACCGCAGCCGGGAAAAGGCTGCCGAGAAAAAAGGATGGTTCTGAGCATGCGCAAGGCACGAGGCCCTTTCAAGGGTTTTGTTGTCCGTACGGACTTTATGTATACGAGGCAGGGATAGCAAATTGCTGCCGCTTATTGCATTAGTGAGCCACGGTTTTAGTATGTGTAATTAAACGGCACAATATGCTCAACAGTTTACGGATATGAAACATACACAGTTAGGATAAGATAAGATAATGTTGCTTATAGCCCAGCCGACCGCAGAGGGCCACATCAGGGCTGTCACCACGTCTATACACAGTTCAATTAGAAAAAACAAACCATATATAACAAAAAATAATGATGGCAGTGATTTGACTTCTGATCTGACAAGAGTCAAGAAACTAATGCACTCTAAACCAATAATGCATTTTGTTGATGAATGGGATTATGTAATTTTAAAATGATGTGCTTTCTTTCTTGTTTGCATTTCTTTCCAATGCTCTTTCTTTATTTTTCATTTTAAGCAACTCAAATCCAATTCATTTGAAATAAAAAGAATACTGCCTGTGCAGTATACACACTTATAATTCTATCAACACCCTGTACAATAAGAGAACTGGACCAAGGAAAATACTGACAATGTTAAGCATATCAATAATACGTGGCAAAAATGCCCCTTCAAGCTCACTATCGCTCTCTATAAAGGGCCAACAAGTCAAAGACCCCTGATAGGCCCCCTGTAAACACTGTATAAATTATAATACTTGCCAAGCAAAGAACACTGAACAGAGGCAGTGTAACAGTCATGTGTGATCTCCTAACTGAACACTGAGCAGAGACTACGACCGCTAAATGTTTATAACACTGTGAGTGGCAGACCAAGACATCTGGGGCATCAGCACTTCCATCTTCTTTATCATTTCTTTTTTCTTCTTCTAGTGTGCAATAGATAAAACTTCTCTTAATGCATTGACTGTGGGACAACTGAAATGTTAGTGCCGTCTCGGTCCTAAGATCCAGCGTAAATCTGTCAGCCCAAACCTATAAAACTAAAAGTGGTTCACAAGATAGCAGTGTCTTCATGTACCTGCATGACCTCTTTTTCTTCTTTTTCTCTGTTATTCTATTAGTTCAGTGTGTCATCAAGGGCTCATTGTTTACACTGTTATTCTCTTGTCTTACACTCATCAAGGGCTCATTGTTTACACTGTAGTGTTATTCTCTCGTCTTGCTCTCAGCCAACCAGTACAAGCTGTATGCAGTCACAAGGTCTGGGGTGTAATTCCCACTCAAGACAGCCTGGCTGGATGAGATTTTCTCTTGCCAGTTAAAATCTTAGCAAACTCCAAACTTCTAAACCTCTACTCGTTTTGCGAGGCAGACTTCAAATTAATTACCAAAGTCTCCTGCATAAAAAATCTTCCACGCACACACAGAGTAAATCCCATTCTAATTTTTTCTTTTACATAACAGTGGGCCATTGTGTGTCAGTGGGATGAAATAACACATGCAACTGGTATCATTCCCAAAGACAAATACATATATGAGAGTACCCAGAACTGTGTAATTGAAATATCATACTCGCAAAAGTTTATTCTCATGTATAACAAATTCTTTCTTTTATCACCACCAGTCAAAATGATTTATAACATAAAGTGTCTCTTTCATCACCACTGGTCAAAATAATTTACAACATAACAAAGTATCTCTTTAATCACCACTGGTCAAAATAATTTACAACATAAAGTATCTCTTTTATCACCACTGGTCAAAATGATTCACAACAAAGTCTCTTTTATTTACAAGCACTGGTCAAACATGTTCCCGATATGAAAAGTCAAGCAAATTCTGTGAACAATAACTTCTGATTATGCTTGTGATACTTGCACAGACCTGCCAACCTCCTAAGAGACCAATGAGTAAGAATTGAAGCCCAGTGAGGCAGAAATGTGTAATTTCTGAGAGCTAAGAGTAATCAAACGCAACATTTACCTTTTTTCAAACAAACACGATGCGATGAAATTGTTCACAAAATTTTTGTGAACTTTACTTTTCTTCAAAAACAAGCTTTTCTTTTAAGTGTCACAAGAAATCTCTACAAATTATGAAAATGTAGAATACACTGGAAACACACACAAATCCCCTAAACCATCATGGCATGGCACACCAAGGCTTGATAGTGCGCCAGAAACAACCTAAAAAAATTGGAAATGAAATGAGGCAGGGAACAGTAAACAAATAAACAGTAAACAAGTGGGGTAACGTTTGCTCCCAAAAGGAAACCTAACACAAAGTAACTTTTATTCAAGACTGGCCACCCTTTTAAACTTGGAATAAGGTCAGACAAATACATAGACGAACAATCCAATAGTGGGGGAAAAAACAAGCGCAGGCCAACAACTCAACTGTCTTGATAGTAATGACTTGGCAAAGATTTGGAGTTAAGGAGGATGCGGGGAGTTCGAAGATGGAGAAACTGGGAACATGAAATTAAGAAAATATATAACCTAAAAAATGTTCTCCCTGTTGCTGATTCTGTGCATGTGGGGTTGGCTATCAGCTCAGTGGTGATTGTGTCATTTTTTAAGTATCGCACCATCCCAGGAAAAAATTTGTCTCCCCCCCCCCTCCCTTCCTGACTTCCATCAATCCCCAACACAAACGGTCCATTCTGCAGTCGAGATGCAGCAGCAGTTTAGGCTTCCATGAGAAGGGTCCTTACAATGTGTGTTGTCTTTATTCGACCACTCTTGAACGGTTTGGCGATCTCTGAATCTGGGAACGCTTCTTTAAAAAGCTGGGATGCATGGTCGGCTGCACTAAATCGATGAAAAATCCGGCCACCAATGCTTCAGCCCGAATTACCCTTTTCCTAATTTCATCCTCTTGTCTACAGTCTGGAAAAAACTGTGTGATGCTGGAAGAATCCGGCGCGTTAGAGGAATCGATGTGCTTGCGTGACTCAAGGTGACGCTTCACATCCACCATCGGAAATTGTGAAGTCCGACTCGCAAGTGGTACACCGTGCACATTTTACACCTTTTGCCGAAGGTCGTATGCATGGGAACTTTTCCCGAGTATTCTTTTCGGAACTTTTGACCAACGTATGCAGGGGAACTTTTCCAAGTATTCTTTTCGGAACTTTGACCAAATTTTTTCTTTCTTGCATCTTGTCCAAAACTTTCTACTCCGCGTTTCGACATTTTCGTAGCTAAAACTTCAAAACGACGCCAGCTTCGCTGAATGGTAAAGATGGTGAAACGAACTGCGCATGACCGGAAACGCTTCTTGAGGACTGGTTATACGCACGGCGCCGTGCGTGTCTGTACATAAGCCGATTTTTTCGTCCGTTTTTTTTTTTTTTTTTTGGTTGAAAACTTTCAATGCGTAATTTTTGGGCTAAATGCGTAAGGGCGTAAGAATTATCACTTGGGCGTAACAAATTACGCGAAATGCGTAATGGTTGGCAGGTCTGCTTGCATTTGACAATGTGTGCAAAGCAAACTCTGAACACTAACTTCTGATTATACTTATGTGATACTTGCATTTGACAATGTGTACAAAGCAAATTCTGTGAACACTAACTTCTGATTATACTTATGTGATACTTGCATTTGACAATGTGTGCAAAGCAAATTCTGTGAACACTAACTTCTCATTATACTTATGTGATACTTGCATTTGACAATGTGTGCCAAGCTGTGTATCACATCTCCGTCTCTCTCCCATGCTACCCTGACTCACCAGACCCCATCCACCTGTCTTGGAATGGGATCTGGTGAGCAGGGTAGTGTGGGGAGAGACAGAAACACAGAAACAATAAAAGGAAAGAGTAATTTGCCCATGTAACCTTGAAGATAAGATAATGTTGCTTATAGCCCAGCCGACCGCAAAGGGCCACATCAGGGCTGATGTAACCTTGAAGCAAACCCGTTTGTCAAAATATTTCAGTATTTAACAACCACATTTATTAACCTGAATTACACGTAAATCTGTGTGGCATGACAACTGATAGCCCATACCACCTACTCTACCTCTCCGCCCCCTCCTCAAACTGCAATTAGTTATCAGCAGAGGTGAGAACGAGAACAAAGTGGTTTTTTAAGACAGGGGGTTGAAGCGAAGGACGGGAAATGGCTCAAAGTGGTTTCCTAAAAAGCCAGAGAGGAAGAGAACCAAGGAGGGAACCCACAGGAGTAAGGGTCTAGCTGACAGCAACTCCCTGGGACAGACATCCCCCAGGAGGCAGCTGTCTCGGAAGGAAGGACTCCCAAAGTGGGGGATGGTGCTGGCCAGTCATTTCTGCACCAATGCTAGGTAGGAAAGAAAGTATTGGATGGGTGTGCGGGCTGAATGGTGCTGTCCACAATGTGAGACAGTTTGCCATAGAAATCCAGTAGGGCACCCCCTAGGACTAAGATCTTCCAGACACTCCATCCTTCTGGGACTGGCAAAAGAAATGAGTGGTTGCAGTTGGTCCCACACAGGAGCCAAGTGTGGTGGTGAAGGAACTGGGAAGACAAAGAAGCAAAAGGAAAGATCATTAAACCAGCGAGTCATCAGAAATCGGTCTATAGCCCCCAAATGTAGAAGCAAAAGGAGCTAGGCTCAGCCACATAATATGTAAAACTGTCACCAGCTGCCATGGCGATGTGGTTAGCATCGCGGACTCCCTGCTGGGAGGTCACGGGTTTGATTCCCATCACAGCCATGTGGGATTTTTCTGCCTCGACCAGCTCCTACCCAGACTTGAGTCTGCTGCAAGCTCACTAGGAAAGACTGGAACCACACAGGCAAGTTTCATTCAGTTAATGGATGCGTCTCTGCAAATGTTCAAAATTAATTTTCTGACCAACACTGCAGGTGTCAGCATCTCTTGGGCTTGGCTTTTTTTCTTTCTGCGTACGCAGGCTGATACTCCTGCGGACACTCCCTGTATAGCCAGGCAGTGGAGTTTTGTGTGTATGACCCTTTTCTATCCCGCCATTAAGGCAGCCATACTCCATCTTCGGGAAGGTGCATGCTATGTGTCACTTATCCATACCAACGGCCAGACTGGCCTTCTCTTCCGAAAGTTGGTGATGGGATTTTACGTGTGTGCAATATGTTGTGCGTGCGTTCACACACGGAACCTCGGTTTATAGTCTCATTCGAAGGACTGTTGGGCTTGGCTGACGCCAGGATATATTATGAAAGTAAGCGCAGAGTACAGCCCTGTCCTGCAGTCTCAAACCAAATGGAAAATCTGTAGCATCATCTTCATCATCCTCACTGATCAGCACAAAAAAAGTCATTCTGTGACCGTTCATGCCCTGCTCACATGGTAACCTCAGTTTTGATGTCTTCACGTCTATGGCCTGGGTTTGATTCCGCTGGGGTCACTGGTATCAGTAAGTTCATGGGAGCCGTCCTTGAACAAACATGGTGGTGCCCTCCGGAGACGAAGCAACTATTATTAGTTGGGGGCTTAGCAGGTGGTGTCCTGCTTATGTTGGATCAGAACAGGCACCACTGACCACCACCTAAGTGACTCGGCAGCAAAGCAATGTCTCCTCTGGTGGGTTGCCTCTTGACGACCTGACATTGACTGCTCCCTGTGGATTTCTGGTGCCGGGGCTGCAGTGGGCTGGGCTGGGCTGGGCTGTTACTGTGGACAGGCATTCGGAACAAGCGCTGTGGGTGCAGTACCCCTGAGGTGGCACAGAAGATGGGACAGCAACAAAAGAAAAAAAATGTACAACTAGCAACCATGTGTGCTGCAAGTCAAGGAAGAGAAGGCAAGACAGACTGCACATCTGTGTAAGTAAACAGCACGGCATTTGGCCACAGAATGGCAAGGAAACGGAAGCAACCTCGCTCCATCTGCTAGCGTCATAAGATGGTTAAGTGGGGTGTCTTTACTGCTCTACCTACAAAGATCTGGCTAACGCTTGACGGAGTTGATCAACTGGCATAACGTGCATGCGTTTCAGTCTCTGACAATGGCAAGATGTTTCCGTAGAGATATAGCTTAAAATATAAAAAAAAAACACCACTAAACCAGTCACAACAAAAACTTAACATATTCTCTCCTCCACCAACTCTTTAAGGAAGCCACGTCAAAGGATTACATGAGCTCCGAACCAAGCATAACTTTTCTTGGAAGTTACATTGCCCAGCCTGCAAATGCTATAGGGTAAAAAATAAAAACAAAAAACAAACAAAACCTTTCACAATTACCTTTTCCCAACTCCAGTTTTATAGGAAATAACAGAAGCAACTCAACCATTTGTCATTCACTCCTGAAGTACTCCTAAATCAGCAGACTCCCTATTTACTACTAGGTTACACAGAGTGAGCTTTAATTTACGAAAGGTATCTTTATTCTAAACTTTTTTTAAGGGTGCTAGAATTTAGGAAAAGCTTTTAGTTTCTCTCTCTCACTCCTCCTCACACACACAAACATGCGGGTGAAAGTGGTACAAATTTGAAAAAAACAAAGAAGTCCAGTTTATAAATATCCTAGAACATTCTACTCGCTCAGTCGCCGACTCAAAAGTTTAACACTGGCGAACTACAGAACAGAAAAAAGAAACAGAACAGCACTGTAATCTACTAAATTGTCTGTGGAAGTTGTCAGAATCTTCATGGCAAAATCCAGCCTCTCTCTGGAAGTTTCTGGACCCTTTGCCTGGAAAATCATTCCTTTACCTTACTCTTTGACACAAGCTTCTAACTGCCATCAGTGCACACACAGCACCTCTTCCCCCATAGCCTGGCTCTCTTCATCCAAGTACATCCATCTATGCTTAGAACGCAATGACTCCTCTTCCTTTTCTCATGTCTCTGCAGAAGGTCCAGATTCCCTTTCACTTCTTTTCAATGGCAGTAGATATCTGAACGAGTCTTGAAAACAAATCATTATTTGACAAGGTATAAAATGACAATTTATTTAGAAGAAGCCGTTTCATTGGGCACCAGCTCTGACACTGACAACGGCCCAATGGAATTCTTAAGTGTAAACGCATCAATTATGTCAATATGTGAAACGCTGGCTGTAGAAATATTGTGTGGTCTGCTTGCCATCGTGACAGGCTAGGCTGAGGGCTACAAGACAGAAGACAAACCAACTATCATTCAAACTTCTGATGCCTTCTTAAGATAGGCCTACAGTCATTCACATAAACACGTACGATCAGAGAGGGCAAACACAAGCACAAATGACGGGCGACAAGGGTGAAAGTTACCAAGTCAAAATATTTTCAGAAGGTACACCTGAATCAAAGCATGAAATACATCTGAACCTGAATCAGGCGACCTAATCACAGTACTATCAATTCAGATCACAAGCACGTTTAACAACTGTCAATGTCATACAAGTTTCAACTCGACACAAGTCATAGCTTCAGTTTAAGGATGTTTTAATCACATTGAATATTAACATAATGTTCATGAAGTTTTTAACCAAGCCAAAAAAATGTATTGTAGCCGTATTTCTTTTGTGTGCTTTAGCCTGTCTAATTGATGTTCTCTCCATTCATTCGGTGAAAGTCTGCATATTTAAGTAGCACAAAAATCGAAAGGTCTGGAACTGAATGGTTGAACAAGATTCATTTTTCAATACATTGAACATCCGCAATGAAATTTACTTTGCATAACTCATCGACATAAAATGACCTTTGATCAATCGAGGACATTAACCTCGCCCATTCTCTCAATTCTGGGTTTGCATGTTGGATGTCGCAAGTCATCGACGGCCGTGGCACCTGTCGAAGAAAATAAGTCACAACTAAAAGAAACCACTTTTCCATAAACATACAAATTGGGTCTGAAAGATAAATTTTAAATGACATCTTTCAAGCACTAATTTCAAAGCAAGGAGCTTACAAACCAGTTTAAGTCCACTTTCTTCCATCAAAACCGCAGAGTCAGCCGTCTGTCTCGCCACCGTTTGCGCAGACAGAAATTGCACGCGTTTTTAAAAATACGATAAAGCTTTTTTGTCGCTGGTTCTTAAAAGCAAATACAGAAAAAAACGAATGATTTACCATTTTCCGGGTCAATATACAGCAAATGACTTCTTTCAAAATTCTTTCGTTGAGTGATTGCGTGGCAGCGTCCGCCGCATTCGCAGAGGACCTCGCCTTCACCTTCCCAGACATCTTGCAGTTCTGGCTGTCAGCAGTGGACAGACGAAATGTATGCGAAAGGGTGTTCTTGGAAATAAAACGTGTCTGATAAAACTTTCCTTTTCACAAAATAAGTTCTCTGAAATTTGCATCCTAACTCAGTTTTCCATATAACAGTCATTGTAATGGTCATTTAATGTCCCTGCTGATGTAGGCTAGCACCTTAAAGTAGATAACGACCGGCGAAATGAATCTCTTTTCTAATGTTAAATCCATGGAATCCTTTCGGTGCTCTTCTTTCCTCACAAGGGACATCCATTGGGGGGCCAATCCGTCAGCTGATCGAAGAGTGATACATTGTAATAACAACGAAGATAACAGAACTCGTGTGACAGTTTTACTTAATGTGTTTTTATTTGTAATAAACTGTATAGCTGAATGTTTTTTTCAATGAAACACATGTTATTTCACGTATTTTCACGGTTGTTAGTGAAGACACGCGCACGGCAAGATACCGGTAATATTATCCAATGGAAAAAAAGCAATTCTGTCTGTGCAGATCTACAGTTTGCATCAACATGGCGTCTCTCGTAGCGGACTATGGGGATAGCAGTGGCGAAACTGATGGAGAAGAAGATACAGAGAATGAATGTGTCAGATTGTAAGTTCACCAAGTGTAAAAATAAACTTCAAATCTTTTGAAGCCGTATTTCGAATCCACTGGCCCCACTCTTTCCCTATTCTACATTCGTTGAGTGTCCACCTTCATCAAGCTAAAGATTCTGACACTACAAAAGGAGTCTTCTTTCCTCCCAAGGGACATGAAAAGGGGAGGGGGGGGGGGGGGTACTCCGTCAGAGTATTCCCTAAATTTTCTTGCGTTTCAGTGTTTTCTGCCACTGAACTTCATCTTGAAGGAGAAGCTTTCATTGCAAGTTGCATCATGATCATGAATGTATCAAAACTATCATTGTATGTAATTTCCATGCCAACATTTTTCTGTGTGTCCTCCACTAGTACTAGATACTAAGTTGCGCTGAGGTTAAATCCTAGATCAGTGGTATAAATTCCCCGAACGAAATATGCCCATTGCGCTTCATTCTGTCGTAGCTTCCACAATATAGATTTGCACTACTGATCATGTACGCAATGAAAGCAGGGATTCCAAAAACGGAAAATAATTCTTTGGAAGTTTAAGCTTCATGGAAAATCTCAAGGATTGTCTGTTTTAACAGACCCCCTACTACTACAGTGTCAGAATCTTCAACTTGATGAAGGCGGACACTTAAAGAAAGAAGAAGAAGACAATGTCTCCTCAGACACGCAGAGAGAGACACACACACACACAGAGACAGAGTGAATCTTTATTCCCTTGGAAGGGTAATGTTATGTTTACATATTATACGTACCTTTAAAATGCACAATAAAAGAAAAATACACAAGAGACGATTCAGATATTACAATTATTATAGTTTTTGTTTCCAAGCCGACTGCTTACATTGGAAGTGTCTTCAGATCTGATATGTATTTATTTTCTGATTGGCCGATAATATCATTTCTACATCCCCCTTTTCAGTATTTTGAAGAACTGTTAACAGTAACAATTATTCTCTTTGAATTTGCAATAAAACCTACATTAAATTCAAATTTAAGCAATTGAACATGAATCTAAATAATATGACACAGTTGAGTCACGGGGAAACAACAGTTCATTATCTGACTTTTTAACTTTCGGTTTTGCATGTTCAGAACAATAAGTTTTATGCTATCAAAGGGTGAGTATTTTTCGAGGTTTCATGAGTCTTCCGGATTTCGTGTGTGCCAGACTGCGACTGTTCTTCAGACGATGGATTGGTTGTCAGCTGATCTTCTTGTGGAACATTGAACTGCGCTTCTGGTTCAATATTATGGTAGTTTTGTTTCCGAGCCAACTTTTGCATTGGAAGTGTCTCCAGACCTAATATGTATCTATTTTCTGATTGGCTGATAATATCATTATTCTACAGGTAACAGATGATAAAGGAGATGCTTTTTTTTTTTTCCCCATCTGGTCCTTGCCCCTTTAGGGACTAAACATACTAACACTGAAACAGTATATTACACAAAGTAGAAAGGATGGTATCAAAACAGTAACAATTCATAATAGTGTAAAAGAAAACTAAGGTATACACTAAAACTGTCAAACATACACACACACACACAAACACACACACACACACAAACACATACACTATTTAGTGTATGTTGAAATAGGATATATAAGAAGCATCAGTCGCATCAACTGTATTCCTTCGTTTGGTCTTCATATATATGCAGCCTCATGCGCAGAAACAGCCCTGATGTGGCCCTTTGCGGTCGGCTGGGCTATATAAGCAACATTATCTTATCATGCGCAGAATGCTGGTCTTGATTAGGAGTTGTGTCCGACTTCTTCAAGTTTCCAGATAAGCCTCCGTGGACCTTTTTCACACCAGAAATTCACTTTGATCTTGCAGCTTCTTGCAAAGAATCCACCAGCTCTCTGGCATTCAAGGCATTGTTTGCTGATCTCTGTTCAAAATTCCCATCCTTTCAGAAAATATTCACTGACGGTTCCAAGTCTGAAGATGGAATGGCCTGTGCAGCCTATTGCCCTGGTGCTCCTTCTCAAATGTTATTAGAATATATTCCATCAGATGCTTCTGTTTATGTGGCCCTTTGCGGTCGGCTGGGCTATAAGCAACATTGTCTTATCTTATGCTTCTGTTTACTCCGAGTTGATGTTAACGTGGTGACAGCCCTGATGTGGCCTTTGCGGTCGGCTGGGCTATAAGCAACATTATCTTATCTTGTTTACTCTGCTGAACTTACAGCCCTGGTTCTAGCATTGAAGATTATCTCTCAATCTACAAAGAAGGACTTTCTGATTTTGTCTGATTCGCTGTCAGCTTTGGAGGCGATAGCTGGCCATAACCTCCAGCATCCGGAACTTCTACAATTTAAAAAAAGTTTTTACCATGTTGAAAGTGGAAGGTCACAACATTGTTCTTGCTTGGGTTCCTGGTCATGTTGGCATCGGAGGGAATGAAATGGCTGATCGTTTGGCTAAGAATGCCACAACAGGAAAAGTATCTAACATATCTATCCCTACACAGATCAAAAACCAAAAGTTAATGATTATGTCAGAGACCTCTGGCCGGAGGATTGGTATACACAGACAGAGAACAAACTCTTTCAGATCCGTCCAACCTAAAAGAGTTCCTCGCATCCACCTCTGGTGGTCGCAGAGAAGAAACGGTTCTGTGCTGGCTGCACACCGGCCATTCGATTTTACTCATTCACCTTTTAAAGAGTGAAGAAGCTCCGTGGTGCATTCCATGTCATGTGCCACTCACAATGAAACATATTCTTTTGGAGTGTTGGGACTTGCATGATGTGAGACACAAACATTTTACAGCAGATTCCATGAAAACCTTGTTCAGAGTTGTTCCACCTGATGCGATCTTTGAATTCTTGAAAGAGATTAACATTTTTCATCAGATTTGAGATTTTATAGTGGAAAGATTTTTATCAAAATTTCGGGTGTGTTTTTATAAGATGTATTTTAAAGAGTTGTGTGAATGAATGACTTGTGAGTTGATTTTAACGTTGGTGACAGCCATAGCCCTTTGCGGTCAGCTGGGCTATAAGCAACATTACCTTACCTTACCTTACCAAAAGTATCATCAGCGTAGCCAGAGGAGAAAGGACAGTTATTCATGAGGCAGTTACATTCAAGTAGACAAGTATACAGGTATTCATAGTCAGCATTTTTTTAATATTCAAGTTGACAAGTATGTATTCATAGTCAACAACTTTTTTTTTTCCATTTAAAGCAAGATTGGTTTTTAAGGCTATCAGGAGTATGTATTCATAGTCAACAATTTTTTTTTTTTACACAAAGGAAGATTGGGTTTCAGGCAGTTATATTCAAGCAGACAAGTAAAAAAAATTTTTTTAACATAAAGCAAGATTGGTTTTCAAGGCTATCATGAGTATGTATTCATAGTCAACATTTTTTTTTTTTTACATAAAGCAAGATTGGGTTTCAAGGCTATTGGAATAGAAGATATCCATTCTACTCAACCTCCTCAAAAGTACATATTGTATTAACAAGTATGTTGGCTCACACACGTACACTGCATGACTACATTATAAATCTTTCACATATTGCATGCACTGATGCAGGGTGTCCAATTATTGACAGCAAATGTTTTTTCAAACAACAGGCCTTCTGTGTGAAAGTCTCCCTTTTGCAGTCGACAACATGGGAAACCTCCAGGTAATTGAGAACTTCACAAAAAGAGCTGTCTTCATGGAAAGTATGTGTGACTCCGCACAGTCATTATATCAGTCTGTCTTTCAGATGCGGTGCATCCCACACAAGCCAGTGACTCTAAGTTTCTTTGCATGCCTGTTGATGTGTGTTTGTGTTGTGCGTCTGTATTGTATATATATGTGTCATTTTATTTGCATTGTGGATACTGTAGAGATCTGTTAAACTGATGAGAAGAATTGTTGAATTGCATGTGTCAGATTTGCTTGTCAGAAACTTTTAAATGGAGACACTCGCCTGTGAAATTTAGGAACTGAGACGGTTAGGATTGGAGCTCTCTCTGCGCTTGTTGAAAACCAAAAAGCAGCAGCTTATTTTGGGGTGAGTGTCCAATAACCTGTGCTTTTTTTTGTAAAGGTACAAAGGTGTAGATCATACAGTATGAGTATTTGAACCTTTACTAGCATTTCAGCCCAGCTTTGCTGAATCCACAATCCTTCACATCACAGTCCATGATCTACCTCTATGCATCTCTTTCCCCTGACCCATCCAAAAAGAGAGAGAGAGAGAGTGTGTGTGAGATGGACTGTATTGGCTCTTATTGGCATTAACATCTTTCTATACACAATGGCCCTTTCCTCTTCGTGCAACCAGAAAGCTGAAGGAAGTAAGCCCAGTCTTCTTTGCCAGGGCAGGCACACTGATGTCCGACACCAAGACACAAAGTGGTGCATGCAGTGGCGGCCTGTTCAGTCTTGTGGGAATGTGTGATTCAGCTGACTGGCTTGGCCCAAATCCGCCTTGACTACGACTAGTGTGCACAGTGCAGGTCAGACAGGTCTGAAACAGCAGTAATGTCCCATGCTCACCTGAAGGTCAACTCTTTAAGGCCAGTAAACAAACTGGAAGAATGTTCATGCTCAGAAAGTTCAAGTCTGGTCTTCGTTGGGTACCGAAGGTCGCAGGTACTTCATCACAGGCCAGTGTGCGCAACTACTTTGACATGATTTGTTTAGGAGAAACTCCCCATATCAATATAATCATTGCTAAGGTGGACAGTTTTGGATAAACATATGGTATGATGACTGTTTGACCAAGTTATGAAATTTATGAAAGTAGCTTGAAAATAGGAGCTGATTTTAGTTACAGGAGTGACGAGTTGAATGGATGATCAAATAGGAGAAGAAAATGGTGGAAGAGTGCACTCACCAGGGTTTGAGTATGGTGATCGGGGGAACAGGAAGGAAACCAAGCAAGCTTTCTGCTCATAGAGCTGTCATCAGGCTTAGAGTTAGTGGGTGACAGAGACAGATCTTACACGAGGACTGACAATAAAAAGAAGAAGGAATGAACAGAGCTCAGAGACAAAAGGAAGTTAATTGGGGTTGAGCAGTGAGTAGGAATCATGAACAAGTTAAAGTGGAAAGCAAGAAGGCCTGTTAAAAAAAATGGGGGGGAGGGGGTAGTAGAGAAGGGGAAGGGGGTGCCTGGAGCTCAGCTGCTGTCACTCTCTGGTGTTCAGGCCGGCAGGGGCGAGGGTCCCCAGTCGTGCGATGATGGATAACTCCATAAAGAGGCGATAGAGTCCACTGGACCAGTTCTGCCAGACAGCAGCCACTCTCGCACGGGTGAAGTTGTGGTAGGGGCTGTTGAAGTGAGAGCCCACAGGATCTTCATACCCCAGCCGCATTGAGTGAAGGTGCTCAGAGAAACGCTCATTCAGGCTGTGGTTCGTCTCCCCAAATCCTTATAGTGCATTGCATTTTCAGCAAAGATTCAACACAAGTTGTTAAGGCACAATGGCATTAGCTTTGTCAACATAAAATCTCTCTCCTATGTCCTTTTTCAGTCTTTGCCAGTGATTCTGACCGCTCAGCACAAAGCGATGTAGCATGTGTCAAGTTACCTTTTGCGCTTCACTCTCCATCTTGTCTTGTTCAATTTCTCAGGGACAAAAACATGCAAGCATACAAAAACACTGTTCTGTGTGTTTCAGAGAAGGTTCACAAGTCACTGAGGCGAGCAGTGTCACAGAGGCGAGCAGTGTCAGTGAGGCGAGCAGTGTCAACTTCTTTGCCGAGCAGGAAAATGACAGCTCCGATGACTCGGACACTGGCAGTGGCACAGAGCCAGACAGCAGTAAAGTGGAAGAGAAGCAGCAAGTGGAGAACGTGTCCAAGCTGCCCAACCCGTTCCTTCAAACCAGATTATCTTCACCTCGTCTGAAATCCAGTAAAAAGAAGTCATCCTCTGTCATCCCTGGTCCCACATCGTCCGTGTTTGTGAACCCTTTCGAACAGGCTGAGCAAGCCAAACTGGGTATCCTTGAAAAGCATGTTCCTCTGACGGAAGCGGCCCCCAAAAAGCCAGCCACCAAGCAGGTGTGTTTCAAGTTCAAGAAAGGCAAGTGTTTCCTAGGGGACAAGTGTCGCTTCTTTCACGACAGGAGCAACATCGTGTTAGGCAGCAAAAGTGAGGGAGGGGCAGGGGAGGGCGCCGCTGCAGAACCAGAGCAGGACTCTGGGCAAGGCTTTGGCAGGGGGACAGGAACTTTAGATTCCCGGGTTCGGGGGGAGCTGCGGGTGGAGACGCAGACGGGCAGTTCTATCACCCTGCTGCGCAGTTCAGTCGGGGCCAACCAGCTGACCCTCGAACGGTGGATGAGGATAACTACATGGCAGCAGCCAGAGGCAAGAAGCGCCATGGTGTCACAGACTCCATGCAGCCTCCCAAGAGGGCCCTGATGGATCTGGGAAGCATGAGAAAGCAAGAACGACCGTGGACAGTGAGGAAATAGTCCTGTCTGATCAAAACTAGTAATAGTCACGTCTGATCAATGCTAGTAATGGTCCTGTCTGATCAATGCTAGTAATGGTCATGTCTGATCAATGCTAGTAATAGTCATGTCTGATCAATGCTACTAATAGTCATGTCTGATCAATGCTAGTAATAGTCATGGCTGGTCAATACTAGTAATAGTCATGTCTGATCAATGCTAGTAATGGTCATGTCTGATCAACACTAGTAATAGTCATGGCTGATCAATACTAGTAATAGTCATGGCTGATCAATGCTAGTAATGGTCATGTCTGATCAATGCTAGTAATGGTCATGTCTGATCAATGCTAGTAATGGTCATGGCTGATCAATGCTAGTAATGGTCATGTCTGATCAATACTAGTAATAGTCCTGTCTGATCAATACTAGTAATGGTCATGTCTGATCAATGCTAGTAATGGTCATGGCTGATCAATGCTAGTAATAGTCATGTCTGATCAATGCTAGTAATGGTCATGGCTGATCAATGCTAGTAATGGTCATGTCTGATCAATGCTAGTAATAGTCATGTCTGATCAATGCTAGTAATGGTCATGGCTGATCAATGCTAGTAAAAGTCATGGCTGATCAATGCTAGTAATAGTCATGTCTGATCAATGCTAGTAATGGTCATGTCTGATCAATGCTAGTAATGGTCATGTCTGATCAATGCTAGTAATGGTCATGTCTGATCAATGCTAGTAATAGTCATATCTGATCAATGGTAGTAATGGTCATATCTGATCAATGCTAGTAATGGTCATGGCTGATCAATGCTAGTAATAGTCATGGCTGATCAATGCTAGTAATGCTGTGCATGCTGAGAATTAGATGAGAACTAGAGAGTTTGAGAAGTGAATTGAGTGTGTGTATGTGTGTGTGTGTGTGTGTGTGTGTGTGTGTGTGTGTGTGGCATGTGTGGAGAGAGAGAGAGAGTGTGTGTGTGTGTGTGTGTGTGTGTGTGTGCGTGTGTGTGTGTGTGTGTGGCAGCATGTGTGAGTGTGTGTATGTGCATGTCTCTGTGTGTGTGTGTGTGTGTGTGCGAATATGTGGACAGGTTAGCAAACAATGAGCACAAGCCTGAATATGTTTGTGACTGCTTGCTTACCTTTGTGTATTTTGTTCAGTAAAGTTGAAGATCCCGATTTGAGCTCTTGTGAATTCTGTACAGTGCATTGGTATGAATTAAATACTTGTGAAATATATTTCATCACTAGTTTGTTTTAGTGTGTGCAGTTTCAGACGCTTTTGCATATATAAGAGCACATTTGCATGCTGACATGCATACACACTTGCACAAACTTGAGTTCCTGTACAGACTGAGAGTTTGGGAATTCTTGTGAGGTTGACTTGTAGCACAAACTGCAACATTACAACTTAAGGAGACTTTTGACTTTGGTTGGAAGGAGAAAGAGTTTGTGAGTGTGGATGTGTGTGTGAAGTGAAACTTTGCACTAAGGACTCCTTCCTTTAAACAGATGGCACTTGTTTACATTCAAGCAGACCCAGCGAACATGTCCAAATGAAAGCTCCCTCCCTGTGTATCTGGCTGACATTTTGCCTTTGTCTTGATACCAGATCTGACTCCCAATAAACAGTCCCTTACTATAAACTGATAAAGACATGTTTTCCTTGCACATTTTTTGTCTGTCTGGATACCAGGTTGTCTTCCCAGTAAAAACACTCTTCCTGTAGAGACTTGTTTTTCTGGGCAAACTTTTGTCTGGATACCAGGTTTCTATCTGAAGGAAGGCTCCTCTCTCTCTCTTTGACATCTTTTTTTTTTTTCTGTCACACTTTTTGTTTAATGTGGATACCAGATTTACATCCCTATGGAGACTCCCTCTTGTTTTTCTCTCGTTGTTTGCTCCCCACTGTCTGTTTTGGTCTATACACCCGGTTTTCTTCCCAGTACAAACGCCCATCTTGCAGAGACTTGTTTTTTCTGGCCCCCCCGTTTTTGTCATAAGATTTACATCCCCATGGAAACTCTCTCTCTCAGTGACTGTAAAGACTTTTTTTTTTCTGATGTAGTTTTTGCCTTTGTCTAGATACAAGGTATACCTCCCAAGAAAGAATCCTTGCCGTGTTTTTTTCTTTTCTTTTTTTTAAAGATGACTTGTGAGTTGATTTTAACGTGGTGACAGCCCTAGAGAACAGGGAAATGTCTGTTCTAAGCCACTTTCACCCTCCACCGAGTTTTTGGGCGAAAGTGGCCTAAAAGCCGCCTTTTCCTGTTCTCTGACAAGTAAGACGTCAATAACCAAAAAATAACGATTATCTACAAACAAACATACTGTGCAGGGTTATCCGTTTTCAATACTAATTTACTAAGGTTTTCAGAGAGTAGCGTAGGAGAAAGTAGCCAAAACTGAACACGCCCCCATAGAGTAACGTAGGGAAAAGCGGCCGTGACTGAACGCGCTTCATACAAAGGTGTCTGTTCCCTCGGCTTTCTTTTCAGTACTGTCAACTCTGTTAGGGCGGTGTTAACGACCCTGCTCTGTCAGGGCGGTGTAAGCTTTTAATTGCTAGTTGCCGGCCTACCTGCCTAGCACTTGGGGTGTTTATTTTTCCCAGTGCTGTGGAGGTGTAAGTTTGCGCTGTAGTTTTAGAAGACAGTGTGGATTCTAAGTTAGAAAAAGTTTTGAATCACATTTTTAATGTATAAATATGACACAAACATTTGATCCAAACACATTGATTTTTAACAAACATTTGATCAGGTAACTTCAGTTAAGAACTTGTAGATAACTTGAGTGTGCGTGCGTGGGGTGGGGGGACGTGCGTGCGTGGGGTAGGTTACTACGCTTGCGGTGCTACACGGGTGATTGAGCAGAGTCTAATTACAGACCTTTGTATACAACAAAAGATGTCTGGGCCACTCGCAGGCGAAACCCGAATCCCGTCATTCCCCGCCAGAGTTAAAAACATATCTGGACATGTTTCTTTCATTCTCCAATAGTAAGCTGTGGTAATAGACACGTGATAGCAACAGACGCGTCATATCCGCCCAGCACTAATTTGTTGTTACCAACAGGCTTGAATATCTTGTCACTGTACTTTGGAGTGCTTTGGTGTGAAGACGTGTCTTGGGCTTCAGCGAGAATTGTGTTTGATTTTGTTTCTGTTGACTGATTTCATGTCTTAAGAATCTATAGAGTTACTTGGTAGCCCTTCTTCTCAAGAGTTAGCTCAGGAAGTTAGAGAGGCAAACGCTGTTCATCAAGATCTATTAGATTATTCACAAGAACCATCTAATTTAATTTTACCAGATATGGATTATGCACAAACAGTTCCTCTTCCAACATCGATACCATCAGAATGGTGGACTGAAGAAGAGAAAACTGTTTTAGAAACCAATTATGACTATCACAAAAACATGATAGAAACAATTGAAAAAAGCGAAAACGGAAGGTCCACAGAAACTCCCCAAAAAGCCCAAACAAACAGTTCAACATCTGTTCAAAGAAAAACAGGGCAAAAACAAAGCTAGAAAAGAGTACACTCCAGAGGAGCTACATAATTATCTTGCAGCAAATGTGGCTGATGTTTGTACTACCATTTCGAGAGAAGCATTCTCTGAAAGCCTTTTTTCATCTATTGTAAGTGAAAACGAAGTTGTTGACAGGCTGCAAAAGGGAGTGAGAAATTTGAAGAGACAGGATGCCCAAACAATAATGATCTATATTCAGTTTGGGAATTTTTTAAACCTGTGTAAGGCGTGGCATGATTCTGAAAAAAAAGCTGGAAGAATGAAGGTAACATGGGCAAAATGGCTTGAACAGAAAGGAGAATATTCTGCCGATCATGCACGTAAATTACGTGTTGTTGCAAAGGTGCTTTTTGGGTATCCACAGTTTTACTCTGTTGGGCTTCCCATTACCTTCATTGCTAGCAAAATAAAAGAAATTGAAAAAATGCTGCAGGTTCCAGAATTTAGGGCCCATTGGTCCAAAGAGAATACCCTACCGCTCACAACTGAGCTTCAACAATCTCAGTGAACCTTCCTGTTATGTAGTTCTAAAAATAGTAAAAAACGGTTTTGTAAAACCGCTAGATCGAGCTGCTCTGTGCCTCTCTGAAATAGGTCGCGCCACTGCTCCTGCTAAGCCTACAGCAATGACAGGGACCGGCTGAAAATAGTAACTGACATGGTTCTAAAAATAGTAAAAAACGGTTTTGCAAAACCGCCGGCTGGGTAGGTAAAGGAAATCAGAAAAATCAAAACCTTGATGGACGAGGTGGGATAGTGTGTGGCAACACTATACTTAGAAAATGCCTCAAGTGTCTTATGACGGGTTTTGATAGCGATTACAGCCGCTATAAGCTGAGCCAATGTATATAGTGCAAATAATAGTTGCGTTTTTTATCTGCCTGCTTCACTTCGTCATCCTGCTTTAACGCTTCGCCCTGCTACAAGGCCGCCTATTCAGGTGGCCACAAAGCGGCACTTCGCTCAATTGACTTGTTTATTGTATCAAGCTTTTGACAAGTGCTCTCTGTGGCTGCTTTGAACTTACAACAATGAGGATAATAATGCACAAAGTCACTTCCCCCACCCCCTTTCAAAAAACACTTCCCTAACGCAAGCACCGACCTGTTTCCCACTGCATTCAGAACAGTGCTGTATACACTCACCCTGTCATAACGGGTTTTCCCTATTTTGTGTTTAGGGGTACTTTTCTAATCAAATGTTTGTTTGTTCAGATCAGAATGTTTGTTTTTAAAATTGAGTTTAATTTTTGGATACTGTTCTGATTAAATGTAGTCATCCTCAAGTTGCCCTAAAGTTACCTCTCAAGTCATTCACAAGTTCTTAATAAGTTCTTGATTAAGTTCTTACCCAAGTTAACCTAAGATCATAACTAAGTCATCCTTAAGTACAGACAAGTTCTTATTCAAGTTCTTATAATTATCAAAAAAATACAATCTATGTTTTTATCTTAAATAGCAGATGTCTAATATAGTACACACACGCCTCAAAAAACGCGTCATCGTTGAGGATGTCTTGCTCAGCGTTCTCCGCATAGATCTTAATGAAGTTCTTGCAACCGAAGCAACCGCATTGATTACAATTCGGGTTTATGGAAATGTCTTTTATAGACTCCATGTCTTTATTTATTGACACCATCATTTTATAATACGCCATGATCTATTTTTATTAAAAAATTTAAAATTAAGTTCTTAAAATATTATTACATTTCAAATGGATCAAAATAATGCTTTGTTATTGGCGGTTTTGGCGTGCTGGTGTCTTTTTCTGCATTTAGTGGCTCAGATTTTTTTGATTGCTTTTGTTTCTGTTGCCATCGGTTATATATTTTATAGCCGCAATAACTGCCCCCAACAGCAGCAATGGCGCCAAAAATGGCAACAGTTTTAAGTTCAATATTCCATGAAGACTTTGGTGCTGTAGGTCTTGTATCGCATGGAGTTTTTATAGCCGGCATTGAACCAACTTGTTCTGGCGCTGGCGGCGTTATGTTTTCATGATGAGTTATATTCTGTAACATTAATTTTTTTTGTCTGTTCCACTCTGCTAATTTTTTTCCTGCTTTAACACGCCCAGGATGAGGATTCTTTTCACTGGTCCCACCTGGTTCAGTGTTTTCTGCTGATTTTCTGGCTTGGTTACTTTCTCCACCTGATTCTGGTTCTGATGATTTTCCAGCTCGTTCATTTTGAAGGGAAATAAAATCTATATGATTAAAAGTAATTAATCCCATGATTAATGGCGATAACAATGTTCCAAATCTGTAATATAAATCACACCCTAGAGACTCTAATGTCTTTGTTAAAACTGGATCTTGCGTTAAATCATACGTAAGATCTTGTTCAGAATCAATGGGAGCAAATCTACTGACTAGTTTAGTGTACAAACTAAGAGCCGTTTGCCCCACACTTTTTACCATTCTCGACCCCAGCTGCGCTTCATACCTGTTATGATACTTTAAAATGTCTTGCGGCGACATCTGTTGAATCTGTTCAATGCTGAATTCAGTTCCGAGGAACTGTTTTGTTTTTCCACACGCTGCCAAAGAATACAACCTCTCCTTTTGGGCATAACAGCTTGGCCATCAACTTGGTCATTCATAAGTTCGGGAAGGTTTAGGCCGCCTTGTAGCTGTAGTAGATCATCACTGTTCATGTTTTTTATTAAATTATAATTATTTTATTTTCTAAAAATGAGCACCGAAAAAACTGTTGCTAACCTTGTATACCATTCTGCTGTTATTGGAGGCCTAAGTGTAGGATACTCAATGCTTGGTAAAAGCTTGTTAAGAATTAAACCAGCAGATCTTGGCAAACTAGACTTTGAGGATTCAGCAAAGCTGATTGCTATCATTGCAGCTTCGGTTGCCACGAAAGATTTTCTAGTTAAGCAAGGAATAATTCCAGACAATATAAATATGTAAGAAAAAAAATACATTTATAAAAAATGGCTTCACTCGCAATAATGATAGGCGGCGCTGTGGTGAATGCGCTTGCTTTTAGCGGCAGTAATTTTGCATTTAGTAAACTGCGGGATGACAGCGAGAGAAAAAGACATAACAAAGCTATGGAGCAACTAGCAGCTGCACAAGACGCCTATGAAAGGCAGAGACTTGAGCAGTTAGATTTTATTAATGACACCCCGAAAGAACAGGGGCATGCAGCTTACACATTTAAAAATGTTGACCAAGCAATAAAAGAATATTATCTAGTAACAGGCAAACCAGTCCAGACATTGCCCCACCAAAATTCAGTGACTTTTATCAACCATCAGAAAACAAAAGATGCAAGAAATCGGGTTTATTGTCGTTGGTATGACCGTTGTGTATTTTGTTGCACATAATATTGGCTGAGTAAAAATGAACAAAATCTATTATTCGCCCAAAGGATATTGGAAGGGCATCACAGCAATACAAAAGCTAAGCCAAGCGGCAGGTGTCAGTGAACAAACAGCAAAGGAATGGTTATCTAAACAAGCGATTTGGCAAATTTATTTACCTGCCCCTAGACGAATACAGAGACCGCACTTTGTGAACACAACTCCAAACGACACCCATCAAATGGATCTTCTATATTTACCCCCTGATAGGATTAGACGAAAAAGATTTAAGTACGCACTCACAGTCATTGACATGGCTTCAAGATACAAAGATGCGGAACCATTAACACAAAAGAGTGCTTCTGCTGTTGCTGTTGCCATACAACTGATATACCAACGAGGCCCACTAACTTTCCCTCGCATGATTCAAGTCGATGATGGAAAGAATTTAAAGGCCAAGTGAATCAATTATTGTTAAAACACAGAGTTACTATTAGAAGAGGCATTCCGGGAGTTCACAGATCACAGGCTTTAGTTGAAAACTTTAACAAACAGTTAGCCGAAAGACTTTTCTCCTACCAGTATCACAGAGAGCTTATTGACAACTCTCGCAACACAGAATGGGTTAGAAGACTGCCCTCAGTTTTGCGCGCAATGAATAATGAAGAATTTAAAGGACTAAAACCAGTACAAGCAATCAAAAGAAAAACAATAAATGTTGTTGAAGGAGAGGCTTCATCCAGCAAACTATTACCATTTGGATTGAAAGTAAGGTACCTTTATTTACCGGGGGAAGCAGAAGGGGACACTCGCATCAGGGCAACCGATCCAGTTTGGAGTGTTGACCCATATGAAATAAAAAGAATTGTAAGATGAATCCGCCCGTGTATTATTTACGAAAAACTGACACAACAAAACAGCCAGCCCCTCAAAGATCTTTTGTGAGGAAGAACTGCAGATAATCCGCCAGGCACCGTTCCGCTTTAATTAATTTACGTAAACATATTTTGGTTTAAAATGGAAGGCCAGAAGGAAGCGCAGAACGAAACAAGAATGGTAAAGGAAGAGACCATGAAAATGATACGGGAATCATTTCATGCGTGTAATGCTATTAAGGAAACATTTTCGAGGATTAATCAATGCATGCTAAATCATCCAGATCACCTACAATCCAAACCCCCAAATTGGGAAAAGAATATCTTGAAATAATAAAAAAAATTCGAACTCGTCAGGCAAACATGAGAAAAGATTTAAATGAATTGGATGAAGCTATGATTGATCTTATAATAAAAGTTGATGAAAAATATAAAACCCCTGTTTATGCGGTCCTCCAGTGCCCGATTGCATATGAAAACTCCGGATTAACAAATACTCGTTTTGTGTTTGTTCTATCTAATGACTTCTTTGTTACAACTGTTGTGTTGATCTCATGTAGATTAGATCGCAGTTTTACGTTGTCATGATGAAAAGTCTTATTGCCAAACAGTGCTTCTTTGTAGTTGTCATGTGATATGTTTGACTGCACAACGCTGCGAGATATTCCTTTTGCTTTCTTAATGATTTTCTCCTGGCTCGAAATACTGTACATTTTTGACCTTAACCCCACATACTCCTTGATCACCTTTCCAGATAATTCATCCTTCATCTTTCCTAAAACCTTCTTGTTAGTAATTGAATGCAAAGGCGAATCTTTAGGGTAATCGGATGTGTCATACCATCCACTCGCTCCTTTAGCTACTTCTAATTCCATGTCTTTATAAATATCTTCAGTAGGAATATCTATAACAAAACTATCTGTATCTGTGTAAAGTACTCTGGACTCAGGATACGAGGGCTTAAAGTAGTCATAAAGAAACTCTAACATCAAAAGCTTTGATAATTCTAAAACAGTAAACCCAATAAATACAGGTTTGTCTAATTTGACTTTCTTTTTTTTCATCATTATGCCAAAAAGCTGATCATGAAATCTTCTAAAGTCCTGATAATTAGGTTTTGAAGTTAGCTTAATTGCTTCGTTCTCTCTGGTGACCAATCTGACGTCTTTGCGCTTGTGCGGATTCTCCATAGTCTTTCCAAAACAGCTGTTGTTCATCAGCTTGAAAAAGTCTTTTTCTGAAGCATCTGTGGATTTAGTTCTGAGGTCAGTGTTCTTCATGATGTATGGTTTCATGAACTGTTCTTGATCAAAAGCAATTATACGATGAACTGCTGTCAACTTCAAACCATGTCTTAAATAAAATTGTAGAAGTCTGTAATGACAGACATAATTTTTTTTGCCGCGAAGATTAGGCACAAGTTTAGGCGGCTCTCTTGGATCCATCTTTAGACTTTCTGCTGCTAATGGATAGTCATTATGCAGGTCATGGAGTTCATGAGGATATTCTAAGTCAACTTCTAGAATGAAACCACGCTGTTGGTCAGGCGTTAAACTGCCCAACCACTTTAATGCCTTTTGAATATTATTCGGATTGTCTTCTGTGTACATTTTAAAGTTGCGTAATGGAAGCGATTGCGCCATTGCCCAACCATACAGATTGTTTGCATCTAAATACATGAGATAGTTAGACCTTTTACTCGGATCATAATGATCCAAGTATTTGTTGTTTGCTTTACAGTAATGATGTGACGCCATACTAATTCCTCCACGCAATCCGTTTTCAATCATCTGAATCATTGGTAAATCCGACAATAAATCAATCTGTACTCCAGTAAACTTTAAGAAAGCGTCCCAGCTCATCCCGGGAGCAGAAATATAATGCGCAGGATCCAGGCTATAATGTTTCATGCAGGTCTTTCTATAATTTTCAAAGACGTCTGCCAACAAACATGTATCAGCCATTAAATAGGAGTCATGATAGTCTCCCATCGTTTTACAATCTAACTTTTGCCAAGCATCTTGAGCATGCTGGTAATCGGAGTCGCTGATGTCCTTTCCTCTAAGACTAGAAAAGAACGCGCCTTTAGGCGGAAGTGTATCTTCGTCAAACCTTTCCCAACTGTTCATGTACTCATAAGGGTAAACGCCCTTTCTAACAAGAGTTGAGTCAAAATATTTTTCCGTTATTGGGCAGGACTTTAAGGACATAGCCAGTGCCTCTAATGAGCCCATCATGTGTTGCATAGAGTCGTAGAAAGACATGTTATTTAAAGTGAAACACATGTACTTTTCTGATGACTGTGCAATGCATGCTACCCTGAAGGCGCTGGTTACTGCTTGCAATATAAGATGAGAGTCGTAACCTCGCAAGTTATGAAAGAAGATGGGCAGCTTCCATGTCTTTGGTTCAAACTTTAGTTGAAGATTGCATTTGTTATGCGCCGCTCCTCTAAACTTCCCACTAATGTGATCATGGTCTCTTACTGTTGGATTCGCTGCGTCTGATGAGAGGCCTAAACCGCAAATCCAACAATGCGTGGCTGAGTCATACTGTTGTTGGTCTTCAGGCGCCATTATGATTTCAGATAAGTTTAGATTATTAGAACAGTCATTGCGCACTTGCTGCATGCGTTTTAGAATGTTTCTGCAGCATCTGGTCCTCTATATAATTCTGGTTCTGAATAAACGCCATCCGACCTGACAATAATGAAGGCAAATGAACAAATCTGATGATTACTCATTAAGACTGTTTTTCGAAGTTTTTGTGGTGCCGGCCCTTCATAAGGAACAATGAGTGATTCAAAGTCTGCATAAACAACGTATGGACTTGTTTGCAGCCGTTTCCAGTTCTTAAAACTAACTTTAGATCCAGGAGGGGGCGTAGTTAGTTCTGTCTTACAGTCTACAGAACTTTTACAATGTTTTATATGTTCACTCGCGGCTTGCACAGATGGAATTCTTGTTAAACATTTTCTGCAGAATTCTTGTATGTTAGTGTTTTTTGAAGTATGCGCCAATAATCTGCTCATTGTGCGTATCAATGTGTAATGGGGCAGCCCTGCTGGCGAAAACATTAGGAGTAAGTCCACATGACTTTTGGCTGGTTCGCCTATTGTTGGACTGTTCTTGGACACTTTAATTGGCACCAAATTTGTTTCCTCATCCCATGTGTATACATTAACAGTTATTGGGTTGTTTTGTTCTTCAAACTGATCAATTTGGTCTACACTAACAGGAAAGGATATTCCATTGAAGTTAAGATCTTGGTGTATTGCGATAGTTAGTCACTCTCTCTGCGTGGTCGCGGAATGATGCAGCCTTGCAAGAACACACCACATGAAACATTTGTTGTCTGAATTTTTTATGTTTAAAACTGCTCTCTTTAAAACCAACTCCCGAGGTAGCGGAATGTAAGCTTGCCTACAATCGGTGCATACTTAGCCTGTTTTAATCTAATCTCTAAGACTGCGCCCTCTGACCAACCAGAGCCTCTCATTTTAGCTTCTTCAGCGGCAGCATCAAACTGTGTAAGCAGTTGGTCTGCCCAACCGGGTGTTAAGTCATTAGAGGAAAGAATAGTCTGCTGTTTAGTTGAGACCCAGACTTCTAGATTTTCTTCATTTATTGTTACATAGTCGATTAAAACAGCTAACATTACTTTAACTGGCGGGTCTATTGTTAGTTTCCCTGGAACTTGAGAAATTGCATGAACAACACTTGCCTGTACGTTTGTTGGGTCAATGACTTCTAAATCAATATCATTCAGTGCTCTTGATAAACGCTCTCTCTCGAGCATTCTTCAAACAATTCGTCTTGTCCTTCATATATCTTAGCCATGCTGTCTTTCTTTTCTAAGCCAAAATATTTATTTAAATTAAAAAAAAAATACTTAATCAGAACCAATATCAACGGTCTTTTTGCGCTTGGACTCATAAACTAAAGTATAAACACCCTTTGGCGTTGTTAATGCGAGCTGTTTAGAACAGAGTTTAATGTCTCGTTTACTTTTTTTAAGCATTCCTTTTTTATCTGCTCGGCGTCTGGCTGTTGAGAAAAACTTGTCCCCGCCTTTCTTTGAAGATCAAACTTTTGTCTTTTGTAGTCATCAAAATCGGCCTGTAAACGATTAAATTCTTCATCCGTGATGTTTGAGTCAACAAGCGCTTTATTTATTGTCAGTTTAAACGAACTAAGTTTAGCCGTTATTAGTTGAACCATAGCTGTGTGCTTTTGGAGTTTAGTTTTTATTTTTTTTGCTAGCAGCACCTACAGCTAATGAACACAGGCCAAGAGCTAAAGACAAAACCGCCTAGAGGTAAAGCTGCGGGTGCGCCTATGCCAGTTGCTAAGAGGCCAACACTCGTTCCTGCTGATGCAGCGTTATAGTCGATGCTCCAGTATTAACATATGTAACAGCATTAAAGGCAGCAGAATACCTTCGTTTGGTTTTGCTGTATTTTGAAAGGTCCTGCTCTAGTTTTTGTTGCATTTGTGTAATGTTTGTTAATCTGAAGGTTTTTACTTCAGGGGTTTCTATAACAGCAGAATTGCCTGCTATCTCTTCTTTTGGCGGCGCTGTAGGCACATTTGGATAAACCTGAACAGACATGCTTTTTATAAAATGAAAAAATAATTTAGTATAGTACCTCTTGTAATCTGCTACCTTCAATAATCAGCCGCGCATCATATATTAAAAACAAATGTACATTAAGCGGTTTATCGGCTTCTTCTTCTTTATCAATTTGAATGTTTATTACGTCTCTCACAGTTCTCCCGCTTCCATGTAACTGATTATCCTCCGTTGACCTTAGGTCATCATAAACCGTATTTTGTTGTTAAATATCATCAAGTCTTACACTGTGAAGGTGTAGATCTTTAGCCGCAAGGTCAACTGTCGGATTTCTACACCTCCCACCTCCAAACAGTTTTCTTATTTCATCAAATGCTGATAAGGTTTAAGCCCGCTAGCATAGATTTGGTTAGGGCTGCCCTCAATCGAACATTGTACTTTCGTTATTTTTGGATTAAAAAACTTTTCACTTCCTCTTTGAATGGTTCTTCATCTTCACACAGCAATAAAATACCTTTAAGCGATCTTGCTGAGACGCTAAAACTAAAATTCCATTAGTGTCTGCCCTGCTTCTAGGATATGTTGTATGATGACGCACGTTTTCGTAATATATTGCTAATTGGGACTTATATTGATTCCCAATCAGCTTTGCTAAATCAGGGTTGCTAACAACGTCAAACTCTAACGAGATGTCAGAAATGCTGTACTTTGCTTCGGTGTCTGTTGATTTGATAACACGTTTGTATTCATTAAAAGTTAGTTCATATGACAATCTGTCTTTTAATGCTCCTTGAAAGTATGGGGCATGCGCTTTTAACAACTCAAAATCTAGGGGAATGGAAAAGCGATTACCATACGCATAACTTACAGCTAAAGCCTTTTTGCTGCTTTTAGCACCTGAGGCGAGTTCGGCGCCTATTCTAAGTTTTAGTGCTTCTTCATTGCCGATTCTTGAAACGCAAGATCTTCCCTTTCATTCGCGGTTAGCCATAGATCAGAATAGGTTAAAAATATGTCTGCATTGTTTAAAGAAAATACTTCTTGCCCCTCAAGTTTTACAGAAATTTTCTTAACGATTGCCCGTCCCAAATTCTGGACAACTGTTCTGGTTTGGTCTGTTGTTGAAGCGAGTTCTATTTTAAAAGTAAGCCGTGCAGAGCCTGGCACGATCAAATCATCCGCTCCTAGGTCTGGAAATCTAACAGTAAGAATTTGATCTGCATCAATAGTAGATGGATTATTTGGAACAGTAATATTCCGTTTATTTCCCTGCACGCCAAGGGGTTCTTTCAGCTTTCTATACGGGTTAAGAATCGAGCCATATGCTTGTGACATTTTTTTATAAACAAAATAAAAAGTTAATTATTTAAAAACATGGCAGGAATTGAAGGCGAAGAAGATTATGATGTTTTTGATCCTGGAGACGACATGAGTGAAATGATCCCTTTGACACGGCATCGCTCAGCGCTCTCAATGCGGCGTGAATTAATAGAAAGTACGGTCGGAGCATTTCACAAAAGTTTAGGTCAAGAACCTCCCGAATTTATAGACCCAAATGATTTTGAATTAGAAGATGGTCATTTGTTTGTAAAGGGCGATCAAGGAGAATCTGTTCGGCTTACAACTAAACCAGACCCATCAAAGTTTTTAGCCAAGAGTACAATTATACAAAGACTCAGTGTGAAAGATCAAAATCGCCTTGGCATTGCTAGACCAAAATTAGATAGGGAGGCAGTTTCTAAACTTCAAAACACACTACAAGAACTCCAACAGCTAACCAAATACAAAACATGGAACTTAAAGAATTAAATCAATCGGCAAATGAAATAATAAATGCAATAGAAGCAGAAACCAGTTTTTCAGAAGAAACAGCTTTAAAGACTATACACGACTCCCCGCTACCCATGCGAGAAATAGCGGCCCTTGATCGCGCTTTAAGAACCATTAGAGGCGAATTAACAAACAATTTAGCAAAACTAGGTGAACTAGATGAGCATATAAAAAGAGAAAAGAAAAACTCGTTGAGGCTGATGACGCAACTTAGGGCCTGATATTAAAGAAAGAATAAGACAAAGACTAAAAGATCTTAAACAAGAAGATCAGCAAGACTAGAAGTGCTAACTACTAACCGAGACCAATTACGAACTCAAGTGAATAGAATAAGAGAAACTATCGAAAAAATTTTATATGAAGACACGACACTAGCAGAACGAATACGAACACTGTTTAGAGAGCAAGGAGTCACATTAGCAAGCGTTATAACTGCCTTAGGATTTGCAATAAGTACATTGGTGTTGGCTATTACAGGCGGCGGTGGCCAAAGTTCAGTACCTCCACCGCCATCGCCTCCGCCTGATAAATCATGGGTAAAAAAACAGCTTGATCATCTTGCGAGTTTATTAAAAAAATTAGCCGGTAAAGCTATAGACTCTTTACGGGTATATTAGGAGGTATTGTTAGCTGGCTTTTGTCTACTGCAAGCAAAGTAGTTGGCTTTATGGCCGAGCACTTATGGACATTAGTTCTCTTAATAGTTGGGTTAATATTTAGTAAGATAAAGACCAAGTAATCCTAGGCCAGTTAATCCAAGAACAAGCGCTGTCTTTTCATATTCATGGTCATCGCGAACAGAGTCTGCGAGCTTTGCTGAGTCTTCAATGACTTTGGGGGTTTGGACTTCAGGAATTAGATGACTTAATCTTGGGTGTTTGTTTACTGCTTGTAATATTACTGGCTCAGAATTTATGTCGTTTTTCCCAACTTCTGTTCATTGCCTGCTATAAGAATTTCATTATTATAGTTTATTATTATTCCTACCTGGAGTCTAAGGTCAGAAGGCAACATGTATAAACCAGTGCCAACAGCAAAGTCTACTTTCGATCTTGCGTATTGTAAAACATGTTGGTACCTTTGAATACTTGAAGGTAAATCAACTGTAGAATTAATGGGTCCTCTAAATTTGCTAAGTATTGTTTTTGCGCGTCAAAGCCAGTAGAAGGATCAGTTATGCTTGATCTTGCCTGTGCTTGTGAACCTAGCAAACACCAAACGTAAGTACGAATAGAGTCGTTTATTCGTTCTATTCCAGCCCTAGTTAGGCCCTTAGAAGTGTCTAAGATAAATGTTGTCCATGCTGTTTTATGCTCTTGCTGTAGGGACCCAGGCTGAACAGTTTTGCTGAAAAGAAAGTTTTGAAAGGAGGATGCCAGTCATAGTTATACTTTCTGTGCGTGCCCGAAAATAAAGGTCGCCTAGGCCATGATTATGATCCAACTTTTGTCTAAGCCTGTCTTGATGTTAATATTGAATTCGTTACAGATCCTTTCAAAAGCCTTCATGTCTATTATGTTGCTGAGTGGATTAAATGGTTTGTCATTTGGTAATGGTGCTCGCAGTTCAGTCAAAATACGTCTGAAGGTGTAATAGAAATGAAATCTGTACACTGACCTCACCAAAGGATCATGGTGATTTAAATGATCAGCATACGACACTCCACACCCAGTTGATGCACAAAAACACAGCAAAGTTTAACTGGTTCTGATAAAACTGCATCGGATGACTAAACCACGCTTTCTTGATGTGGTCGTTTTCAATAGGGGGTTAAGATATCTGCTTAATGGAGTACTCACCTTTTTATGAAAGAGGCAGCCTGGGTCACAGCAATGTCAAGAGTATCAGTTGCTATATTTTTAAGATTGTAGTGCGGCCCAACAGAATATTTTTCATCAGTATATTTGAATGCACTCATTTTTATTTCGTTCAAAAATGTTTGTAACAATAACAACCCAAGACCGTCCTTCGTTTTTAGAACATGCTATTGGTAACGAATGCGGGGCCAAAATGGTTGCGCTCATGAAATATTCTACAAAGTCGTATGGTTTAATATAAGCGAAGCCAAGGAGAATAATAAGGTTCTAAAAGTTGACAAAACAGGGGCCAAAGTTAGCCAGTTAACAATACCTGATGGTTATTACGGGTTTTGCTCCCTAAAAGAAGCAATGAGTAACTTTGACATTACTCTCAAACTTAACAATGCAAATCTAAAAAACAATGTTAACATTCAAGCCTGAAGAAGAAGGAGGTTACTATTTTGATAAAGAGCTAGCTAAAATGTTAGGCTTTACGGCTAACAATTATAGATTTAGAGTTACACCGACCAAAACTACTTATGAGGGGGAAAGTCGCTCGATCTTGCATTACATTCATTACTCTATGTTCATTTGGATGAGCTAAGCATGATGAAAACTTATATGATGGAAGGCCCTCAACAGTTTTAAGAGCTCTTCCATCAGGGAAAGCTGCATATTGCGATTATGAAATTATACAATTCCCTAATTTACAGTTTAAAAGTTAGTTTCGGGAGGGTTGGATCATTTAATATAAAAATTGCAGACAAAACAGGGAAAATGTGAAGTGATAACTGCACATTGTTTTAGAAATAAAATAATAAATTACTAAAAAATGTCGCGGG
>CM031621.1:7130385-7152885 GCA_018398815.1 Conus ventricosus
CGGTGATTCAGGTTGGCATACTGCCGTCAGTTGCGATGTCTGCCACGTACAAGCCTAGGCCTGGGCTTTCCCCTGGAAGAGCCTACTGTGGAGCAAGAGTTGGTGTTGACCTGGTGAGGACCCATTAATCCACCATCCGATCGCGGTCACCGCTACATTTGGTAGCGGTAGACTCGCGACTCGATATCCAGAGCTGTCCCGCTTAGGCCTATCGATGCCCCTACTGTTGCTGAAGCTCTCCGCAGATTTGGACACGCACTGGCGTGCCCAAGAGAAGTACGCCGGAAGTTGTACTGGAGAGCGATCATCACCTCTCCAGTGCTTGGACCGGATCCGGCCAGTCAGTCGTCGACTCATGAGTTAGGCAGTGGAACTGCAGAGTCACTTTTCGCTATATCAAGGTTCCAGCAATACGGATGCTGACTATCTCAGCCGAGCTCCGTAGTCAGCACCCCATAAGGGAAATCAGTCAGGGACAATTCCCCTCAGCCAGGGTTATATCCCCTTTTAGTCTCTGTATCAGGCGTAGTGACAGTTTTCACTTCAGTAATGTTAACGTAGTGAATCGCCAATGGTTCGGATTGCTACTTTTATTGTTGGAAGGTTTGCTTAGTTGTTTGATAAATGTAGTATTATGTATCTCCCTGTGTATTCTATCGTAGAATGTTTGTATTGGATGTATCGTACTCTGTCGATTACAGAGGGTTGGGTTCGGTCCCATTGTTGTGAATTTGCACATGCGTCAAGGTTCAAAGGAGCACTGTATCTCAGAGAAACAGATGCTTTTAGAAGGGGGGTTTGTCACGAGTTTGTCACGAGACCTACGACGATTGACCCGTCTAGGGTGGCGGAATTATTCATTTATTTATTGTCGTTGCTGTTGTCGTGTATCCGTCCCTTAATGTGGTTTGTAGTGCGTTTGCACCTTAATGTCGTTCAGCTCAGGTTAGGTTTACTTTCTCTCTCTCTCTAATTCCACTGCCCGTGCAATTCATCCTGCAGTTCACGGGTGGCTGGTACCTTTCGCTTGAACTGGCTGTCTCTGTCGGCCTCTCTCCTGTCTCCCTCCGGGGGTTGCGACCTTGTCGTGGTCGGAGGGTTTGCGTGGTCCAGTGATCCCTTAGGCTTTGCTGGCGGGGGCATCAATACTTGGAGATAGGCTGTTTTTTTCACACTGCTTCTAGGCCCGAGAGGTGCAGAATGCTGTTTGGCCTAAGCGTAACGTGGTAAGGAGTTGATGCCCCTGGTAGGGCTTCCCATGTCAGATAGGCTAAGGGTGAGGATCCTGACTAAGAGTAACCCGCCTTTCTCCTTTTCTTGTTTTCTGCCTCCCTTATTTGGCCCTTTTCTATCTTCGTCTCCCCTTCAAGTCTTCTTTTCCACACTCCTTTTCTCTCTGTGGTCTCCTTAAGATCCGCCGCGTTTGCCGTGCGGTGCGACCTGTGTCGGAGGGGAATGAGATCCTGGTGATTGAGAGGGCCAGCGCTCTCAACACATCACTTTGGCTCGGACCTCTCCTAGACAGGGAGTACACTTTGGCCCGGGTGTACTAATCGGCTCCCCTTCTTGGGGTTGGGTCAAGACGGGCAGTTCCCCAGCTGGCCAAGTAAACCCCTGCAGTGCTCAGCTCTCTGTTCCCGGGAGTTGAGCATGATCAGGGGGGATAGGGTTGGTTGCTTCTGCTTGTCGTATGTCTCTCCCGAAGCCTGGAAGGGGTCAAGACATTGGTTTCTTGGCCCTGGCCCTTAGTTGGACTCCAAGGTGGGTGGGTAAGGGAGGGATGAAACACAAATTCACTCAATATGGCTTTTTCTAAACACATCCCCCCAAAAAAGAGGAAGGCAGCATCCCCTATTTCAGGGGATTTCGATTCTGACAGCGATTCGGATATGGAGGTACGACAGAAGACAGGTTTTTGGGCTTCCTGGCTCGTTATGGAAGGAACGGAGCAAGAACGGACCCTTTCAGCTTTGAGCCCTTTTGCTATCCAAAAGGGCTTTCAAGGTATAGCAGGTGACCCTCGGTCCATCAAGAGGTTGAGGAATGGTTCCTTTCTTATTCAATGTAAGTCACAAAAGCAATCTGAAACAGCTGCTGAAGGCAACGAAACTTGTGGACCGGGAGATCAGGGTAACTCCCCACAAACAATTAAATTCATCAAAAGGAGTGAATTCGCTGCAGGGAATTATCAGGTGTTTCAGAGGCAGAGATCAAAACGGAGCTGGCATCCCAGGGTGTGACGGAGGTACGCAGGGTGACAGTAACGAAGGGTGCAGAAGAGTGGACACCAACACCCTCTTTCTGACATTCTGCCACCCTGTGCTGCCTCCGTCATCAGAGTCGGCTACCTGATTGTCCGGGTTCACTTGTACGTTCCGTCCCGTTGAGGTGCTTCCGATGCCAGAAGTTTGGCCATGTCAGAGACCGTTGTTCTGGGCAGGAGTGTGTGGTATTTGCTGCAAGGCAACCCATGATGGGCCGTGTAAAGATCCGGCACATTGTGCAAACTGCGGTGGCGACCATCCCTCCTCTTCACGGAATTGTCCTCTGTGGATTCAGGAATCTGCAATACAAAGGGTTAAGACAGAAAAGAAGATCTCCTTTTTTGAAGCCCGCAAGCAGGTTGTGGGCAGTCAGTCGCCGACAGCTTCTTCGTATGCTTCGGCCGTAAAGAAAGTTCCTACAGTTTCAACTCGGTCAGTCTGCTGTCAGACTGATAACTTTACGTTTTCGAAAACATTGCAAGTACGATCTGTCAGTTCTGGTGGTAGCAAGTCCACCACCTTCCCAACCAAAGTGACTGCCCCTGGTGGAGGCAAAAAATCCGCCACCCCTCAGACTGCCCAGCAGTCTACAACATCTGCTGCTGGGCAGATTAAAAAACCAAGCACCCCTACCTCGAACTCCTCTGTCCAGCGCCCGTGCGGGCAAGGGAGTTCAAACCCAGTGTGGAGATGGTGGAGATAAGGAAGAAACCTCCACCGTCTCCCAAACCCAGACCTACTTCACCTGTTGGCAAGTCTGCCAGCAGGTCTGCAGATAGTCCAGTGAAATTAAGCAACAAATTTACAGCTTTAGCAGCAGATGTTGAGGAGGAGATGACCTGATCTCTCTCCTTTTCGCCCTCTGCACCATGGATAATACAATATTCCATTGGAATATCCGTGGTCTAAATTCCAACTTCGAGGAGCTGCAGCTTCTGTGTCAGTCTCTAAAACCTTCTGTCGTGGCTCTTCAAGAAACTCAAATTCAAAGCCAGAAGACCTTTACTCTTTCTGGCTTTAATCTTCTTTCGAAACCTGCACAACCATCCACGTTGGGCTGTCGGGCGGTGTTGCCCTTCTCCTACACAAAACTTTGTTGTATAGTCCTGTAACTCTGTCTACCTCCCTTCAGGCTGTAGCTGCGAGAGTCACTCTCCACAAGACTGTGACAATCTGTTCCCTTTATCTCTCACCTTCTGTCCCGGTTTGTCGTCAGGACCTTGTCAGTCTGTTAGGGAACTTCCTCGACCTTTTTTGCTGTTGGGTGACTTTAACGGTCACAACCCTCTTTGGGGTAGTACCGGTTCGTCATCCAGAGGTCTGCTGATTGAGGATGTCCTTTCGGATTTGGATTTGTGTTGTCTGAACGACGGATCTGCAACTTACCTCCACTCTTCCACAGGTTCACTTTCGTGTTTAGATTTGTCGGTTGTGACCCCTCGCTGGTCCTGGACTATGAGTGGTCTGTCCATGATGATCTGCACGGAAGTGACCATTTCCCTGTCCTTCTACAACCTGTATTAACTGAACACGTCTCTGTCTCTCAACATCTCAATTATAAAAAAGCAAACTGGGATCTATTTGCAGCCACTATTTCAAAAGAATTCCAGGACACTGATTTTTTTCAGAGTCCAGACCCAGCAGAATCTCTGACTAACACTATGATCAAATGTGCTAAAGCCTGTATTCCAGTGTCTTCCGATAAACTTCAAATGCCCAAAACACCCTGGTTCGATTCAGAATGCCAACAAATTTCCAAAGTTAGAAAACGGGCTCAGCGTCAGGTATACCAACGACCTTCGGGTCCCAACGCTCGAGCCCATCAGAAACTCCGTGCTAAATCAAGACACACTTTTAAAATCAGTAAACGTCGGTCCTGGAGAAGCTTCTGCTCCAGGCTGACATCAAAAACTTCTAAGAAAAAAGTGTGGAACATCATTAAGAAAATCAAAGGGAAGAACACCTGTCCCACTGTGAACCATCTCAAGTTTTCGGATTCTTTAATAACAGAAAAGAAGCAGTTGCTAATCTGCTTGCTTCAACCATTGAAAAGAATTCCTCCTCTTCTAATAAATCAGTCACTTTTGTCAAACACAAAGCCCTAAAAGAAAAATCTCCCTGCAACTTTTCATCCGACAACATGGAAGACTACAATCTTCCTTTTACATTAAACGAGCTGAAATCTGCCTTACTCTCTTGCAGCGATTCCTCTCCAGGTATAGATGACATACATTATCAACTATTGAAACATCTTCCGCAAGAAGGTCTGAACATCCTGTTACAGGTATACAACCACGTGTGGACTACAGGTTGCTTTCCACCCTCTTGGCGGACAGCCCTCATTATTCCCATCCCCAAACCTGGAAAAGATCTTTCTAATCCATCTAACTACCGTCCCATAGCTTTGACCAGCTGTGTCTGTAAATTGATGGAAAAAATGGTCAATGCTAGGCTCATGTGGAAACTCGAAACCGATGGCCTTTTGGCGAAAGAACAGTGTGGTTTCCGCAAACATCGTAGTACAGTTGACCATTTGATTCGTCTGGAATCTACACTTAGGAACGCTTTTTTAAACAGACAGCATGCAGTGGCAATTTTCTTTGACTTGGAGAAGGCCTACGATACCACCTGGAAGTCGGGGATACTTCATGATCTCCACGATCTGGGTTTTCGAGGTCATCTTCCGCTTTTTATTCAAAATTTTTTGGCAGAACGACAGTTTCAGGTCCGGGTTGGCACCACTCTCTCTGATGTCCACGAGCAGGAGTTGGGTGTTCCACAGGGAGCATACTATCTCCTGCCTCTTTAGTATTAAGATCAACAACATTGTTCAATCAGTTCAGCAGGGTTCAGACTGCTCATTGTTTGTGGATGATTTTGCTGTCTACGCAACTGGAAGCCTGTACCCGAGTGTCCAGCGTAGGCTCCAGCTTTGCGTAGATAAAATCCATCGGTGGGCGGATGAAAACGGTTTCACCTTTCTGCTACAAAAACCCAGTGTATTCACTTCCATAATTTCCGTCAGTTTTTTCCAGATCCGGAACTTCAAGTAGGGAAATCTCCCATTCCAGCTGTTAAAGAGGCCAAATTTCTGGGAGTCATTTTTGACCAGAAACTTAACTTTCTCAGCCACATCAAAAACCTCAAAACTTCTTGCCAGAAAGCTCTGAATATTCTGCGGGTCGTAGCGCACACAGACTGGGGCGCTGATAAGAAAACTTTGCTGCACCTCTACAGAGCCCTGGTCCGTTCTAAACTGGACTATGGTTGTGCTGTCTACGGCTCCGCAAGACCCTCTTACCTCAAACTTTTGGACCCTATCCACCATCAAGGGCTTCGTCTCTGTCTTGGAGCGTTCCGCACCACCCCTGTGTACAGCCTGTACGCAGAGGCGGGCGAACCTTCGTTGTCCAACCGCAGGCTGAAACTGTCTTTGAATTATTACATCCGACTGTTCTCAGAACCGCAGAATCCTGCCTATGACTGTGTTTTTGACCCTCCGTTCCAAAGTAAGTTTGAAAATAACCCGAAATGTATTCCGCCGTTTTGGGCTTCGTATGCAACCTCACGTGCGGAATGCAGGTATAGAACTGGGAGTAGTTTCCGATTTTTCCAAGTTTCCGGATCAACCTCCATGGACCTTTTTCACACCAGAGATTCGTTTCGATCTCGCAGCTTTCCGTAAGGAGTCTACCAGCTCTCTGGCGTACAAGGCTTTGTATTGCGAGCTCTGTTCCAAATTCCATCCTATCAAAAAGTTTTCACTGACGGTTCCAAGTCTGAGGATGGAGTGGCCTGTGCAGCCTACTGCCCTGGGGCTCCTTCTCAGATATTGTTGGAACATATACATTCAGATGCTTCTGTCTATTCTGCTGAACTTACTGCTCTAGTACTGCTCTGAAGATTATCTCCCATTCTTCGAGAGGGACTTTCTGGTTCTGTCGGATTCGCTGTCAGCTTTGGAGGCCATAGCTGGCCGCAACCTTCAGCATCCAGAACTTTTACTTTTTTTTGAACTTTTTAGCAAGTTGAAGGCGGACGGTTACAACATTACTCTTGCTTGGGTTCCTGGCCATGTTGGCATCGGCGGAACGAAATGGTTGATCGTTTTAGCCAAGAACGCCACAGAGAGAAACTGTCCAACACTTATATCCCCTGCTCAGATGTGAAACCCAAAATTAACGATTATGTGAGAGACCTCTGGCAGGAGGATTGGAACACACAGACGAATAACAAACTCTTTCAGATCCGTCCAAACCTTAAAGACTTCCTCCCATCTACGTCGGGTGGTCGTAAAGAGGAAACGGTTCTGTGCCGGCTGCACACCGCCATTCGTATTTTACCCATTCTTACCTTTTAAAGAGTGAAGAAGCTCCGTGGTGCATTCCATGTCATGCGCCACTCACAATGAAACATGTTCTTTTAGAGTGTTGGGACTTGCACGATGTGAGACACAAACATTTTACAGCGGAGTCCATGAAGATCCTGTTCAGGGATGTCCCGCCTGACGTGATCCTTGGGTTTTTGAGAGAAATTAACATTTTTCATCTGATTTAAGATTTACGGAAGAAAGATTTTTAACAAAGTTTCTGGTGTGTTTGTAGACGATGTCATTTAACGAGATGTGTGGAAGTGGTTTTTTTTTTTTTTTAAATGACTGGTGAGTTGATTTTAACGTGGTGACAGCCCTGATGTGGCCCTCTGCGGTCGCTGGGCTATAAGCAACATTATCTTATCTTATCTCTCCTGTCTTGTACCTGCCGCACGTGCATCATTCCTCTTAGGCTTGAGGTATGCTCACTGTGACGTAGCGTGGCATGTTGGCTGCCATCGTTTAGGCAGGTTTTCTCTTCACTCGAGCGGAAGATGTCTCGAGAGCGCCTGCTCTGTTTTTGGTTCTACACCACTTCGTCGAAGGTACGGTCGGTACCTTCATCCCTACAGTCGGCCTGTAGGGGAGGGACATCACATCACGCCATCTTTTTCGCATCTGCTCTGCTGGTCCTCTCGACTGGACAGAGGGCAGAGAGTCGCTTGACCCGCCACTTCTGGGTCACCCACGGGTAGCTGGTAAGCATCAGTTTCGTGGTTTGTTTGTTTTTTTTTTGTTGTTAGCCGGCTAATTCTTCTCTTTTGCGCAATTTTCTTTTGTTTTCAAAATTATAAAAGAAATATGTTTGAGACCGCTTTTCTGGTTAATTCAATCTTTAACCTGGCCATTCTAAATTATATCCAAAATTCTTTCTCCTTTTTATGCATCTGGTGATGCGGTAGTCGGTGGGGATGGGAGAGAACCTGGTGATTCAGGGTTGGTACTTGCTTGGTCTCGCTCGTCCGCCCCTGTCACATTCGCCGGACTCTTATTCTTCGGCCACCGTCTGTTTGTGGGTGCAAGGAGAACGAGTTTTATGTTTGTGAGCGTGCGTACGCATGATTAGTCGTTTGGATGCGTGGTTGGAGAATTGTGTCGTTTTGAAATGTTGCTATAAAATGTGGTGATAATTGTGCCATTGAATTATTATTTGCAAATGTGGTGGCAGTTATAAAGCGATGGTTGCTGTATTAGTTCAGTTCCTAAGAAAGGAAAATGTTGAACGTGAATGAGAGAAGGATGAATATACAATTTTCTATCCATGTGTTTAGCCTGTGAATGTAATCTCTTACCTGCTTCGTGTGAGGAAACCTTTAGCGAACATTCCTCAGTTGGTTTGTTTACTGTGTTATGCTCGGGTCTGTGTTGGGCTGGTGATATTGATGTGTTCGGCAAGCCTCCCCTCGCCCATCATGCGAGTGGCTGTTAGGATTTAACAGCATGTGTCAGACCGTACTGACTGCGGGTTCCAGTACCCTTCTTTCTTCTTTCCTCCCAGTTCCGTCTTCCCTCCTCCCGGGGGCTTCACCCGGAGCTTGTACTGGTTGGGGCCGCACACTGGTTGGGGCCACGCACTGGTTGGGGCCGCACACTGGTTGGGGCCACGCACTGGTTGGGGCCGCGCACTGGTTGGGGCTGCGTACTGGTGAAAAAGCACGTGGACTTTGCTGGACGGTCCTGATCCCTGTCCGGGACCTCCAGTGACGACGCCTCGTCCCACGGGATGCGCTCTCCACCGTCCTCGCACTTCAAACAGCCCATGTGACCATGGGCTGTTTGAAGTGCGAGGACGGTGGTAGCTCTGTGGTGTGCGATTTGGGCGTATGTTGTGTGTGTCAGTGGTGTCGGCATCGAAGGACACTCCGTTCAAGAACTGACCCGGTTTGGGGCACCTGGTGCGTCAGGGTGCTCCCAGTTGGACTTTGGAGAGGCAGGGGTGTGAGGGAACTACATGAGACACAGAAAGGGATGGGTGCTGGAAATGCTTATTTATGATTAATTGTGTATGTCGTGTGTGTTGAAATGCTTGATTGTGATTGTGCATGTGGTGTGTGTTGGAATGATTAATTGTGTGTGCGTCGTGTGTGTTGAAATGCTTGATTGTGATTGTGCATGTTGAGTGTGTTGGAATGCTTATTTGTGACTGTGTGTGTGTTGGTGTGAATAAATGGGGTGTTGTATCGTAATCTTTCTTGTGTGGTCTCTTGCGGGGCGTGTGAGGTCAGTCATTCCCTTCACTCCCATCTAGACCGATCCTGTCAGGGCAGACCTCCAGGGGTCGGTCGTGACAGCCTGAGTACTTCAAAGGCGATATGAAGGCAAGAAAAAATGGAGAAAAAAAAAGTTAAACAAGCAAACAAAGTAAAAATGTTCAAAACCTTCAACTTACAACAGTGAAGAATTTGGTTGTCAAGTCTTCAACAGTGCACAGGCATGCTTTACATGTAATGGTGGGGTAGACTTGCACACACACACACACACACACACACACACACACACACACACACACACACACACACACACACACATATATATATATATATATATATATATATATATATATATATATAATATATATATATATATATATATATATATATATTAATATATAAGATAATGTTGCTTAATATATAATCTTTACGGTTAGAAACGCGACAAAATCAAGAGGCAAATTGCAACGAAAACTTTAATATGATACCATTTCATTCACAGTAGACATATTTCAAAGCGGTTTTTTGCATAGCATTGATTGAAATTTGATCTTTTCAGATAAAACTAAGCACGTATTGTCACTGTAAAGTTTTCAAGAGTTTTCGCCCTGGGATCCAGGCACCCGCGCAAAGGCCTCATATCGGATGTGGCCACCTCCAGCAATCACGGTGAGATTGCACCGATTTGGCATGGAGTTGACAAGTCGATCAAGAAAGGCCTGAGGGACTTGGTTCCACTGACGCTAGATCTCCCGTCTCAGAGCCACAGCATTGTGAGGGCGTTGGGCTGCTCGTTGATGCGGCATTTCAGGAAGGCCCACAACTGTTCGATAGGGTTCAGGTCTGGACTTAGAGCAGGCCAGTCCATCATCTGGACATTGTTCTGCTGAAGGAAGGCTTGTGTGACCTGTGCTCTGTGGGCCGGGGCGTTGTCTTGCTGGAAAACATATTGGCGGCGTCTTGCAAACAAGGGCACTACGACAGGGCGCAGGACCTGTGCTATGTAGCGAAGGGCAGTGACTCCACCGTCATGACCTGGCTGCGGTTTGAAGAACATGCCCAAAGGGGTTTATTGCCACAATTGCCCCCCACATCATGACGGATGGCCGCCCCCCCAGGTTGTGCGTGCCGTACTAAACCACAAACGCGGGCCACGAGGAGTTACATAAACCGCTGTAAAATCTGACCCCAGACAAAATCGAACCCGTCGCTGAACACGACAGTTCTCCATTGTTTTCCCTGTCCCTGTAAAACCCCAATTAAACCGGGCGCACGATGCGGGCGACAGATATGACCATGGTGGGTGGCGGCTTACAGCTGGTGGGCTGAAAAGCTGCGGATGTGCGGGGCAAATTACCCTGTTGCGGGTCATGAATCTGTCGTCCCACTGAAGGCACTTTGGAAGGGGGTTTTCCCCGAAGCTACGCCCCAATATCGCTCCCGGCGACAGTGAGGACGCGTGGCCGACAGGTTGGGGGCTCACGAACGTCCCCGTGGGTTGATGGCGTTTGCAAGACGATAAATGTTCGACCGGTGCACTTTGCGCCCTAGCGAGTCTTTCACCTGTTTCCAGCCTCCAAAAAGCCCATGGCTGCCAGGCTCAGGGGATCTACGCGGCATCCTTTGGTTTGTGGTGTTTAGGGGGAAAGTACCCTTTTTTTTCGAGTTGTTTTTTACCCCCTGACACCAAACATTGTGGCTTTGCATTTTACTCACCTGTAGTGTGTCCTCGGCTTTTTTACGAGGACACATTTTCACGTGAATCTGACCTCAGTTAACGACACAGTGGCACTTTGCCGAGTAAGGTGAAAATGCGGCAACATGGGGACAGGGCCATAACTCCGTCCGTGACAAAGTGATCTGCCCGGCTTTTTCGTGATCAAACAGAAAAGGCCTAGTTGCACTCAGACACATTTTGCAGTTTGTAAAATAACCTGCCAGGCTATGTCGGATTTTCCAAATATTGCAACATTTTGGAGCGGCCGTGTCGCTTTTTCTAAACGTAAACTATATATATATATATATATATAAAATATATATATATATATATATATATAAAATATATATATAATATATATATAATATATACAAATAACACCACGTTATGCATGCCCTCACATCAATAGCCTGTAGCGGTACCCCCACCTGTTAGCAGATGCACTTTTCTCTGATTTGAAGTGTGACATTATCACCAAGAACGCCCAAACACATGTACCATTGTGGCACGACGAGGTGTGTCGGTCTGGTACCCTGCCTTAACTTAAAGGCTGCCTCACCGTAGAAACAGCTACCTTTGAGAGGCGGGTTATAGGGTATGTGATATATTACTTGCGGGTGCTCCACGCCGACCCCTCCTCCCTCTCTGTCATGTGACGTAGCCTCACATCAAGGCGGGTGACGCTCCATCACATGTAGTTAGTAATATGAATCATTTCCCCATGCCACTACTAGAAAGGAAGGATATTCATGTGGCTTGACTAGTGTAGCGGGCGTCCCCAAATAATTGTGAGTATGACTCAGTAAAGAAACAAGGGTGGTCATTGGGTGAAAGTGACCACTGAGTGATAGTTTAACAAGGGTGGTAAGGTGCTGGTCAGGGTTTTTGAACACTGAGTATGCACTCACTAGGAGGAAGGAGGAAAGAATCATTTTTAAAACCCAGCAGATGGCCTAGAGACTCGAACCTGTCGGGACGTTGGTCCTCGCTGCTGACCAGTCATTACCAGGTGAGCGATAGATGTTGGGAAAGCTACAGGGGAAAACTTAAGGAAAAGAGAAAGAAAGAATTCATATTTGAATTAAAAAGGTTACTTACCCCGAACCTTATTCGTTTTTCAGCCCTTCACCCTTTTACCCTTCGCCCTTCACCCTTCACCTTCACCCCGTGAGGTGGTTGAAGAGGCCAGGGTTTGTGAGGAACACACCGGTGGGCAGCCCCAGGAATTAAGGACTCCAGGGAGAGGAGTCGGAACTCGTCATCTCTCCAGGAACAGGAGAAGACGAGGGAGAGGGGGTTGGGAACTCATCTCCCCAGTGACAAGAAGAGTCGAGGGAGAGGAGTCGGAAGTCATATCTCCAGGACGGGAGAAATCGAGGGGGCGAATGGGTCTGAGAGAGACAGGGAATCCTGAAAGGATGAGGCGAGTCGTAATTGGGATGCAGGCATAGCATCAAGAAGTGAGAAAATCATTTATTTTCCTGGTCTGAATTTTGTGGGCCAATGTTGTGTGAAGGCCGTGACTTTATGAAGTCTTGATGAGTTAGTTTGCCTCTCAGTGGAAAGAGAGCTTCATGTATAAAATTTGTTTATAACGTGTTTGATGTAAATTAGTAAAGTTTTCCCGAAGGAGAGGGGGAGAAGAAAAAACATTCGGTAGTGCGCCTTTTGGTTGATTGGAGAGATTGCGTGTGCGTATGGAGTAAATGCTGTCATGAATGCGCGTGGGGGCAAAAGTGACAGTGTGACAGTGGTGACCCCGACTCCAGTTTCACCGACGTAGCTGCCCGTTTTGTTTCCCCTGGTAAAAAAAAAAAAAAAAAAAAAAAAAAAAGATTTCTATTTGTACCCTCAAGGGTTTGAGGAAGAAAAAAAAAAGATTTCTATTTGTACCCTCAAGGTTTGAGGAAGAGAAAAAAAAGATTTCTATTTGTACCTTCAAGGGTTTGAGGAAGAAAAAAAAAAGGAAAGATTTCTATTTTGTACCCTCAAGGGTTTGAGGGAAGGAAAAAAAAAAAGAAGAAAGTTTAATTATTTATTGTGTATAATATTTGCAATTTTTTTTGTTCTATTCTATGTGTGTTTAAGGTGGTTGAGATTTCTTTTGGTTGCTCTACTCCTTTAAGGGTTTTTTTTTTTTGGTAGGATTTCCTTTTGACCCTTTCCCCCCTCAGGACCGATAGCCTCAACCTCCTCTTGTTTCGTACCTGGCAGCAAGGGGGCAGGGCGTTGAGGAATCGCTGTCCTTCCCCTAGAGTATTAGATTTTTTGTCCCCTTCCCCAGGACTGATAGCCCCAACCTCTTCCTGCGTTTAGCAGGGGGGCATGGCGTTGGGGAGTCGATAGTCTTTCCCTTCTTGTAATTATCTATTTCTTTCCCCTTTCCAATGTTTTCATTTTGATTTTTCCCCTTGCCCTCAGAGTGTGGGATCAGCTTCACCTCCGTCACGCAAATAGTAAAGGGTGGTGGAGTTCATTACTGCTCACCCAAAAAAACATTTTTATTTTTTGATTATTTTTTTCTGGGTGTGGTGCGAGTTTTTCTTTGATTTTTGGGTGAATGTGCATTATTAATTGATTGTTTATTATTTTGCATTATTGCTGTAGTGTTGTGTATATTGTGATGATTTGTTTTTTTTCCCGTCTCCATTTTTCACGGGGGACAGTGACCACTAGGGTGATGTCTAAGGGTTTCTTTTGCTGTTCTTGATTTCTGCTCACTTTCCGGTCCTGTGTATCCTTTCATTTCCTTTAAACCCCTTTTCAAAACCTTTTAAAAACCTTCTCCTCAATAAGCTCCTATCTAGTTTTCTTTTCAACATTTTCATCTTTTAGGTAGGATTTCCGCTAGTTTGTGTTTCTTTTTCCCTTTTGTTAATGATTGTGCTTCCATTTGTTTTGTAAATTTAAAATTCATTTATCGTATAAGGCGGTACATTTTTTTTTTGAAAAATTCATTTGAAATTAAGTAAGAAAGAAAGACTGACAACAAGAACTTAAGAACTAAAACTTTATAAAGAATTTATTTTCAGAAAACTTTATTGTGTTTATTTCCTTTCTTAGGAAAAACAGTTTTGCATTAAACTTCATTTTGTTTTGTAAATTCCAAATTGATAGCAGTTTGCAAATTATTTTGGAAAAAAAAACATTCCTTGGATTTCATATCTCCCCTGTTTAAGTAAGCTTTTTTCCCGTTTACACCGGAAATTGAATTCTTTATTTGTATATATTATAATTACATTTTGTGAAACATATAGCATCATCAATATCGCCTTATTTTTATTCATACTTAGAGATTGTTTGGTGTTTTTTATCTGTTGACGGTTCATTATGGATGATTTTGATAAATATGTTAAACAAGCGGAAACGCTTGGGTTTTGATGGAGAAAAACTTACTAACTATTGCAACAATGCCCCAGATAGGGCAGACAGGCTAAGAGAGAGGGAAGAAAATAGACTACAGAGGAAGCTGAAGAAAATAGATTACAGAGGGAAGCTGAAGAAAATAGACTACAGAGGGAAGCTGAAATTGAAGAAAAAGACTACAGAGGGAAGCTGAAGATAAAGAACGTCAATTTAATTTGAGGCAGTTAAACTAGAGACTGATGCTAAAATTTAAAAAGAATACAGGCATCAAGAGAACCTCCACCATTCCACCAGTCAGTTCCGCAGCCGCGCCTAAACCAAAAGCGGCATATATTCCAAAGTTACCACCTTCGAGGAAAAAACGGATGACATAGATAGTTTTTCTTTTCCGTTTTAAAAAGTCACGCAACGTCTTGTGGTTGGCCAAAGGAAAAGTGGACATTGAAATTGCGTCGTTGTTTAAGGGTAGCGTTTTGACACTGAAACCACTCATTGCAGCGAAACAAAATTTAATTTGGGGATCATTTGAAAGAAGAACTCCTCAAGAAATTTCAATGTTCTGTTTGATCGTTTTCACGAACTTTTCCGTTCTGTGCGCCCTGACAAAGGAGAATCGTTTCCGCGTTTCTGATCCGTATGAGTCATTGTTTGGATCGATGGATCGATTTATAAAGACGAACAAAACTTTTCAATCACTGCGAGATCTCCTTCTTAGAGAAAAAACTTTTCCAGAGCGTGAGCAAAGATCTGGCCACTTTCCTTAAAGAAAGGCAATTTGAAAACATTGAGGAAATGTGTCAGATGGCTGATCAGTATTGTATCGCTCACCCAGATAAGGCATGGCTAGGAAAGGAGAATTTTCAATCTTTGAGTCTCATGCGTCATGTACTATCCATCGGACGGGGAAGTTACAGGAAAGGAAATCGTGGGTCATTTCTGAGCCCCTCGAGGATATGCGTATCCTAGGAACGGACAGGAATATTTCCGGGGTTCGAGTGACTTTCATCAATACCAGTACTCACCGCCGGAAAAACCCGTTACTTCTCAGCAAACGTTCCGAGGTCGTGGACAACGACCACCACGTAGACCTTTTTGGGCCATTCGTGGACAGAACAGAAGTTCACAAAATCAGTCAGCTGCCGATCAACAATGCGATGTTTCTTTTGTGATGGCAAGTTCCATTTGAGGAAAAATTGCCCTTTCAAACCAAATGATTCAAAACCCGCATTAGTCTCCACTGATGGTGAAGAAGGCCTTGTTTTGGCACCACATCAAGCTGTTGATGGACTGGTGTTAGAAAACGGAGCCATCAATGGATTGCAGGGGTTTGGTTTTGCGAGACACTGGGTGCACCACCGCTGGTGTACGGAAAACTTTCGTGCTTCAAAACCAGTATCTCAACACTGTCCAAAGTGTAGGTCGTTTGGAGGCAAGATTGAAACGTTTCCGCTGGCGAAAATTTCAGTCGATACACGTACTACTCCGGGTTTTCCCTTTCCGCCTGTGTCATTGATAACCCAGTCTGCGACTTGTCTTGGGCAATTTGCCGGGTCGCTACAGTACATGGGGGTGCTGGAGGAAACGTTTTTTTCCTTGTCTTGTGGGTACCAGATCAGACATCGTAGAGCAGGGGAAAAGGGTACAAAGCCGCTAAAAGTCTCAAAACTAGATGAACTCCCAGATTACCCCAGATGATCTAAAAAAAATGCAGGAAAAAGACGAGACGGGTGACGACGGTACTTGCTGCTGCTAAACAGACTGTAACGGACAAACTAACGGGCCCAAACCCAAAGTACATACTGGAATCTGACATTCTCTACAGGTGTGTACCTGGACAGAAAAACAAACAAGTTGTCGTTCCAAAGCCACTTAGAGAGACAGTGCTACACAAAGGCTCATGATGCATTGTTTGCTGGTCACGTGGGGTCAAAAGAACACAAAGAGAGTTCTTGATTCTTTTTATTGGCCAGGTGTCACAAAGGAAGTAACAGAATACTGCCGTTATGTGACATCTGCCAAAAAACATCTCAGAAAGGGCGCGTCCATGTGCACCTTTGCACAAAATGCCTCTCATTTCCGTTCCATTTCGGAAGGTAGCTATTGATCTTGTTTGGGCCTTTACCACTGTCTTCTTCCGGATATCGCTATTCTTGACTTTGGTGGATACAGCGACCAAAGGGATCCAGAAGCGATTTCCCCTGAAGAAAATTGATACAGTGTCTGTCGCTGAAGCTTTAACTTGCGATTTTTTTCCAGAGTGGGTCTTCCAACGAAATTTCTCTCGGATTGTGGAACGCAATTCATTTCTGATCTCATGAGAGAAATTTAAAAGACGTTGTTTAATCTCTTCCATTTCAACCACGCCAATATCCATCCCCAATCGAATGGCATGGTTAACGTTTCAATGGAACGTTGAAGTCCATGTTGAGAAAGGTTGCAAGGCAGGGAAACCCCATGAATGGGATCGTTTTCATACCGGCTTTGCTTTTTTGCATCAGGGAAATGCCGAACGAAACGCTGGGATTTTCACCATTCGAGCTTCTTTTCGGACACTCACCAAGGGGTCCTTTGGGTCTACTGATGACACAATGGACGAAAAAGACGGACTACCCACAGTAAAACTGTTTACCATACGTTTATGAATGCATAATCGTTTGAAGGATGCATGTGAGCTTGCTCAGCAGTCAGCTGATAGAAAAACAGATGTGACAAGGTCTTTGCAGACAGAAAAGCAAAGGCACGTTCCTTCAGTGTAGGGGATAAAGTTCTTGTACACTCACTGATGAACATAACAAGCTTCGTGTTATGTGGAAGGGTCCTTTTCAGGTGGTCGAAAAAATTTCTGCAGTTAATTATAAGATCAAAAAAGGCAAACACTGAGAAGGTATTTCATGTGAACATGTTGAAGAAGTATGTTGAACGTACAAATGTTGCCATCAACCATCAGTTGAGTGGATATTCCTGTGTCAGAAACTGATGTTTAACATGACAGACATTATCAGTGATGAATTTGTACCCATGTGACGTACAGGGACAGATCAAAGGTTGTGAAAACAGCAAATGTAGGAGTGTTAACATCTACCAGTGCAGATGATGTTGTACCCCTTCCTACTCTGTCTGTTAAAGGTGAACCTATGATGATGTGATTTTGTCGAATGATTTGTCTTCAAGTCAAACAGAACACTCAAAGAAATTTTGGGAAAGACTTTCAGGATGTGTTGACAGATACCCCAGGTACAGTTACTGGTTTTTGAACCCCATAGTATTCAGTTAACTTCTGAAATACCAGTGCGGACCCAAACCATAAACCCCCCCCCATTTGCAAAAAAAAAGGTGGTTGAGAGAGAAATCAATGTAATGCTGGATTTAAAGGTAATAGAACCTTTACGTCTCCGTACAGCTCACCATTGTATTGGTGGACAAACCTGATGGGTCGGTGCGTTTCTGCATCGATTACAGGGAAAATAAATAAATCACGTGTTCGATGCCGAGCCCATCCCAACATTGAAGAACTTCTGTGTCAGCTCTCAGAAGGAAACTATTTTGTGAAAGTAGACTTGACTAAAGGAATTCCAATTTACCATTGAACCAGTGCCTGGAACACAAAATGTCATGGCAGATTTATTGTCACGTGTATGAATATTCATGGACAAATGTAACTGTCTTCAAGGGAAAGACTATTCCTGTTTTTGTCTTTCTTAATGATTACGGTGTGATCACATTTGACAGTGCATTGTATGCTACTGACGATTTAAATCAAGTGGTATTTATGCATAATTTGCTTGTTGAAGTGGGCTATATGTTTTACAAGCAAAACTACTTGATGTTGATGTATTACATATCTATTCTTTGCTTTATTCTTTCGTAAACAATGAAAAATTATCATGTATATTTATGTCTAACTTGCTTGTGAAGATGAATATTTATGTATGTGTGATGAGCAAATTACCCTTTAGAAAAAGGTATATACACATGTTTTGATTGTGCAATGAGACAAACCAATTGTTTTCATTTGTCACTGTCAACAATGGAAAGCTGTGACTTTTCAATGGACTATTTAACTTACATGTGGGAAAAAACTGTTTCAACATGTTTATTTTGTTTACATGTCTATTGAGAAACATTTACACTTGGAAATATTCTCATTTTCATGAGGGTTTTTAACACAGGATGTGAGACAAAGATCAAGGAAAAATATGTGCTTCACATCTTAATATATAAACCAATTTGTACTTTGAATTGTTAATATCCCTAGTTGTTTTATCAAGTAATTTGTGAAATGTATTTTGTGAGATATGGTGATCAATTATAACTTTTTTTTAAAAAAGACTGAAAGTTTGAAATATGCTATTTATGGTGGATCATGATGATTGATTCTATACGTTGAAATTTTTAATTTGGTGAATCTGTGTGATGGTTACACATTTTGAGATTCATGGCTGAAGATGTGGTTTAAGTGAAGTTGTATATCTTTTAAAAATTTCTGGAGAAAAATTTTTTTATCCCAGATGGGGGTGTTTATGTGACGTAGCCCCCACATCAAGGGAGGTGACGCTCCATCACATGTAGTTTTGTAAAAATGAATCATTTCCCCATGCCCCTACTAGAAAGGAAGGATATTCATGTGCTTGACTAGTGTAGCGGGCGTCCCAAATAATTGTGAGTATGACTCATAAAGAAACAAGGGTGGTCATTGGGTGAAATGACCACTGAGTGATAGTTTAACAAGGGCTGGTAAGGTGCTGGTCAGTGTTTTGAACACTGAGTATGCACTCACTAGGAGAAGGAGGAAGAATCAGTTTTAACCCAGCAGATGGCCTAGAGACTCGAACCTGTCAGGACGTTGGTCCTCGCTGCTGACGCAGTCATTACCAGGTGAGCGAAAAGATAGTTGGGGAAAGCTACAGGGGAAAACTTAAGGAAAAGAGAAAGAAAGAATTCATATGTTGAATTAAGAAGGTTACTTCACGAACCTTATTCGTGTTTTTAGCCCTTCACCCTTTTACCCTTCGCCCTTCACCCTTCACCTTTCACCCCGTGAGGTGGTTGAAGATGGCCATGGTGTGAGGAAAACACCGGTAGGCAGCCCCAGGAATTAAGGACTCCAGGGAGAGGAGTCGGGAACTCGCTTTATCTCTCCAGGAACAGGGGAAAGACGAGGAGAGGGAGTTGGAACTCATCTCTCCCGTGACAAGAAAGTCGAGGGAGAGGAGTCGGAAGTCATATCTCCAGGACGGGAGAAATCGAGGGGCGAGATGGTGTCTGAGAGAGACAGGGAATCCCGAAAGGATGAGGCGAGTCGTAATTTGGGATCAGGCATGCATCAAGAAGTGAGAAAATCATTTATTTTCCTGGTCTGAATTTTGTGGGGGCCCAAAGTTGTGTGAAGGCCGTGACTTTATGAAGTCTTGAGTGAGTTAGTTTGCCTCTCAGTGGAAAGAGAGCTTCATGTATAAAATTTGTTTAACGTGTTTTGATGGATTTAGTAAAGTGTTTTCCCGAAGGAGAGGGGAGAAGAAAAAACATTCGGTAGTGCGCTTTTGGTTGATTGGAGAATTGCTGTGCGTATGGAGTAAATGCTGTCATGAATGCGCGTGTGCAAAAATGACAGTGTGACACTCTCCCTCTTTCTGCGGCAACACTCGCTCATGCGCTACACATGTGCCCGGTGAGAAACTAAAGGGCTTATCTAGGCTCTTCTTCCTACAGTGCCTGCGTTACGTTTAATATTTTATGAATGCCTGTCCTCATTATAATCAAAAGATAATAAAATCGGAAATGAAATGAGGTGGGGAACAGTAAACGATAAAAGGTAAACAAGTGGGGTATGTTTTGTTCCCATAAGGAAACCTAACACAGAGTAACTTTTATTCAAGACTGGCACAGCCTTTTAAACTTGAATAAAGTCAGACAAATACACAGACGAACAATCTAATAGTGGGGGGAAAAACAAGCGCAGGCCAACAACTGAACTGTCTTCATAGTAATGACTTGGCAAAGATTTGGACTTAAGGAGGGGGGGGGGGGGGGGGGGGGGGGTAAGTTTGAAGATGGAGAAACTGGGAACATGAAATTAAAAAAAAAAAAAAAAAAAGTTACAGATATGAAAACTCTTCACTAGCTGCATAAGGGAACCATCGCAATCCCTTTTGAAGGCAGATATATTGTATTGCCTGCTCCGAGGCCTTTCGTCCGCTGGGTCGGACTCATCAGGGAGACACGGCTGGTTATGTCTGCGCTCCCGGCGTCAAATAGAGACACACCACAGTCCATAATACTGTGGTGTTCCCCACCACCAAGGGTGCAAAAAAGAATCCAATAGCACCCCCAAAGCAGCCAGCGAAGAGTAGTGTTAGGTTTCCTTATGGGAACAAAACATACCCCACTTGTTTACTGTCAAAAGGTAATAGTCATTAGCATGTAAGCCTCTTGTGGTTCAAGGTGTAATAAGTGTCGCTGAGAAGATCAACCATACTCACACAAGGCCAGTGTACATTATAGGCTCGTAATTGAAGAAAAGCATTTCATCAAAATAATCTGAATCTGTCACAAACATTAATACTGAACTCGTAGCATAGGCTTATATTCATGTGTGCACAAAGTGATCACAACTGGGAAATAGCTGGGAAAAAAAATAGGGGTTCCAGCACAGAAATTAAAACTGGCAGACTGTCAGTTAAAATAGTATTTTGCAAAGGTATAGGCCTGCTGTCTGTCATTAGCAGAACAGCTGTATGGTGCAAACTTTGTCAGTGGTCAGTCCATGTACATGATTTAGATTATGCCAGGTGTGCAGAAATATTGTGATGTCATCAGGTGTGCAGAAACATTGTGATGTCGTCAGGTGTGCAGAAACATTGTGATGTCGGGTATGCCAGGTGTGCAGAAACATTGTGATGTCGGGTATGCCAGGTGTGCAGAAACATTGTGATGTCGGGTATGCCAGGTGTGCAGAAACATTGTGATGTCAGGTATGCCAGGTGTGCAGAAACATTGTGATGTCAGGTATGCCAGGTGTGCAGGAACATTGTGATGTCAGGCGTGCAGAAACATTGGGATGTCTGGTGTGCCAGGTGTGCAGAAACATTGTGATGCCAGGTGGCAGAAACATTGTGATGTCTGGTATTCCAGGTGTGCAGAAACATTGTGATGTCAGGTGTGCAGAAACATTGTGATGTCTGGTATGCCAGGTGTGCAGAAACATTGTGATGTCAGGTATGCCAGGGGTGCAGAAACATTGTGTTGTCAGGTATATCAGGTGTGCAGAAACATTGTGATGTCAGGTGTACAGAAACATTGTGATGTCAGGTATGCCAGGTGAGCAGGAACATTGTGATGTCAGGTATGCCAGGTGTGCAGAAACATTGTGATGTCTGTGGGCCTGCTCAGCAAAGACTTGGACATAAGGCATCCTCTGATTACAACCGATGTGCATAAACTGAATAAAAGAAAGGTAGCAGGTTTCACAATCTGAACGACGTTTTGTTAGCCAAGGACTGACGTTGTACAACGTCTTCCCACACCTGCAAGCTTCTTGTTTCAGCACATTGGCCTCTGTGTTCTACTTGATGTAAAGATTCTTGAAACCTGAAGAATGTGTATTGAAAGCGGTCGAATTTCTGGGAAATGAAATCATAGGAACTTCGAAATGCAGTGTAACGGTACATGTAAGCTAACTGTTTAAAATAACAGCTGCACAGAAGTACTCACTGTAAACCAGCAATAACAGATTTTCAGAACTCAAATTAAGCCTTCTCTTTGAAACAATAAACAAACGAAAGTTAAAGAATGCACAATTCACCAACACTGTCACCTTCACTAAGGCAACAGTCATCAAGAACATTGTCACTTCCTTCTCACTCCTCGCTCCCAGCTGTACCGACCTTTGCCTGTTAAAACATCTTCCATCGTTATTGGCATTGACGATATTACCAGCTGTAAACAAAGACTAACTTTTGCTCCCTGTAGTAAAACACATGAAGGCACATGACTCGAAGCACTCCGATTTTGAAACACTGACTGGTGCCAGTGTTCGCTATGATTTTCACCATCGCACACACACACACACACACACACACACACACACACACACACACCAACGATCCTGCCTCCGATCCATATTTGCAAGAGACTCAATTATATCATTACTCTCAGACATTAGGATTACACACACGCACACACACACACTGGTCCGTGTCCACGCACCAATGCACACACTTATACAAACACGTGTACATTCAAGGCACACACATACAATACTAACAATGGCACAGGGACTGTTGGGTAGGAACTCAAGGTCTGACCAGCGCCTTGGGCTAATGCTAAGTCGTGGCCACGAAACCTCTTCATAAAGTTTCTCATTTTAGTCATTGATTCATTTCTCAGTCTGCTTCAGATCGTGCGCAAGTGTGGTCTCGAAACTTAGCGGATGTGCTGCAGCGCATGGTGAACTAGACCGCAAGCAGTGACGCCTCCTTGATGAAACTGAAACTTCCATCTTTGATTAGATGGCTTTTGGTTTGATTTTATACTCCCAGTTCTTATAGAACAGGGAGTACTTTAGAATGGGAA
>CM031621.1:7160385-7200385 GCA_018398815.1 Conus ventricosus
AGACGGTTATCATTTGATCACCACTGAACAATTATCATGGAGGGGACGGTTATCATTTGATCACCACTGAACAATTATCATGGAGGAGACGGTTATCATTTGATCACCACTGAACATTTATCATGGAGGGGCTGTTTAATATTATGACCTTTGCTTTTGAAAGAATCAAAACCGTTTGTAGGGCATTGTGATTTCCATGTGTCTAAAAGCCTGCTTGTTCTCATTAGCGTCCGTTGTTCTGGTGAAAATCATCAAATGAAGGCATGTATGAAGTATGACGACAGTGAATAGTAATCATGATGATTTTGTTTGGAGATTGTCTTTTTTTGGCGTCTTAATGTTCCATCACACACACACACACACACACACACACACACACACACACACACACACCACACCACACACACACACACACAAGGAGAGAGAGAGAGATAGAGAGAGAGAGAGAGAGAGAGAGGAGAGGAGAGGAGAGAGAGAGGAGAGAGAAGAGAGAGAGAGAGAGAGAGAGAGAGAAGAGGTCCGTATCAATTACAATTATAATACAAGCCTACAATGATGCCTGGGTTTATTTGATTTCTCACGAAAACGACCCATTCAGTGGTAACTTGTGGGTTACGACATTTTGCGTTGTTTCTATTTATCGCCCTTCTCTCCATTCAGCCTGTCCAGCCCCTCCCAGCCCTCTTCCCCCCCATGGAGACCAACGGATGAATATCATAAGGTACTTCTCCATCTTCATTGGCTCTCAACATGGCCATCAGACCAGGGTGTCTGTGCCCCTGTCTTGGGGCTGCCGCTCTTTCCATGGACGAGGTCAGTGCTGCAACAGAGAAGGGACGGCGTGCCATTACTACCGGGAAAAAACCCACGACTGTAGGACTCTTACTGCTACCAGCTGACCATAAGCTAACATATTAGTGACTGCTTTGCAAAAGTGGCCAAAATACACGCAAAACACTCTAGATGAAACTGCTGTGAGGATACGGTGCTGAAGATAAAAGCAAAACACGCTAGATGAAACTGCTGTGAGGATACGGTGCTGAAGATAAAAGCAAAACACTCTAGATGAAACTGCTGTAAGGAGACGGTGCTGAAGACAAAAGCAAAACACTCTAGATGAAACTGCTGTAAGTGGAGGGGCCCACACAAGGCTGTATGTAAACAATGTGTTTGTTGACTGATGTGTGGACTTTTCTCCCCCGTGGACTTTCGCTCTAAGGACTTCCGCCCTGAGGGACTGCCGCTCCATGGACTTCCACCATGTGGGACTTCCGCCCCATAGGACTTCCGCTCCATGGGACTTCTGCCCCCTTGCCTTTTGCTCCGTGGGACTTCTGTCCCCTTGCCTTTTGCTCCGTGGGACTTCTGTCCCCTTGCCTTTCACCCATCTGATAAGATATCAATGGGGGGGGGGGGGGGGGGGGGGGAGGGAGAGGGGAAGGGGGGGGCGAAAGAGGGCAATGGGGGAGGGGGAACGAACGAACGAACGAATTTATTGCTTTAAAGCAGTACAGCTTTATCAGCAATGCAATTCGACTGACTAAGGTAAAATTGAACACAATGCATGTTACTTCGACATGGAAACCATGACAAAATTGTCCTTTTTCCAAACACAGTTCTGACATTTCATGTCGCTGGAACGGAGCTGGTCACGCTGATTCAGTCTGCGGCGTGAGTCTTGAGCCCAGGCTGTCATCCCAGGTAGAATAGGATCAGGCCGTGTAGCGTCTCCAGCGTCCGTGCTGCACGTGCTAGGATGTCAGCGTGTTGTGTTCTGCCAACACGTTTACCTCGACGGAGACTGGCCAGTTTTGTCCGTTCTTCTGTCAGCAAGTGTCCGTCATCTTGCTTCACGAACCAGAACGAACAGGCACTGTCTTGAGGCGAACATGGAAACTCCAGCACCAGATCGTCCGATTCACAGAGCAGTACATCAGATTCATTTGAGCTGTTAAGGACAACTTTCTAACTAACTTATTTTTCTGCTCTTGTCTCTCAATCGCCTTTGCACACATTTATCCGTCAGGGTGGCAACGTAACTTTTTACAACACTGGCACTGAATCCTGCCCCTAGGCTGTCACAAATCGGTTCGATGTCAGTGTCAGGTGGTGAGGAGGGGACAGAGCTGTCAATACACTCACACATGTGTACAGTTTCAGTGCCATCATGTAAGCTCAAAACATCAGTCTCCAGTCTTACTTGATCATCCGTTTGACGCAAGTGTGTAGCCACAGTGTGTTCCATTACTGGGTCATGTGCACACAGGTTTTTCAGGTCGCACGTCAGTCGGAGATGAAGTACTCACAGAAGTTGCAGTAGCTTCTTCATATTTTCCACCTAACTGCCTCTCTTGCTGCTGTCGGGCTCTCTGTTGATCTCGTCGGACCTGGCTGGGTGGCTTTTTTCCTGAAATACTGAACTTGCGTGTTGCGGTTCAGAACGGGATCCGCCATGTTTGTTGACATCTGGAGTGGAGCGGGCTTGAGGCGCAAGACAACCACAGTGTTTTCAGCTTCTCCTGCCACTTTCCAAATGGTGACGTTATTGGCCGTCAGCGTTCAAGCGTTCAAGGTCTTCTCCACAGCTACTGGGAGTCCAGAAACTGGCATATTTGCGATGAAACTTTTGAAATTTGTGCGCAGATCAATCAGTGCGCGCCCTGCGGCCTCTGCTCACGTCACGTGACACACCGTGGAGCCAATGGGGGGGGGGGGGGGGGGGGGGGAGAGCTCATATCTCTCCACTCACACATACGTATGTGTGGGGTGAAGGTGGGGGGTGAAGGGTTGGGAAATTCATGCATATAGTGTTGTTGAAAAAATAAACAATTCTGTAGGATGGTGTTCATTGTAGCAGGTGAAATAATGTATTGGCATTAATATGATCGTGTTGATTGAGAAGAGATAGAAATGATCAATAAGAAACAGGGCATCATGTGTTAAAAAAATAACAACAACAACAAAACCAACAACAACAACCCCACCCACACACACACACACACATACACAAAAGGGGAGGGGGAAAGAAAATATTTAAACCATATTGTGGGTGAATTATGATCATAATGAGACAAATGTGGGAAGTTTTTGCACACATACAAACACACATGTACACATAAAAAAAAAAAAAAACCTGATGGGCGATGATCATTTGATAACAACAGGGTAAAAAAAAAAGAGGGTTAATTGCAAGTTATCAATATCTCCATCATCACGTTGATGATGTAGCAAAGATTTACAAAGAGAAAATGAAAGGGGAAGGAGTGAGAATAGGGAGAGATGTGAATTAGAATGAAACACCAAAGAACTATTTCATGTACTTAAAGACTTTGGCTTGTCGCATGTGGGGGTGACCAACGAAGGCATACGGATCTCCACTCCGTGGCTCTTAGGGATGTTGTCACGGAGAAGTATGTAAGCATGCACCTGCTGTCCATAAGCATCAAATGGAGATATACCACAGTCTACAGTTCTGTGGTATTCTCACCACCAAGGGTTAAAAAAAAAACACGAAATCCAACTGCAACCCAAAGCAGCAAGCGAAGAGTAGAAAAAAAAGCATGAAGAGAAAGTGTAGTAAGGAAATAAGTTGCCCCAAAACTAAAAAAAAATCATGATGTAAACGGAAGAAATGTAGGTGATAGTCTTGGAGGATGCAAAGGGAGGTCAAACGGTGTGAACAGTTTGAGTAGTCAACTGTACTGTTTAAGAACCCAGGCATTGTCAGTCATGAAACTGTTGACAGCAGCTAAGAATTGTCTAGAACAGCTTTTAATTGGATCTCCTAAGAGATGAAATCTCCCACTGATTGACCAAACAATAATATGTTGAACAATTTAGTAGTGGGGGAAAACAAGCGCAGGCTAACAAATCCTCCGTCACACGCACACACACACACACACACACACACACACACACGCACACACACACACACACACACACACACACACACACACACACATGTATGTATATAAAATGGGACTTACCAGAGCACAGGAGGAAGCAGGAAGCAGCCCAGATGATGACAGACTTCATGTTGAAAAGGTCCGGCAGGCGAAACCACGTCTCTCAGTCTTGACAATGAATCACAAAGAACGGAGTTTTCCCCCTCCTTTCTGTTGAAGCCAGGCAAAAGACCAGAGAAAACGTCGAAGTCGAAATCAGCCTGAAATCCACAGAGCCTTTGACAGAAGAATGATGTGGTGCGGTATGCCTTTTAAGCACTATATATATAGTCTGACTATGCATCCACAAGGCCTGCCATCAAGGCCAAACGTGGCCAAATCTTTCCTTTCGCCCCGCCACCGCCCGCCCCCACGGCCGGCCCTGCCTACCCTATCCACTCGTTGCTCCCCTATCCCCCCTTTTTTTTGGTTCCCTTCCTGCCCCCCCCCCCCCCCCCCCCGACCCCACTCACTCGCCCTGCCTACCTTCAAGCTGTTGCCCGCTACCTCAACAGTTTTCGTTTCTCTCCCAAACGGCGAACGCCCCTGTCCCACCTCCCGCCATTTAAAAAAAAAAAAAAAAAAAAAAAAAAAAAACCTTGGTAAGTTCTACTCGCATTAGAAGGATCATTTTTACGATGACAAAGCACACAGGTGCTGTGTGTGTGTGTGTGTGTGTGTGTGTGTGTGTGTGTGTGTGTGTGTGTGTGTGTGTGGAGTGTGTGTGTGTGTGTGTGGTGTGTGTGTGTGTGTGTGTGTGTGTGTGTGTGTGTGTGTGTGTGTGTGTGTGTGTGTGTATGAGTGGTGTGTGTGTGTGTGTGTGTGTGTGTGTGTGTGTGTGTGTGTGTGTGTGTGTGTGTGTGTGTGTGTGTGTGCGCGTGTGTGTGTTGTTCAGCTCAGTTCAGTTCAGTGGTTTATTTAATGTCTTTTCATCGCCAGATGACATCAGACACTTATTCAAAAGAAAAAAAAACAACCTCCACACTCAACATATCATCCACAGTTTTGACTATCTGAGTCCCAGATTACATGCATGGAAACATAACGTTTGGCGCCTACTTTTGACACAATTTTCAACTGAAAAATACTCTGTTGAAATGGTCTGTTAAATAATAAATCCTACACATTTTCAGTTGTATCCATAACAGAAATGGAGTCATTAGCAAGATTTCGATCGGGAAGTCCGAATTTTGTAGAATGATAATTTGGATCAAAACTCCGACAATGAACAAGAAGGCGCTGCTCGGGAAACCGGCGTCGCAGTCTTTTCGTATAGTCGCAAGCCTGTCAAAAAAGACCAAAGCATGCGATATAAAATGAGAGCTCTGGAATTTACATTTAACATGCATCTTCGATCTTCGGTTTTCCCTTACCTTTTTTGAAAACAAGAATTATTCAAGTTCATTCGACAAAATTGAAATGGCCCCCAAGATGGCCGTGCAAAATACCATTTAAGAAAATATGGGCTTCTAAAAGTACGTTGTAATAAATCAAATACATTTTTTTGGGATTAAGCGCGTACATACCAACTAGTGGGGTTCTGAGGATTCTGATTAAAGAATTACACAATAAGAAAAAAAGAGATTCGACCAAGGAGGAAAGGGGAAGAAAACCCCTTAAAAAAAATTTTCACCACAAAAGGTAACCAAACAAAAATTTATACTCTGCTAGCACCCCGGCTAACCCCCCCTACTCTGTTAAACAACGCCCCCGCTGACATAAAATGACAGAGTCACAATAAAAACACATAAACAAGGGGGAAAACTGGAGCTTTAGACCTCAGTCGGGGAGAAGCTTTTCTACCCCTAAAAAACCCCTTATCAGGGTTTTCAAAACAACAAAAAACACTTCTCTCCCCCCTCTCATTTTTTGTGTTCATATCTTTCCAACAACAAGGGCTCGCTTTTTTTTAAACAGGCCGAAATTTGGCAGTTTCGTTTTTGGACTAATGGGCAATTTTTTAAACAAAATTCTAAAATATAAAATAAAAAAATGACTAAAAAGGATTTGTTTTTCGGGACAAACCCAAATTTTGGGTACCACAAAATGACTTTAAGGATTTGTTTTTAAAAAAACAAAACTCCGAAAGGTCAGGTACCAAAATGCTGGGAAGGATTTGTTAAAAAAAATCCAAAAACAGGGGGTAGGCCCCGGGATGCAAAAATGGACTTGTTTTTGAACAAAATTCCAAAAATGTCAAGTACCAAAAAAAATGACTTAGAGAGGATTTGTTTTTTTAAAACAACATTCCAAGAAAGTCGGGTACAAATCACTTTGAAGGAAATCTTTTAAATTCCCAGGGTTTTGGGGTACCAACGAAACAATGGGTTTTTTTATTTAGCAAGATTCCATAAAGTCGGGTACAAAATGAAAAAACAGAATTTGCATAAAACCCCTTAGCGCTGGCTTCTAAAAAAAACCGGGGGCTACATTATTATCCAACCTGAAAACAATCAAAAATATACTAGCTTGTGCAAAAAAAATAACAACAAATTGTTTAACAGTCTGCAACCCTCTTCCCAAACGGTATTTAACTTAAAATCCCCTTGGAATTTTTGCTGTCCCTTGCGACCGACCGGGGTCAGTTATTTGTGAAAGTGTTCCTGGTCTCCGGCAGCATAGCATACCTTTTCATGGGGGTTCACGCCAGACGGGCATTTCCCCATGGGGCTGGCGGGGGCGGATTAACACTACGATAGGGGGGGAACTGGAGTTGGCAAAAGGGCAGCGTTCGGGCTTGGGTTTTGGGGGAACCCAAAACCCAGCCTGTCCTGGAGTCGGTGGGGGGTTCCAGTTTGGGTCTCCTCCAGTCGGGGGTTCGGCAGTGCTACTTCGGCGTCAGGCAGGGAAGTCCCCTGACGGGGGCCAGACCTTTTGTCGGAGGCCACGCAGCCTGTGGGGGCCTGGGTTTGGGCACAGGGCTGATGGCATGGGGGCACGGCATTTGGGTTGACCTTGATGCAGGGTCCCCACCTGCTAAGTGGCCTCCAGTCCCCGGTCTCCCCGGGCCATTTAACCGGTCCAGCACTCGCACATTCGGGAAGCCCCTGCCCCCTGGGGTTGGGGGTGATACAGAACCTTGGGTGGAGCAATCGGGGAAAGGAGAAGCTGCCCACCCCCCAATTTTGGGTCCCCCCTTTCCCGATACAGCACCCCCCTTTTTGGCGGGTGAGGGGGCTGGCTGCAAAAATGAGGGCCTGTAGCCCCCGGTTTCCGCCAGCTGCAGGCTTTTTTGGGGCCAGGAGGACAGAATTGGCCCAATGGTGGGTCCCCCTGCTGGAGTCGATGCATCTCTCCTGGTGACAGCGAGGAAAAAAGCTCTGCCCTTTTGCCTGGGGGCTGCTGAAACCCTGTTTTTTGTCAGCATTTGGGTGCTGACAGGGAGAGATTGGGGGTTTTTTTTTCCCCAATTTTTATCACGCTGCCCTCTTTTCCCTCGCCCCCATTGGGCCTCGTCCGGGGCTCTGTGCCCTCACACACTGGGACCTGGGAGTGGTGGCCATGCAGGTGGTGGCGCTGCAGTTCTCCCGCAAGCTATGACTGTGGCCCTGAGTGCCTCTAGCTGAGTTAAACGAGGGGCAGTAGCGTGCCACTGTGTAGAGGATTCACCGTCGGGCCCCCAGTCCTGCATCCCCCTTTGGCCTTCCTTCCAGCCCTTTCCAAGGGGGGTGGAGGATGGTCCCGGGCAAAATACAGACATCCTTGCGGAGTGTGCTTTCTAGGGCCCCGGGGGAAAACGCCCGTAGTATGGGGTGCGGCAACATTCCTCCCCCGCCTGGGCACCTTCCTCCATAGGATGGAGATGGGAGCCATACTCCCAGAGGTCCTCCGGCCTTGCTGCCTGTTTTAAGAATGCTGTGGCCAGGGGACCACATCACGCTGCCTTTCCCCTTTCTCCCGTCAAGATGGCAAGATCTTGGCTGGGGAGTCACCCCTGTGTGGCAGCCTGATCACCTCCCTTTGGGGAGCTCGGCCACTAAAGGTGGAATCAGCCAAGGGCGGCTGCCGCATCCCGGGGGTGCAGGTGTAGGGCAACCTGGCCTCCCCGGGAAGTCACCACTTCCCTGCTGTTTTCGCTACCAGGAATTGGGGGAAATGATGCAGGGGGGGGGGAGAGGGGGGCAGTTGGTGGCCCTGGTGTGTCTTCTTTGGGCTGGTCTCCTTTGGGTTTTCTTCTGTCCCGACCTGCCGAGCGCCAGTTGTGATGGGTGGGGGTAAGGGGGGGAAGGGGAAGACAGGCAGAGGGGAAAAATAGGAACCAAGGGGCGAGCCAGTCCCAAAAAAACACAAGGGACGAGTGGGGTTTTTTCCTTTTATGGGCCTTTATAAAAGCCAAAAACCCGGAACGCAGCCCCGGGAGCAATCCTCTCGCCCCCGACTCAGCGCATTGGCACTCTTTCTGCCCTCCCAGTCGCTCCATCAGGGAACACTGTCCCTTCTTACACAACGCCTACTTTTATAAGAATGTACCGGCCGCAGACCAGCAAACCCGGGGGGCCAGAGACGAAACGGGCCTCGCGAGGGTGGAAACCAACCCAAATTTGGGTTTTCTACGCAGCTTCGTTTGTCTGGCTCGTGTCCGTTCAAACTATTAACAATATTTCCATCGAGAAAAAACCCCAGAACACAAGGAAAAAATGCAGTAAGTCACATTTAAGTTTTTTTCCTTTTCTAAACATTTTCTGATTAAGCCCAGACTGAAGCCCCTTTTTTAAAGCGTTTTTCTCAATTTTTTTCTGTTTTAATAAAGAACTGAAAGGGGTGAAAAAAAATTTTTTCAATGAATGAACACGGCATTTTGCTCTTTTCTACAAAAACTTCATTTTTTCCGGGCAGTGTCTAAGTGGGAATTGTGTTATTAAAAAATTTCAAAAACACAGCTGACTTTTACCTCGCCGGCCCTCGGCGCCCATTTTGACACAATTTTCACTGAAAATACTCTGAAAAAGGTCTGTTAAATAAAAAAATCCACACATTTTTATTGACCATAACAGAAAAGGGGTCATTAGCAAGATTTTGATCGGGAAGTCCGAATTTTGTAGAATGATAATTTGGATCAAAACTCCGACAATGAACGAAGAAGGCGACTTGCTCAAGGGAAACCGGCCGTCGTCAGTCATTTCGTATAGTCGCAAGCCTGTACGGAAAAGATCCTAAGCATGCGATATACGAAATGAGAGCTCATGGACATTACATTTAACATGCATCTTCAGATTCTTCGGTTTTCCTCTTACTTTTTGTAAAATCAAGAATTATTCAATGTTCATTCGACAGACAATTGAAAATGGCGCCAAGATTGCTCGTGCAAAATACCAGTTTAGAGAAAATATGGGCTTCTCAGCCCAGTACGGTTGTAATGAATCAAATTACATTAATTTTTGTGACTTTAGCGACGTACATACAACTATGTAGGTTCTGAGGTATTCATGATTTAAAGAATTTACACAATTAAAAAAAAGAAAAAAAAAAAAGAGATTCGACCAAGGGAGGTAAGGGGAAGATAACTCTTGAACAAAACATTTTCATCCACGAAAGGTAACCAAAAGAAATATATACTCTGTTAGCACCCGGCTACATTAAAGATCCTTCCAGACAAAGCAGAAACATGATTAAACCCAGATTGTTATCAATTGTAAAGCCAAGTAGTTTATGGGAAACCATTTCTGCCAAAACTCGGTCTTGAAGAAATTTCAATCCTAGAATTCTGATTTTAGGGTCTTGATGTTTTTGTTTCACTGAAATCAATGTCTATTTGGATCTTAAGGGATGAAGGGACTCATGACTGACCTCTGGCCGTTTAACGAGACTATCAATATTCTTTCGCAAGTTACGGCTCGTTGAATTACATTTTGCCTTTATTGTGAAGAGTGGTATTGTCGGCGAACAGTTTGCGTGATGAAAGTATAAATGATGGAAGAACATGGATGTAAATGGAAAATAACATTGGAGCTAAGATTGATCCTTTACCGGCATGGAATGAGGATGTTTCCAAAGATTTTAAGGCAAAACGGCATTCTATTGCCAAAGATATACGATGCAAGTTCAAGAGATTCTCTGGATAAACCATGCAGTCATTGTTCAAAAAGTAATTGTAGTCAATATTGTCAAAGGCTTTGTCAAACTCAGGGAAAGCTTCTCCTCTGAAGAGACGACAGTAAATGTTTAAATGCCATTGTTCTACTACATAATTATTGTTAGCACAGTTCAATGTTTAAATGCCATTGTTCTACTACATATTGTTAGGACAGTCCAAATGTTTAAATGCCATTGTTCTACTACACATTGTTAGCACAGTTTTCATTCCCTCTAAATCCGCTTTAGTTTAGTATGAGAGGAATGGTTCTTCTTAATTCCACTTTGATTGTTTAAAATAAATCATATTTCCTCAAATATAACTGGCGGTTTTGTTTAAGATGCCTTTCGAGAGGTTTTGGACAGTACAGATAAAATAGACGTGGGCCTACAGTATAAAAGATCATTTGGATCATCAGATTTTAATATCGAGTACTTTAGCATCCTTCAAAGCTTGTGGAAAATAATATTTATCGGTGCAAAAGGTTGCGAATATCAGTGAGTAGCTCGTATACAACAGGTGCTGATATGTTCAGAATTTTGCCGCCGACATTATCCCGACCACGAGAAATATATTGTTTCAAGGTGTACAGTTCCCTGTACATTTCGTGAAGGCTTGAACATCTAAATGTAAGTGTTGATCGTATGCTTTTAGACCCACAATAATTTTTCAATAACGACAAATTATGGCCTTCTATATTATGGTCAACCTTATTATTTTTTTTGGTTTGCTACTATTGAAAAAAAAAAAGAAGAAGAAGAATATTGAGCTTTTTGGATGATAAGCAGTTCCGGGATGAATATCAGTTGCAAAATTTCTCCCAGATAATTCGTTAATGGCTTTCCTGACAGATTTTGTGTTCTTTTTTCTTCTTTAAAAAAAAAAAGAAGAAAAGAAATATGTTCACTGACTTTTTCATTTTTTATTTTTCATTTTAAATCGAGCATGTCTTCTCATCGCTGTCACCTGACTGCATTGCTTCTTTTAAACTAGCACTTCCCAAGTCGACTGGAGTAAATTCTCACGAATTGGACCGGCGCGTTTCATTCTGAAACTGACGACTATGGTTTACTGCACGCAATGACATGTTCAAGTCTGGACGGCGCCCACTCGTCGGGGACAGAGAGAACAATGCGACACCAAGCTGCACGTGTCTTGTCTGTCATGACACTGAGAAACTTGGGAACAGCTGGATGAACACACGACAGACAAACATTCATCAATAGTAAGCGTTTTATAAGAACGAAAAAAAAAAAAAAAAGAGTTGATGGGAATTTGTTTGACCAAGTCCAGCATACAGGAAAGTGATCACTGAGACCGTGCACAGGTACGGCGAATTCAGTTGCATGAGATGGTTTATTGACATATATGGTTACACTCCCCACGTTCTATACCAAACCACTGCTCACTCACCGACCTATCCCCCTTTCCCTCCCTTCCCCCCCCCCCCCCCCCCCCCCCATGCACCTGGTTTTCTTTCAACTTCAAACACTACCACCTCCATGAATTTCACTCACCCTTTCATATTTCCAGTGCATAAGTGTAGGTGCAGGTATTTGTCTCCCCCCCCCCACACACACACACACACACACACAAACATCCCGCTCCTTCCCTCCATCATCAACGTCCTAAAACGACATGCACCTACCCACCACCGCAACACCAGCCCACTATAATATCCTGCACTCACTCGCACTCACACTACCATACCCCCAACTATTCACCTCACATGTAACTTACAGCTATGTTCCTCTTTCCCTTCTCGTTATACTCCCTCCATTTACTTTTTTTTTTTTTTAACCCAGAAACCAACCCCTCCCCCTCCCCCCCCCCCCCCCCCGTTTTTGTTTGTTTGTTTGTTGTTGGCATGTCAACCCTTTCCTCATTGATCGTATCCATTCCTTTCACTGTTTACATGAGGTTCTCCATGTGTGTGTGTGTGTGTGTGTGTGTGTGTGTGTGTGTGTGTGTGTGTGTGTGTGATCTCACAGTCATTAATCATGTCCATTTCTTCCAAAAGCAGCATAATTATATTCATGGCAACACAGCACCTCACTTATGACACTGAGCATCAACCATCAGTCATTGATCATTTCCATTACCTCCCAACGGGCATTATTACACTGATGCCACCACATTATCTCACTTATGACAATGATCATCATCCAATAGTACTGTTGGCTTTCAAGATAATACTGCTGGCATGAGTTTACCCTCCTTCCTCCCCGTGCACACGTAGGTATAGGCGGAGAGATATAAGCTTTCCCTCCCCTCCTCCTCTCCCCCCTTGCTCTCTTCCGCCCCCCCCCTCCCCCAGCCCCCCCTGCCGATTTTCTTCTTTACTCCACCCCCCTTCCCCCTTTCCAACCATTATTATCAGTACAAAAACATCACCACATATATAACTGTTATCATTATGGTCGTCACCCATTAGTTCTGTTTGATGGGTGTCCCAACACATCATTTCACTTATGACAGTGATCATCATCCGATAGTACTGATGGCTTTTCTAATAACACCGTTGGCATGAGCTTCCCTCCTCCCTGTGCACACGTACGTATATGCAAAGAGATATGAGCTTTCTCTCCCTTCCTCCCCTGCCCCCCCCCCCCTCCCCACTCTCTCTTCCCCCCCCCCCACCCTCACGCCCTGCCCCTTTTCTTCTTTATCCCCCCACCCCCCAATCCCCCTTTCCAACCATTATTATCAGCAAAAAATATCCCCATATATAACTGTCATCATTATGATCACCCAATAGTTCTGCTTGATGGGTATCCCCCCCCCTTTCCTCCCCCCCTGTTTAGTGTGTGTGTGTGTGTGTGTGTGTGTGTGTGTGTGTGTGTGTGTGTGTGTGTGTGTGTGTGTGTGTGTTGTTGTTGTTGTTGTTGTTGTTGTTGGCATGTCAACACTTTTCCCATTGATCATATTCGTCCTTTCCCTTTCCAACCAGTATCATTATATTACTATACTATTATCCTAATACCAACACTCTCCCACTTCTCACAGTTAGTCTCATTATGATCATCATCCACCAATAATACTGTTTACATGCTCCCCCCCCCCCAAACACACACATATACACACGCACGCACGCACGCACGCACACGTTTTAACAGCGAAAGAAATCAGAAAAATGCAAAATGTTATCCAAAAGCAACATTTTCGCGTGAATTTCCCCAAACCAAAGCACACACACACACACACACACACACACACACACACACACACACACACACACACACACACACAGGCGCGCGCGCGCGCACACACGCACACGAGCAGAAAAAATATGAAGGAAACAAGTTGACATGAAGACTGGGACAAAATATTTCAAGATACACAGACTAACTCAAACCTATTCACTTATATATCACTAGCCGGTGTACCCAGCTTCGCTCGGGTATATCTGTACAATAATTTACTGGCCACCCCTCTCTCTCACCACTTAAAAGACAATACACTAAAATTCAGCTTGGTTCGTTTCATTTTTCCCATGCCGAACCAATTGCCCCAGCCTCCTCCTATCTACTTCACCCACTTTCTTCGGACGCCCACTCCCTTCTTGCCTCTCAGTCTGTTTTCCCTCATGAATTTTTTTTCGTAATACGATACACAGTCCATAGAGGGATGCCTGTACTTTGTGAACTTACCGATGCGTTCTCAATTCCTCGATTGAAGTGCTCCAAAATGACAACTCTGTAGGGGCCGCCATAACCTAGTGGATAAGGTGCTGGACTCATGATCCAAAGGTCGTGGTTTCGAATCCCGGCTTGGTCCTGGAAATTTTCACGTGGAATGTTTCCAGCTAAAATAACTGTAGTTCACCCCGATATCCACCCTGGCCCCGCAGGTGTCAGGCTAATGTGACGGACCAGCCGTCTGCATATCCTTGATTTGGGCACGGACGTTAAACCCAACTCAAACATGACAACTCTGTGAAAAGATTGCATTTTCACGATGTATCATGTCTATTGGAGGGCCTCTGGGTAGACAACATTTCTGGTCTCCCTGTTTGGCGCAAGTATAGTCAGTGTTTCTGCGCTTCCAGTTCGTGATGCTGCAACGTAGAACATTCCATGTGTAAAACACAGAACGGTCAGGTCTGCCCCAAGGGATGAAAATGTCTGACCCTGGTTCTTGTTGATTGTCAGAGCGAAAGCTGGTTTCATGGGAAACTGAAGTCGTCGGAACTGGAATGGCAGGGGTGAGTCCGTTGGTTCCAGAGGAATTCTGGGGAGCAGCACCGGTTCACCTTTGTAGGGGCCACAGGATGTTTTCGCTTCTACAACGGTCCTGTGCAGTCTGGTGATGACACATCGGGTGCTATTGATCACCTTTGGTGGGTCCAGTGAGCGGAGAATGATAATGGGGATTCCAGATTTCAGCAACAATTCATGCGGTGGAAGTCCAGAAATCTCAATGGAGTTCAGGTGTTCTTGTGTATAAAGGACTCCCTCATCATCATTCTTGGCCGTGTCAACAGATCTGTACAGAGTTTCCTCTCCAGGGAAGTCAGCTACGATTTTTCTGTTCAGCCTGTTGACAGTTTCGTTCAGGGAGGAGATTATGGCCCTTTCCGCTAACCAGTCTGAGTCTGCACAGTGAGCATGAAGATCGGGTAGACTGCTTCTATCAGATCCTCCTGCCTATCTGAGAACTGGCATAGTGCTGGTGGGACCGATATAGTATCTGGAAACTCTGATGGCTCAATGGCACCATTGCCAATGTCAAGCAGAAGTTTGGCGAAGTTGGCTGTCTGGGGATTTCTATACAGGTGGGCTCTCAAGTTGGTGGTTAGATGTTTAACAACCATGCTCCGCCACAGGTAGGACTTCTTCAGACAGGCGTTAACAATGTTGGCTCTGGTGCCATTGAGGACGACAGGGAGGATCTGCCTGAAGTCCCCACAGAACAGCGTTGGGATGCCTCCCATTGGCCTGTGCACTTGGGTGATGTCCTGCAGCGTAGAGTCCATGGCCTCGTAGACAGCTTTGTGGGTCATGGGAGCTTTATCAATTATGACGGCTGCAGCCTCTTTGATGACTTTGGCCAACGTTGACCCACGCTTGACAGAGCAGGTTGGCGTTTCTCGCTTGTCCGCATTCAGGGGGACCTTGAAAGTGCTATGCACTGTCCGCCCACCCGGCAAAAGATAGCGGCAATGCCACTGGAAGCAGTGGCTAGCACTATTTTGCCTGTGGAGCAGATCCTGTTCAGGATAAGATTCAGGATGAAGGTCTTTCCTGTCCCTCCTGGAATATCAAGGAACATTATGTTGCTGCTTGCTGTGGGGTCCTGCCTCTGCTCAACCATGGTCATAAAGCTGTCGTACACGTCTCTCTGGTCAGCTGTCAGCTTCTTCAGCTGGTCATCAGCTGCTGCACGGAGTGCAGCAGTGTCGTAATTGGTCTCGCGGTAGTATTCTAGAGACACAGTTTGTTGTTGTGTGACTCTTGGCATCTCATACTCCTCTGCAGATTTGCCTCCAAGAAGGAAGAGCTTGGTTGTAGATGGCATCTGTGTACTGCGCTTCATCATAGACATCTCTTCGGACTTGGAGAGAGAGAGACAGAGAGAGAGAGGAGAGAGAGAGAGAGAGAGAGAGAGAGAGAGAGAGAGAGAGAGAGAGAGAGCAACATACGAATTAAAATTTTGAGGCTGATCAGTCTAGATACATGACAACTTTTTAAAAAATTCTGTGTGTGTGTGTGGGGGGGTGGGTGGGTGGCGAAGCAGGGGGGGTTAGTGGGTGCGCGCGCGCACGCGTGTGTGTGTGTGCGTGCGTGCGTACGTGCGTGTGTGTGTGTCAGAGAGAGACTCTTGACTCTTGACGCGCGTTTAACGCCGCGCCGTTTATTGTGAGGCCAAAGGTCTGTACACAAAGTGTTCACAGCGTCAAATTTTCGATTTTTCCAAAGAAAACAGTATGAAATGAAATGAAACATAGTTCTCTTTCGCTTGCGTAAGTTTAGTCTGAGTAAGGAGACGCCAGCCTCAGAATTGGGGATTCCTGATTCTCTCGCTATGAAGGCCTTTTTCAGAGATCGTTTTTTTTTCTTCCAAAACTCGGGTTAGGTTTAGGGTTAGGGTTAGGATGGGATTAGGGTAGGGTTGAATAATGTAGTGACTTCATTGCAATCAAGAACATACCGAAAAACCATCCCTAGAATTTACGTCAGTAATACATATTATAGATATTCACAAAACACACTAGTTAATCGAGACAATATTTCCTAAGGTTGATAGGCAACACTATTGTATACCAAGATATCCTCGAACCTTTGTAATAGTAGTCCCCGGGTAAAATTAAGAACAGGCCTATAACACTTCCTCTATTAATATACCTTTCCTAACAGATTGTATGACTATAGGCTGGGCTGTTCTTAAAGACACAATACACTAGATACTCGTCGACATACCAGCTGTGCTCCGACGTCTCTCGTTGCTGTCCGGCCAGCCCGCCCCGCGTCCCCCCCCCCCCCCCCCCACCGCCCCCAAATCACAGCGGGAGCGCAAGAGAGGGGAGGGCAGGAGGGGGGAGGGGGGGGGGGGGGAAGAGACCGCGAGCCGCACGGGGCGCGCCTGCCGGCAGCTGTGCTCCGACGTCTCTTGTTGCTGTCCGGCCCGCGCCCCCCCCCCCCTCCCCTCCACAGCGGGAGCGCAAGAGAGGGGAGAGGGGGGGGGGGGGGGGGGAGACCGCGAGCCGTAGAGGGGGGGGGGGCGTACAACACACATTTTTGCGCCCTCCAGATACGCACGCAATTCCCCTTTCCTCTCTATCCCGTGGAGAGAGAGAGAGAGAGAGAGAGAGAGAGAGAGAGAGAGAGAGAGAGAGAGAGAGGAACATACGAATTAAAATTTTGAGGCTGACCAGTCTAGATACATGACAACTTTTTTTAAAATTCTGTGTGTGTGTGTGTGGGGGGGGGGGGGGGGGTAGTGGGTGTGCGCGCGCACGCGCGTGTGCGTGCGTGCGTGCATGCGTGTGTGTGTGTGTGTGTGTGTGTGTGTGTGTGTGTGTGTGTGTGTGTGTGTGTGTGTGTGTGTGTGAGACAGAGAGAGAGAGAGAGAGAGAGAGAGAGAGAGAGAGAGAGAGAGAGCTTAAACAGTTGGTTTGTTTTGAAGAGAGGGGGGAAAGGAGGGCAAAGGGGTGGGATGGGGGGGGGGGGGAGGGAGGACATTAATTTTCTTTTTTTTACGTTTAAAAAAAATGGTTTAATCCAAAAGACCTTAAAGTCACCTTGAAATAATATCAAATTTTCCGACGAGGTCAGGATATGAGACTTGTTGGTAAAGAAGTGGAGGGTAAGGGGGTTTAAACGATTCTGTTTTTTCTTTTTTTTTTTTTTTTGGGGGGGGGAGGGGGATTGGATGCCAAGGACCCACTTACTACAACTTTTTAAAAAATTTGGGAAAAGAATACATGTGGGTGAAGTTTCTGTAGGGGTTGGAGAAAGTGGGCAGTTTGTTCAGTCGCTGGAGGATTTGCCTTTTAATTTTTCCAAGCTCAAGGCTTAAAAAAAAAAAGCAGTCTTCCGATCATTGCAACATATGGGACTTGGTTTAAGGCCAGCGGGTGCGAATGGGTGTGCCTGTTGGCATTTAACTGTAGTTTAGTTGTTTTTTTCCCATTTTTTTTTCATTGGACCTCTAATTGAACATTTTAAAAAAAACATTAAAAAAAAAAGATTATACACGCTTATTGAAGAGATATTACCGTTTCAAACAAATCTCCAACATTTCTCGTTCGCTGAGTATGTTCAGTGACCATTTTTATGTTGTGCAGGGTAGAAAAGGAGTAGCTATCTAAAAAAAAAAATCATTCTTGTTGTATGTGGTTGCTGTCACTGAGACTTTCAACATTAATTGTCGAAACACCTACCGGGAATGTTAAATTTGCAAGCATACACGAATTTTGCGGCAGTAACCTTTCACTATCAACCATTCCCCGAGTTTGGTCTTCTTCTCTGCCCCTTCCCTTATGGGTTGCGTTTTCTTGGTTTTCAGTTCAGGGCTGACGGTGGTGGTGGTGGTGGTGGTGCTGTTGTTGGTGGTGGTAGTGGTAGTGGTCCTAGTAGTAGCAGCAGCAGCAGTAGCAGTAGTAGTAACAGCAGCAGCAGGAGGAGTAGCTGTAGTATTTGTAACAGCAGCAGTAGCAATAGTAGCAGTGGCAGTAGCAGTGACAATAGTTGTAGTATCAACAGTAGTAGTAGTAGTAGTAGCAGTAGTAGCGCTAGCAGTAGTAATAGTTGCAGCAGCAGCAAGAATTACAAAGGTAGCAGTAGTGGTTAGTAGAAATATTTATAGTGGTAGCAGTAGTAGCGGTAGTAGGAGTAGTAGTTGCAGTAGTAGTAGTAGCAGCAGCAGCAACAGCTGCAACAGTAAGGGTTGCAGTAATACTACTACTACTACTGGTAGTAGTAATAGTAGTAGTAGTAGCAGCAGCAGTAGTAGCAGCAGTGTAAGTAGTATTGATGTCATCTCGCTATGTAATGATGAACCTTCTTTTCTATCATCATGATCATCATCATCATCAACATCGGGATCATCATCATGATTACTGCTATTAACATTCTCATCCCTGTTGTATTATTTTCATCACTGTCATTAGGATGTTCACCACTAGCATCACCATCATCATTACTATTACCATTGTTTTGATAACTACAGTTATCATTATTGATAAATGGTATCATGTGATCTTCGGAACTACCATTCCCAATATATAAACATGCGTGCATGCACACATAAATGTACATACCAGCGCGCGCATGTGTGCGTGCAAGAGCATGCTCAGTCTAAACCCAAGGATCACAAAAAAACACGCGCACATACGCACACACATACACATGCGTGCAAACACGCACGCACGCACGCATGCGCGAACGCAGACACGCCCTGCGTACCCTGGTACAATGCAATAAAGAATCAGAACCTTCTGGTCACAATAAAGAATCAGAATCTTCTGGTCACAATAAAGAATCAGAATCTTCTGGTCACAATAAAGCGATATATGCACGCATACAACTGTTATTACGGGGTGAATTCAATTGGAATTTACATTTCTTCACAAATGATGTGACAGGGTTGAAATAAAACACTTCACTGAGTCATTTAAGCGTTACTACCGCACTGTCATTAGAAATCTCTTTAACTGTTGCTTCGGGGAATTTCTTTATCAAAACTGTGCCCTATGCCAGCCTCAGAAAACCTAAGGCACTGCCCCTGAGTTCATCTGAAGTTGGAATTTGTGAGTTCCATGATGTGCTGTGCCCTGCATGCAGTGCCGAAGAGGTTTAGCCTGGACAGAAGTTCCTGGTGTTCCAAGAAGTCTATGAGGCCAAGATATACCATATTGGACTACACAAAAGGCTTTTGTAAGACGGCAAGTCATGATTTAGTTACAAAAGTAACAGAAACGTGGATTTCTGGTCATTCAAATGAGCTACATTTGACTTAAATTGATGATTGTGGTCAGCATACAAGGGGGGGGGGGGGGGTACCCTTAAATCAAGGGCCATAACTCATAGTCCAAATGAGTTATTTTCTTGGGAACAACCAGAAACGCGTTCAGTGGTCCCTAAGGTACATTGTGGATCCACTTAGGTTAAGTCCTGGGGTGGGGGGTGGGTGCATGGTGACCATGATCTGCTTGGCAACTACCACCATGCTCCTGGTCAGGTGGTGCCGGTGATCGGACCAGCAGTTAGCTCCCCTCATGCAGCGCGTAATGCAAGGTTCACACTAGTCCTAGTCTTGGCAGGACTCAAATGTAGGTCGGAGTCCTCTTGTTTTTAACAAGTCGGATAAAATGTCTGCTGAGGTCCAGTAAACCCCTTTAGTCTCCATTAGTTCTGCAGCTAGTCTGGCACCAGTCGAGCCCGACTTGCAGGCCTCTGGACTGTTCAAAATGTTTTCACGACCACTCCGACTTTTTTTTTTTTAGGTCACAGTCTCGATTAGTCTCGATTAGTCATGTTATTCCTATCTACACCCATGTAGTCCTATCCATTCCTATCTATTACTAACTAATCGCTTGAAAAAGTTTGCACTCGTCTGCACTAGTTTCATAGATAAGGAGGCCGGATGTTGTTTTGGAATACCCAAACCAGTGCAGACGAACTGTGACCAAGGGCGCCAAGCGGTAGACTGGTGCGGACCAATCAGGACCCGCCATGACTGTGAATCGAATTGTGGCGGGAAAAAAGCCGACCCGATAAAACAAGTTAGGACTGGTTCTGACCGATTCAAACTGCGCGCGCGTCATCGAACCTTCCTGCGAGGGCTAGGGGCATAAAAACAGGCGGGGACATATTGCATTTTTAAAAAATTCAATTCTTCTATATCGACAGGGGGGGGGGGGGGGGGGGGGGTCCCAGCTGCAAGCGGCGTCAGTCGACACTGGTTTTAGTAGTCGGGAGACACTTCCTGTGCAGGACTACATGGAAACCGATCAAGACCATCATTTTTTCTGAGTCGAGCGAGGTAAACCCGAGTCGAGCCACGATATGGCATAGTGTGAACCTTGCATAACGTGGACATCACGTCTGTCCCTCCGGCGAACAATAACATAGTCCAGCATGTGCCGTAGAGGTCTGTGGAGTACTGCGTTCAGGGATAGCATGCTCTGTTAACGCACAACTAATTGTCGCCCGCCAAAATCGTCCCTGGTATCCGTTTTGGCAGGCCCTCCTGTTCCCAACATTGTCGCCCGAACCAACTTTGTCGCCCGAGGCAAAACCGGTGTCTCTCATACCCAACTTTGTTGCCGGGTGAAACATTGTCGTATGGACGTTCGACGCCGACTGATTGCTTCAGGGTGTGGGTAGCACAGTCCGGCTGATGAAATATTCGTCTGTACTGCTGTATCTGCTCGCAGTGGGTGAGATGAGAGCTCGTTCTAAAAAGCTAGGGGTTTATTACTGACATTATCTGGTGTGTGTGTGTGTGTGTGTGTGTGTGTGTGTGTGTGTGCGTGCGTGCGTGCGTGCGTGCGTGCGTGCGCGCGCGCGCGCGTGTGTGTGTGCGTGCGTGCATGCGTGCAGTGTGTGTGTGTGCGCGCGTGCATGTGTGCGCGCGCGCGATCCCTACGTTGTTCACTCGCTCCTCCTCCCACCTCTACCCCCCCCCTCCACAAACCTCTCTGGTATTTTCTTTTTATCTCGTACTCTGTCCTTCTCAGGAAAACATTTCAGAAACGAAACAAACAGTTTTACAGACTGACGTGCACCTCCTGATAAAAACACTGACTTCTCAGCGTAGCGTTGCCATAGGTATGAAAAAAAGGGGTGCTTACACACTTTGTGGGACATACAGTTTATGTCAGTGACCCACGTGTTTCGTACTAAAGGCTTGTTGTCTGCCATGCGCATTCCCTAACCGACATACGACTACCGCAAGATGTGTTGGAGTCCACGTTAGAGGGAATAAAAGAGTAAACATATAATAATTTCGATGAGTGTTTTGAGGCAATCCGGGTGCACCTTGTTGTTGCTTTAGATTGTTTCCGATTTGATATCAGTGGGGGCCGAAATAACTCAGTTGGCAGAGCGCCGGACTCGTGATCCTGGGGTTGCGGGTTCGAATTTCGGTACAGGGGGATTTTTCCCTCGAAGTTAACATTGGTTCTGACTCCATTCCCCATACAGTCCTTTGAATGAGACTATAAACCGAGGTTCTGTGTGTGAACGCACGCACATCTTGCACACACGTAAAATCCCATCACCAACTTTCGGAAGAGAAGGCCAGTTTGGCCGTTGGTATGGATGACACGCTACACATAGCATGCACCTTCCCCGAAGATGGAGTATGGCTGCCTTAATGGCGGGATCAAAAACGGTCATACACACATAACTCCACTGCCTGTCTTATACAGGCAGTGTCCGCAGGAGTGTCAGCCTGCATACGCAGAAAGAAGAAACAAAAGAAAAGATGTCAGTTGCTAGTATTAGTCAGGTAAAAAAGTGATTGAATCATGAACTTATTGTGTATTTTTTGGTGATAATTATTGAAACGTTCTGTATGTTACTCACAAACAATCCAACGAATGGGCAATAGACACGTTAAATGAAGCAAACAAACAAAGAAACAAAGGAAGGGAAAAAAAACACAAAACAAAAAAAAATGTTTCCTTTGCATCACAAGTGTTCTTTCATTGAATGCAAAGTTTGGATTTGTTGCAACAGCAACAACAACGATGATGAGGATGAGGATGAGGATGATGAGGATGATTAGGATGGTGATGGTGATGGAGACCATGGTGATGATGATGATGATATTATTATTATCGTCATTATTATTCATTTCCTTTGTCTTCACGTCCCACACCATTTACCCTTTTGACCTTGACTTCTTGTCCTTTGTTATGATCCCGGAGAGTCCGACCAGACCATTTAAAAGTATGTTGGCATTTGGTAGAAATGATCAGAGTCCAGTTCTGGTGGCCTGAGAGCATAGACGCTTCCTCTTCCTTTCCTTTTTTTTCTTTTTTGTTGCTATATCTTCCCTCACCCATCCTCCTCCCTACTCCCCTCCTCGAAACATTATACCACGTAATGATAGACAGTAGAATGAAAAGAAAGGAAATCTTAGATAGGGCAGGGAACAGTAAACAGTGAATAGCGAACAAGTAGGGTAAGTCATACTTCCATGATGAAATGATTACAGGCCAATAACTCCAAACAAATGCTGCTTATGGCATCAAATCACCTATCAGAAATGACAACACAGAGCACATAAAACAAACAAAGAGACATCCATGGAAATAAGATTAACAATAACACAAGATGCGAAGCATATAAACGTACTTCCAATTTTCCAAACCGCTAATAAATCGGCCAAGTGCTTTGTGAGATAAGAAATAAAGGCAAAATAACGGTTTTAACGGTTATTTAACCGATGTACACTTTTGAAACTGGTATTTTAGTCCTCACTGGGCTAATGCCTGTGTACATACCAAATTTCATCCAAATCTGACAGTATGTCAAGAATAACGGTTTTTAACGGTCAGATTTTGAAACACTACATGGAACTGCCATTTGTGTGTGATAACCTTTTTATATACAAAATTTCATTAAAACCCACCAATATATAAAAAATAACGGCAAAATAACGGTTTTAACGGTTATATAACCGATATACACTTTTGAAACCGGTATTTTAGTCCTCACTGGGCTAAAGCCTGTGTTTATATCAAATTTCATCCAAATCGGACAATATGTCAAGAATAACGGTTTTTAGCAGTGAAATTTTGAAACACTATATAGAAGTGCCATTTGTGCGTGACAACCTTTCTATATACCAAATTTCTTTAAAATCCACCTACATATAAGATATAACGGCAGAATAACGGTTTTTAACGGTTGTTTAATCCATTTTCAGCATTGCATCACTTACATATGGACAGAGGCTCCGATTTGTCACAAGATCGTCCAAACCGCTTATAAATTGGCCAAGTACTTTCTGAGATATTCCATAAAGAAGAAAAACCGCTACAGGCCGTTACAGCCGTTAGTAACGGCTATAGCGGTAAACTAAACATCGGGCATCATCCGTGGCCCATAATGAACATACCTACAAATTTTCAGAAAGATCGGCCCAGTAGTTTTGTCTGGAGCGAGTGGAACACATTTTGACCACGGACACACAGACAGACAGATAGACAGCATTTCTTCGTTTCCATTCTGAAGTACTGCCTGTTCTATAAGAACTGGGAGTACAAAAACGGTAATTTTCAACACTTTCTTGCCGTAGTCATTACTGTATAGACATGGTATGCTATGACGTCACTTGACACCACCACACCCATCCACTACAACACCCACCCTCTTGTACAAACAGTACAAAGACACCCCCCCCTCCTTCTCTCTCCCTTTGTCTCACAAACGGCAGTATAGTTTTCAAATCTATCACTCTCTCTCCCTCCCCTTCACCTCTCTCCTTAGCCCCCTCCACCTCACTCACCCTCCCCGCCGGCTGTCGGATTTGTTTTGAAGAAAGCTGCCCACACCAAGCTCCCCCTTCTCCCCCCCCCCCCCCCCCCCTTCCCTTCTCCCTTGCTTAGCTGATAGCGCTACAACGGAAAGGGAAGATTGCCACTTAACACAAAGACACCATGCCCTCTCCTTGCTCCCCCCTCCCCCTCCTTCCCTTCTTCTCCCGCACTCACTCGGTGATCGGCAAGGAGATGCTGGACTTCAGAGACACCGTCAACCCCCTTCCGTCTCTCCCCCCCCCCCCCCTCCTCCATCACATTCACCACCAGCACAGTGTGTGCAACTCACAAATGATGCAGTTATGTTGAATAGTCCCTTGTCAATTGGCATGTGCTGAGATAGGCGCTTTAAATTCAAACCCAATGACTAAGAAAACGCATTTTCGAATGTTTGAGACTGATCTTTCTCTTCCGGTTGGTTTTGTGTCACTAAGTTGGTTGGGGGGGGGGGGGGGGGGGGGGGGGGGGGGGGGAGGACCAAACTCCCCCCTCCCCTTTTCTTTGTGTTTTGTGACACAAAGCAAACCAGAAGAGGAACCGAAATGGATAGTTTAGCCTATCAAAAGGGGAAACCCCTGGTGAACGGCCTATCAAAAGGGGAAACCCCTGGTGAACGAAACCCCCGGTGAACGGCCTATCGAAAGGGGAAACCCCTTGGTGAATGGCCTATCAAAAGGGGAAACCCCTGGTGAACGAAACCCCTGGTGAACGGCCTATCAAAAGGGGAACCCCCTGGTGAACGACCTATCAAAAGGGGAACGGCCTATCAAAAGGGGAACCCCCTGGTGAACGGCCTATCAAAAGGGGAACCCCCTGGTGAACGGCCTATCAAAAGGGGAACCCCCTGGTGAACGGCCTATCAAAAGGGGAACCCCCTGGTGAACGGCCTATCAAAAGGGGAACCCCCTGGTGAACGGCCTATCAAAAGGGGAACCCCCTGGTGAACAGCCTATCAAAAGGGGAACCCCCTGGTGAACGGCCTATCAAAAGGGGAAACCCCTGGTGAACGAAATCCCTGGTGAACAGCCTATCAAAAGGGGAACCCCGTGGTGAACGACCTATCAAAAGGGGAACGGCCTATCAAAAGGGGAACCCCCTGGTGAACGGCCTATCAAAAGGGGAACCCCCTGGTGAATGGCCTATCAAAAGGGGAACCCCCTGGTGAACGGCCTATCAAAAGGGGAACCCCCTGGTGAACGGCCTATCAAAAGGGGAACCCCCTGGTGAACGGCCTATCAAAAGGGGAACCCCCTGGTGAACGCCTATCAAAAGGGGAACCCCCTGATGAACGGCATATCAAAAGGGGAAACCCCTGGTGAACGGCCTATCAAAAGGGAACCCCCTGATGAACGGTCTATCAAAAGGGGAAACCCCTGGTGAACGAACCCTGGTGAACAATCACTGCTTTCACAGACCAGCTGCGGACACAATGCAGTGTAGCCACAAAGACAACAGGGGTAAACCAGAGAGAGAGAGAGAGTGAACGGTTATCTCACCTACTCTGAATCTCCTTGTCTAGGATTCACTGATCACCCAGAACAAATGTAAGTTGAAACTATGGTCCTAAATTTTGAGACTACTTATTGATTGTATGTATGTCAAGCGGTTTGATAGTTTAACTTTGTGCCAAAACTTGGTGACATCTATCAATGATGAGTGAGTATTCTGTTGTAATGGGTTTTTTTTCCACAACTTGGTAAAATCTACTAAGATGTTTGGTTAAGATTCTTTGTTAACACTCTAACATTCTTTGTTTACAATCTGACTTTTGCCAGCATGCAATTATATAAGTTAAGATGATAACTGAATGATAAATTCTGATTGGAAAAGCAGTATGCCTGTACTAGGTGAAAACTGTTAAGCTGATTTGTAAATGCTGGTGATTGTTGGAATGCTTTGTAGTGTGTGACTTTAAGTCTACACCACATGTGTACTAGGGCTAAGTGTATTCCCAGTCACTGCAATTTAATTCATAAGAAACATTGAAGTTATTTGACTAAAATTGTTAAGCATTGTATTACTGTCTCCTACCCTTTGTAACACTCCACTCAAAATCTGGACAACAGTGGAGATCGATAACTATGGCAGATATATTTTATGCTAATCTAATCCATTGTTGGTTGAGATGTCATACATGTATTTTACTGAAAGCCATAGGGCAAGTGAGAGAACTCGACAAGCCAGACAAGCCAGACTCTCAGCTACTTAACTACAGACCAGACCGGCTCTGTTTGTTTTGGAACCTGGGTTCCTACCTGCCCTGGGCATGCCTGGTAGTGGACAAACACTGCAACCCAGCACATGAGCAGCAGGCCTACGTAGAAGTGGATCAGTCACCAGCAACTAGAGAGAGATCAACTATCCTCTCCGACATCAGATAAGTTCTGATATTCCAAGTGGACTCCAACTCAGCTGATCCAGAACTTTCCCCTCTTAATGGTGAAACAGTGTGAACCAAAGCTCAGCCTGAACTGAAGTTGTGACATTGATTTGAATATCTCACCCTTGTATAAACAGGTAAAGTTGATGTGTGAAAGTGCTCATAACTTGTGTCAGTTCTTTGTTGTTCAATCAGTCTTGAATGTTTGAACTGATATATCTAATTGTGTTTCTCGGAACTACAAATACTTTAAGAGTACAAACCTAAGGAAAATTATTCCTGAGCCATTCCTGAGAAATTTAGACAGTCCCGAGAAAAAAATTCTTTCATTGACTAGCACCGGAAAGGTGCTCCTTCCATAACTAGTAAGCAAGAGGGTGGAGGTGAAATTTTTAACAGAACCATTAAAATCCACCTATATATAAGAAATAACGACAGAATAACGGTTTTTAACGGTTGTTTAATCCATTTTCAGCATTACATCACTTACATATGGACAGAGGCTCCGATTTGTCACAAGATCCTCCAAACCGCTTATAAATTGGCCAAGTACTTTCTGAGATATTCCATAAAGAAGAAAAACCGTTACAGGCCGTTACAACCGTTAGTAACGGCTATAACGGGGCAAACTAAAACATCCGGCATCATGCGTGACCCATAATGAACATACCTGCTAATTTTCATAAAGGTCCGCCAAGTACTTTCTGAGATATTCCATAAAGAAGAAAAACCGTTACAGGCCGTTACAGCCGTTAGTAACAGTTATAACGGTAAACTAAAACATCGGGTATTATTCGTGACCCATAATGAACATACCTACAAATTTTCAGAAAGATCGGCCATGTACTTTCTGAGATATCTCATAAAGAAGAAAAACCGTTACAGTCCGTTACAGCCGTTAGTAACGACTATAACGAGGTAAACTTGAACATCGGGCATCATCCGTGACCCACAATGAACGTAACTGCTCATTTTTACAAAGATCGGCCAAGTACTTTCTGAGATATTCCATAAAGAAAAAAAACCGTTACAGGCCGTTACAACCGTTAGTAACGGCTATAGCGGTAAACTAAACATCGGGCATCATCCGTGGCCCATAATGAACATACCTACAAATTTTCAGAAAGATCGGCCCAGTAGTTTCGTCTGGAACGAGTGGAACACATTTTGACCATGGACACACAGACAGACACACACACACACAGACAGCATTTCTTCGTTCCCATTCTAAAGTACTCCCTGTTCTATAAGAACTGGGAGTACAATAAAAGTAGTAGTAGTAGTGGTAGCAGTAGTAGTAATAATAACAACAATAATAATGATAATAGTAATAACAATAATAATAATAATAATAATAATAATAATAATGATGATGATGATAATGATGATGACGATGATGATGATGATGATAAAGAAAACGGACAGAAAGAGTTTGATGTTGATTTTTACAGAGGAAAAAAGAACAACGAACCGTGATTTTATTCTCATCAACTCTTTGAGTCATAGAGAAATACAAAAATACATAAGTGGAAACCTTAGGCAGTAAATAATGAATGAATGAATGAGAGAGAGAGAGAGAGAGAGAGAGAGAGAGAGAAAGAGAGAAGGCATACTTTTACATGACTTAGCTGGAGTATAATGTATTCTTACGCATGCAACATACAACAGTTTGGTATACCAAGTGGTTTATAGGAGAAAAATATGTCACACAAAAATGATTAACTGCATACAGCAAAAAAAAAAAAAAAAAACAACAAACAAACAAAAACAACAACAACAACAACAACTGTGCTGATACTGAGATTTCAATAAATATTTTGTTGTTTCATGCACGAGTGGTTCCCTTTCACATGAGACAGATATTCTGTTGTGTTGGTCAAAGGAACCCAGTAAATCAGGTACAGAAATGAAGAGCTTGTTTGATAAACGTAACAAAATTACGTGAACTTTTCCAGTTGCTTGTTGCTCTTAACGATGAATATCGTTTGAACATTAGATCGTGTTCTCTCCTAGCACAACACCATAAAGGGGAATTATCTGCAAAGGGCGCTCAACAGCTGCGACGAAGCAGGGTACTGCTCCTTCGAGTTCTTTCCCTTGCGGCAGTCTTGGGGAAGAGTTTTCCCTCAGTTTGCTGTAAGCTTGCTTCCAAAAATCAAAACTCTCCCATTCCTTTGTACAAGGCTTGGCCGATTGCTGATGATAACTCCTGCACAAGACTCCAGAAGAAAATAAGTACTTGTTTTGTCCTTATTCAAAAGCAAATGTAAAAAAAAAAAAAAAAAAAAAGTGATGATCGTTCTTGTCAAATATTACCGTTCTATGCGCTTTCGTCACTATACAGTCATCATGATCATCGCTAACATTACCGTCATCCCAGACAATATTCTTTAAAAAAAAACAAAATCAGTAACAATACGTAAACACACACACACACACACACACACACACACACACACACACACACACACGCGCGCGTACGCGCGCACGCACGCACGCGCGCACGCACGCACGCACGCACGCACGCACGCACGCACGCACGCACGCACGCACACACACACACACACACACACACACACACACACACACACACACACACACACGCACGCACACACACATTGTTCCTGTCCAGCATTCGAAAGAAATGTGATCGTTTTACGGAATCACGTATTTTCTCCCACACCCTTACGTCCATCTAGCCAAAAAGTTTCCTGCCCCAAATAAGATTTCAAGCAATGCAAATGAAACAACAGCAACGCCAGAAGACACGTAAAATGAAAGAAGACGGGCGAATTCCGGCTGCCCTAGTCAATGAGACGGCCAGCACAACTAGCTAGGCCTAGTGCCGCACAGTAGCAGTCAGTAGTGAGTACAGAACTTGCTTCTTCCACACCTTGCGTTCTGTAATGTGCAGCTACGAACGTCAATCCACACACCGTCCAGAATATTTCCTAATGACCTCTTTCTGTAATGACTGGGGCTTTTCGTTGATTTTTTTTTTTTTTCGTTTTTGTTTGTTCTGGAATGCAAATGTTAAAGCGGCTCCAGATTTGTTTTCTTCTGTTTCTGCTTTTTTTTTTAAACTTTCATTTCGGACTAGGGTAGAGCCAGGGACTGGATGTGGTGCACGCAACCGCATAGAGAGAGAGAGAGAGAGAGAGAGAGAGAGAGAGAGAGAGAGAGAGAGAGAGAGAGAGAGAGAGAGGAGAAGAGAATTAATAGAATTAATATAAAAAAGATAGACAAGAAGAGAGATGAACCCGTATGTTCTTACTTTCTGATCTGACACAGATCCAAAGCCTGAACGGCTGAAAGAATGGTAACATCTTCTGACGTTATCAGGGGATTGACAGAGAGACAGACAAAGAATGGTAACGTCTTCTGAAGTTATTAGGGGATTGACATACAGACAGACAAAGAGTGGTAACGTCTTCTGAAGTTATTAGGAGATTGACAGACAGACAGACAAAGAATGGTAACGTCTTCTTAAGTTATTAGGGGATTGACAGGCAGACAAGAATGGTAACGACTTCTGAAGTTATCAGGGGACTGACAGGCAGACAAAGAATGGTAACGTCTTCTGAAGTTATTAGGGGATTGACAGACAGACAAAGAATGGTAACGTCTCCTGAAGTTATTAGGGGATTGACAGACAGACAGACAAAGAATGGTAACGTCTTCTGAAGTTATTAGGGGATTGACAGACAGACAGACAAAGAATGGTAACGTCTTCTGAAGTTATTAGGGATTGACAGACAGACAAAGAATGGTAACGTCTCCTGAAGTTATTAGGGGGTTGACAGACAGACAGACAAAGAATGGTAACGTCTCCTGAAGTTATTAGGGGATTGACAGACAGACAGAATGAAAGCGTGTCGTTATCATTTGGTTCATGTGCACTTGTCAAAATAACGATACAGAATTATCTTCAGCTCATGCGTTTACATTCCAAGAGAGAGAGAGAGAGAGAGAGAGAGAGGAGAGAGAGAGAGAGAGAGGGAGAGAATGTGGCGAAAACTTTTATTCCCAGAAAATACTGTAAACTAAAGCCTGTTTGAAGTTTTTGCAAAACTTCTTCAAAGCAGGGCGGTGTTTATGTTTCAACCTAAGCAAATTCATTAAGAATGGACAGGCGGCGTGATGGTTCGTTCCTTTCCAAATGCAACTCCAATGCTGTATAACGTTTTCATATTCACAGTTAACATTTTGTAATATTTGTCAAATCGCGAACTGTAACTGAATTTGATGTTTTTATTTGATTTTTTTTTAGCTTGGTAAAAGAAAGGCGTTTGTTGTTTATCATCCATGCCCTAAAGGGGGTGAAAGGATTACGTTTTTCTTGATTCTTGCGCGCGTGTAAATGGTTTTTGTGCGTGTGTCTTGATGTAGGGCCTATTCTATTTGCATGTATAGGCTTACGCCGTTTGTGAGTATACTGTGCCGGTTTGTGCATTCCTGCATGTGTGTGTGTGTTTTGTGTGTGTGTGTGTGTGCGCGTGCGTGCGTGCGTGCGTGCGTGCGTGCGTGCGTGTGTGTGTGTGTGTGTGTGTTAGAGAGAGAGAGAGAGAGAGAGAGAGAGAGAGAGAGAGAGAGAGAGAGAGTGTGTGTGTGTGTGTGTGTGTGTGTGTGAGAGAGAGAGTGTGTGTGTGTGTGTGTGTGTGTGTGTGTGTGAGAGAGAGAGAGAGAGAGAGAGAGGAAGAGAGAGAGAGAGTGTGTGTGTGTGTGTGTGTGTGTGTGTGTGTGTGTGTGTGAGTGATTTGCTTGCACAATGACACCATGTTATCAAGGCATTGTGCTGTGGCGTGACGGCACTTTGCTCCCTGGTGTTTATTTCAAAAGATCCGTCACCTCCACTGGCATGCGCACCAAACACTTGACCAACTTTCCAGTGAGCCAAAAAGATTGTTGACAGACCCTCTGACTGCTCCGCCCACCCACCCACCCGGTACCAGAGTTCAGCCACCCTGGTTCGCTTGCCAGCCCTCAGTTCGCTCTGCCTTGCAACTCAGTAGGAAACCTCACACCATACAACACTGCAAAAAGTATGGAAACGTAGTAGCTTCAAAAGCTGTTACAACCCTTTTTTCTTTTTGAAAACAGTAATCTTCAGGCAAAAAAAAAAAAAAAAAAAAACTTTGATAAGTACCGTTTTGACGTCCTTTTGTTTCAATGGAAGGGTATGGAAACATAGTAGTTTCAAAATACTGTTACAACCTTTTTTTTTAATTTTAAATAGTGATCTTATGCGATAAAACTGTACATATCACTGTTTTCGAGTCACTGCTGTGTTCAATGGAAGCGGTAGGGAAACATAGTAGCTTCAAAAGCCTGTAATAAACGTTTTCTGTTTGAAAACAATAATATTCATGAAACCGTGATCATTACTGTTTCTGTTTATATGTCACTGCTGTTTTCAGTTATTGTTTTGCTTCGTGCTTACTCGTTTTCTTGCTTTTTGGACTCCCGTGGTCGCAATGACAGCAGTAATTCTAACTATTGAAAACAGATGATTGTCACCCATGAAAACAGGTAGTAATAACTCATGTGCACGTACATCGGTATCACTTTGCAGAATTCTGAGAGACAGAAATAACTCATTATTGATTGAGACAGGGAACAGTAAACAGTAGGATAACTCTTGCTCTCATAAGAAAACCTAACACAGTAACTTTTATTCAAGTTTGGGCACAGCCTTTTAAACTTGAATAAAGTCAGATAAATACAAAGACGAACAATCTAATAGTGGGGGGAAAACAAGCGCAGGCCGACAACCCCTCTGTCATCACAGAAACGACTTGGCAAAGATTTCGACTTGTAGAGGAGGGGGTGGGGGTGGTGTTGAAGATAGGAATATGAAATGAAGAAAATATATCATGAATATGAAAACTCCTCTCTAGCTGTATAAGGGAACCATCATAATTTCTCTCGAAGGCATATTTATTTGTATTACTGCTCCTATGTCTTTCTTCCGCTGGATCGGACTCATCGGGGGAGACACGGCTAGTTGTGTCTGTGCTCCTGGCGTCAAATAGAGACACACCACAATCCATAATACTGTGGTGTTCTCACCCACCAAAGATTCAACAAAGAGAATACACAAGCACCCCCAAAGCAGCCAGCGAAGGGTATAAATGAAACAAAACGAAAGTGTGGGGAGGAAAAAAGTTGCTGAAAAACTAAAGACATCATGCAAACAGTATAAAATGTAGGGACAATCTTTGAGTCTATGCTTGAGGATCCACCCAAGGATGCAAGGAGATCAAAAGACAAACACAAGACGGACAGAAACAAATACAAATAGCCTCGATTTAATTGAAACGAAAATTGAAAATGAAATGAGGCAGGGAACAGTAAACAATAAACAAGTAGCTCCCGTAAGAAAACCAAACACAGAGTAACTTTTATTCAAGACTGGCACAGCCTTTTAAACTTGAATAAAGTCAGACAAATACAAAGACGAACAATCTAATAGTGGGGGAAACAAGCACAGGCCGACAACCCCTCTGTCATCACAGAAATGACTCGGCAATTCTCTTTTTTGAACGCTTGGTGGTGAGAACACCACAGTATTATGGACTGTGGTGTGTCTATTTGACGCCAGGAGCACAGACACAACCAGCCGTGTCTCCCTGATGAGTCCGATCCAGCGGACGAAAGGCCTAGGATCTGGTAATACAAATAGATCTGCCTTGAGAGAGATTATGATGGTTGCCTCATGCAGCTAGTGAAGTTTTCATATTCATAATATATTTTCTTCATTTCATGTTCCCATCTTCTTCATCTTCAACCCCCCCCCTCCCCACTCCCAAGTCCAAATCTTTGCCAAGTAATTTCAGAGAAGACAGAGGGGTTGTCGGCCTGCGCTTGTTTTCCCCCACTATTAGATTGTTCGTCTTTGTATTTGTCTGACTTTATTCAAGTTTAAAAGGCTGTGCCAGTCCTGAATAAAAGTTACTCTGTGTTAGGTTTTTTATGGGAGCAAGAGTTACCCTACTTGTTTATTGTTCATTGTTGATTGTTTTCACTTCTGAAGATCTACAACGGTCAGGTGATTCGCATTCTTTTGATTCATATGTGTCAAAACAGCGTCAATTTTTTTTTTTTAACTTATTTTAATTTGCATTTAATAACATGAAACACAAACATGAAAAGTAAAAAACAAAAGGGCATTGTCCATCCAAAGTCGAGAAATAATTGTTTTAACAGCCAGAAGAGAGAGAGGAGAGAGAGAGAGAGAGAGAGAGAGAGAAGAGAGAGGAGAGAGAGAGAGTGGTGGATGGATGTTATCAATGGCGTTTTCATTCAATGTTCTATCTAGAGAAACATCTTAAAGAGGCCTCGAATACATCAACAATATAGATAACATTGGCACGCAAAAGACTGTTCAAAATTCAACTTAGGACTGTGGCAAATCGCAATCGGATAAATCATAAACAGTAAAATACATTTAAGAACCCTCTATTAATGGTTTATATATCATCCATTTTACACAAAAGTCTGAATATTTAGAGATAAGTAAGGCATTGTGTTTTTCAATTTTGTATCGCCACTCTAGTTTCTTCAAAAATACAGTTGTTCGTGGATGGTTTCCATTCAGTTTGCATGAATATATATAATACTTTGCAAATAGTACAATGAAGTAAAGGACACTGTCCACAATAACGTTTTTATCAAATCCTAAAAGCACCAGCGATTCAGTCAGTCTTAGGTTTTCTGTGTTGGCACATTTTTCTCTAATCAAATCTGTAAGTACATTCCAAAAGAATTTGACATAATTGCATTTCCAAAACATATGGTCAATCGTATCTTTATTTGTACCACAAAAACTGCATTTGTCATTATTACGAACTCCCATTTCTTTTAAAATAACATTTGTACCTAAACATCTGTGCAATAGCTTCAGCTGAAACCATTTTAGTTTAATATCGTTTATTTTGCTGGTATATAGAAAGCATGATTTCCAGTCATGATGTACCATCAGTTTCGAATCCCATTTGTCGCAGCATTTTGGTTGAACATTATTTTCAATAAGTATATCGTAATAAAGCTTTGAACCTTTGTGAATAGCAAATACCTTCTTCAAACAGCAAGTTGTATCGGTATGTTATTGCTCTTTACAGAAATACTACATTGTTTAATGTAGTCGATTATTGCAGATTTATACCCAGCAAAGGTGACAAAATCGACATTAATATTATATTTCTCTTTGAAACGCATATAAGAAAGAAACTGACCTTTATCATCAAAAAAGTCCGCAAGACAATGTACATTCTTGTTACCAAGTTTTCTAGAGATAACGTATGAGTTTCCAACTTGGATTCTATTATTATAGCAAATCGGTTCAGCTAAAATTTCAGCGGAATTTCCTGCATGCATTTGTAGTAAAACATTTGATAGGCTTCAATGACGTCTGACCAAAATTGGTTATATTCGTAAACCTGGAAACAAATTCTGGACCATATTTATTGATAAGCGGCCATTGAGGAAAATTAGCTAGTAGAATATGTTTCCACTTGTGGTTGTTTTTTCAGTTTACGAAACCACGACAGTTTTAAAGAGGTAACAAATGTTTTTAATTCAGGGATACCGATGCCTCCAAGTTTTACACTCTTATGCGCCGTTTTTCCGGTTAATTTTGTCTGGTTTCTTACCCCAGACAAATTCATAACACATCTTTTGTAATGTTCGAAAAAACACATCAGGTGGATTTGGCAGAAGTAACCAAAGATGTATCAGTTTTGAAAGTATGAGAGATTTTAAAATTGCTATTCTACCAAGAGGCGTTAGTTGACGTTTAACCCATACTTTGAACAGATGTTTTATATCTGCCAATTTGTCCGGATAATTTATGTTTACACAGTCTTTTAAATCATTAGTAAACCATATTCCTAATACACGAAATTTTAGTGGGTTCCATTCCATTCCTAAATGATTCATATATCTAACTTCAGAATTCTTCTTACTTCCTAACCAAATTGCACTTGTTTTGCTAGAATTTATGTGAAGACCTGAAACAGATCCAAACTTAAACAGAACATCTACGCAAATTTCAAAAAATTTTCTATCACCTGCCAGCAAAAATTCTGTGTCATCTGCATATTGTGAAAGTTTATGTTCAACATCATTCATCATTATTCCCTGGATATCTGTGTTTTCTCTTATCATTATAGCTAATATTTCTACACAGAGTATGAACAGATATGGGGATATAGGGTCTCCTTGCCTACAACCTCTTTTAATTTCGAACCAGTTTGAAACCTGACCATTTACAACAACGCAAGATTTAATATTCTTATAGAATGTATCTATCCATCTGCAAATGTCTTTCAAACAGCGTCAAAATTAGTCCACCACCAGCAACAACAACAGCACACACACACACACACACACACACACACACACACACACACACACACACACACAACTTTTCACATGAACATTATTGTCATTACATAAAACTAATCATAATTACCGTATTCTTGCTGCGATGACTGACGTTTTTTATGTGAAAAGAGATCTATCACCAATACAAAGAAAAAGATCATCCATAACTTGATTTCAGATGATAATTACTGTTAATACAATAAACGAGGGAAGTTTCAAAATAAGGAGACTTGCAGGCGGAAATTAAAAAAAAAATTCAAAGGATTTTAAAGTAAATCCCCCAAACCAGTTACAAGACAAAACACGACGGGTTTCGACCTCCTAGGTCTTCTCCAGGCAAGATAAATAATAAACGAGGGTTTAGACGCGAGAAAAGCACCATACAATCGTACCCCAACGAGTGTTGGAGGAGGCTGTCGCTTTGACCAGCCGCCGGCGCTGTGATCCAATGAAGTGGAACGTGGTGGGATCAGTCTGTACGCGGATCGGATTAGCCAAGACCAAAAAAAGAGCGCACGGGTGGATGCATCGGAATGGCACAAACCCCCAGCCGCTTGCACGGTCCCGTCGGCGGCAGACGTTGAATATTACATGCGCGACACCGAATCAGACAGTGTCAGTGGCCGGAGTCCAGTGCCGTGAATAATGACCCGAGACTGGACCTTGTTGTAGGCCTTCGTCAAGCTGACCAAGTACATGGGAGCTTCAATGTTATGTAGTCGCCAGTCACTTTTTTTTTTCGTTGTTTTTTTTGCTTGTTTGTTTTGTTGTTGTTGTTGATCTTCCTTGTTCGTTCTTTTGTGAGTGAGGGTAGGCTAGCGGGTTATTACGGTGGTGGGTTTGAGTGGATCCGCTCTGTGTGTGTGTGTGTGTGTGTGTGTGTGTGTGTGTGTGTGTGTGTGTGTGTGTGAGTGTGTGTGTGTGTGGACATGTCACTACAACACTATGTTAGTCTGACAGTAAATGGTTTCAGTCAGTCAGTGTGTGGACAGAAATACGAGAAACCTTTGTGTGGGTATGGGTCTTGTCGGTTTTGTGTGCATAGGATCGGTGGGTCTAAATGTTTGGTTTGCTTCCCGTTGAAGCTTGCGGTTAGGCGGTGGGTTTTCCATTGTTTGATGAAAACAGTTTTTAAAATCAATTCCTTTGAGGTCAAAACTTTTCTTTTGAAACGTAGAAACTGAACGTGAAGCCATCTTAAGAATGAATAATAATTTTTTAAAAATCCAAAATTAATATAGGCTAAACTTGTCAAGTCTATAAAGCTCACTGAAACAGATATATGACATCATCATCACTTTGTGTTGCACAGCAGTTTTTATATTTTTTGCTGACGTAAGACGTACCTTAACAATCTCTTTTTGGGGGAAAAATTGTTAGTCTTAGAGTCATGTCTGGAAACAGAGACAATAAATCTTTATATTCTTTGAAGGAAATATGGTAGAGGGGGAGGGGGGGGAAGAAACCGACTAACATCCGATCGATTAAAAAAAAGGGGGGGGGGGGAGGGGGGAGGGGGATATCGAGTGAACAAAGAAAAAAAAAGTAAATCTGTTGCGTTTTCCTATGCTGACCTAAGATTTGTCCGGAAATAAAAACAAAATCTAACGGCACAGAATAGGTTAATACTCTGTTGACGAAAAAAAAAAAAAAAGAAAAAAAAAAGAGGAGGATTTCGTTGTTGACTTTGGAGCTTTCGTCAGTGTGAGGGTTTCTATTTTTGTTTGTATTGTCATTTGTACTTTATAGGTTTCGTGTGCATGCATGTGTTTACGGAGAAAGTGGAGCGGCCAGCTAGGGCTGGCTGTGACGACCGGTGACGTGACAGAGCTGACCGCTGGGGGTGTTGTGTGTGTTGAATCAGTGGACACTTGCAGTGATTGACCCTCTCGGTGACAGACAGACAGTGGAAGCGCTGCCTTTGGCGGTGGTGCTGTGGCGGCGAAGTCGTGTAGGAGACATTGCTCTATATCCAGGTATGTGTTGACGTGCGTTTGTTTGTTTTAAGCCTCGTTGGTTGTGTTTGCTACCCCCCCCCCTCCTCCCCTTCTTCTTTTTCTGTGCCTCTCTCTGTCTCTGTCTGCCTGTCTCTATCTCTCTCCCTTTATCTGTGTGTGTGTGTGTGTGTGTGTGTGTGTGTGTGTGTGTGTGTGTGTGTGTGTGTGTGGTGTGTGTGTGTGTGTGTGTGTGTGTGTGTGTGTGTGTGTGTGTGTGTGTGTGTGTGCGCGCGCGTGTGTGTGTGTGTGTGTGTGTGTGACATAGATGTGTTAGTGTATACATGGACGTGCGCGCGCGCGCGTGTGTGTTTATACATACATGCATGTAAGTGCTTGTGCGTATGTGTGTGCATGTGCATTTGTGTGTGTGTGTGTGTGTGTGTGTGTTGTGTGTGTGTGTGTGTGTGTGTGTGTGTGCGCGCGCGCGTGCGTGTGTGTGTGTGTGGTGTGTGTGTGTGTGTGTGTGTGTGTGTGTGTGTGTGTGTGTGTGTGTGCCCGTGTGCGTGTTTATGCATCTGTGTTGCGCACAGGCATGTTTACACAGACAACATGCATTTCAACGGAAACGACTTGCAATTTTCTTTTTCGTGCGACGGCTCGCCGATGTCCAAAACTGTCTGTCTCACACGACGTAGAGCGCAATACTGCCGATATTCGCTCTGTCTGTCTGTCCGTCTTCTGTCTGTCTCTGTCTCTCTCTCTCTCCCCCCCCCCCCCCCCCCCCCCCCCCCCCCTCTCTCTCTCTCTCTCTCTCTCTCTGGCGGCAGATTTGAAAACCCCATGGCAGACTACACAACCGGACTTTGGAAACGTGTCCCCGGCTTTCCCGGATGTGTCGCAGAGAAAGCCGCCAGTCAGAAATAATCCGTCAAGGGACTATTATCTGAGTGTGCCACATCAAGAGACACCAAGTAATTTATTCTCTGACAATAATGATGCTTCTCAAGCCAATTCCCTCCATTGCAATTCCCAAAGGAATACCGCACGTTACCCCCCAAATTACCCAAATCCTTTATCTCTTTTCACTACCCATCTTTGAATCCCCGTCCAACTCCGATGGATCCATGTTCTGCAGAACCCCTTTCTTCCAAAAACAGACCCCTCCCCAATAATGTAAACAGAGCACAGCGAATCCCACCTCCATCTAGCCATTCAAGTCACCAACGTGATTATTCTAATGAATATTCCGCTCCCCTCCAAAACCCAACATACCCACAAAATATACCGGGTCAAAGGTCTAATCATCCGGCTCCTGATGGAAATGTTGTAAATGCCTATGCTCTTGAACTGTGCAGGATGCCATCGCAGCTATTGTCACAGCATTGACTTGAATGAAGTTGTTCCTGTGAATAGTGATAAACGGCTCGCGCGCACGTGCGCGAGCACATGTTGTGTGTTGTGTGTGTGTGTGTGGTGTGTGGGGTGTGTGTGTGGTGTGTGTGTGTGTGTGTTTGTGTGTGTGTGTCTGTGTGTGTGTGTGTGTGTGTGCGCACGTGCGTGCTTGCATGCATGTGTGTGCGTGCGTGTGCGTGCGTGTGAGTGTGTGTGTGTGTGCTGTGTGTGTGTGTGTGTGGTGTGTGTGTGTGTGTGTGTGTGTGTTGAAATTGCCGGCTCTGCATGTATTTATAGTCGTGATCTCACCCGAGAAAGTTGATTGTGACTGGTAACATATTTGGAATACGGTAAATTTCTGCTGAAGTTTTGAAGTCATTCTAATATTCTATATACACTTGCCTTTGAATTTTCAGCTTTTTGCTTTCGTCCTTTCGTGGATTGGTCATTGTTTATTGATCTACAATTGAAGCTTTTTTTTTCTTTTTTTTTTTCATTGCTATTAATTGTGTGTAATCCAGTTTGCCTTGACATTTTTTTTTTCTTCTTATTCGTTCAGTCAGACCTTACTTGTTAGTCTGTAAGAGCTTTGTCTGCTTGTTATTATCATTGTGTGTTTAGTGTGTTATAGTATTGACTATAACAGATATGACAGAAGACAACAACCCTTGGCTGAAAAGAGATGGACTTAAGTGGGCATCTCAATGTCAACCATGCGTTTAACAAAATGACTGAAATAGCATCAGTCATATCAAATTCGGGAAAAAAATTTCACATATTTGGATTTTCGGAGTCGCATCTGTCCAGTATCATATCAAATAACGACACTGCAATCCCAGGTTATAATGTTGTTCGTAGAGATCCTAAACAAAACATGGAAACTGGTATTATTGTATA
>CM031621.1:7205385-7207885 GCA_018398815.1 Conus ventricosus
ACTGTCCTAAAGGTTGTTTGTTTTGCCTGAAGTTCCACTGTATAGAACGACTAACACTGTCCTAAAGGTTGGTTGTTTGTGCCTGGAGTTCCATTGTATAGAACGACTAACACTGTCCTAAAGGTTGTTTGTTTGTGCCTGAAGTTCCACTGTATAGAACGACTAACACTGTCCTAAAGGTTGGTTGTTTGTGCCTGGAGTTCCATTGTATAGAACGACTAACACTGTCCTAAAGGTTGGTTGTTTGTGCCTGGAGTTCCACTGTATAGAACGACTAACACTGTCCTAAAGGTTGGTTGTTTGTGCCTGGAGTTCCACTGTATAGAACGACTAACACTGTCCTAAAGGTTGGTTGTTTGTGCCTGGAGTTCCACTGTATAGAACGACTAACACTGTCCTAAAGGTTGGTTGTTTGTGCCTGGAGTTCCACTGTATAGAACGACTAACACTGTCCTAAAGGTTGGTTGTTTGTGCCTGAAGAAGACCCAAGAGGTCGAAATGCATTGTGTTTTGTCCTGTAATCTGTTTGTCTGCATAGTCTTGCGGAACTAATACCCTTTCTCTTTTTAAAAAATTGAACTAACAGGCAGTTACAGTCTTTCTTACACACACACCATCATCACTTTTGTTTGTTCTTTGTTTAAATCCTTCGGCTCCTTCTTGGCTTAAGGCTGTGTCAGACCAACTGACAGGCTAGAACACCAAGGCTACATCAAAATGGTATTATGCTGTGTCAGACCAACTGACAGGCTAGAACACCAAGGCTACATCAAAATGGTGTTATGCTGTGTCAGACCAACTGACAGGCTAGAACACCAAGGCTACATCAAAATGGTGTTATGCTGTGTCAGACCAACTGACATAGGCTACAAAACCAAGGCTACATCAAAATGGTTATGCTGTGTCAGACCAACTGACATAGGCTACAACACCAAGGCTACATCAAAATGTTGTTATGCTGTGTCAGACCAACTGACATAGGCTACAACACCAAGGCTACATCAAAAGGTTGTTATGCTGTGTCAGACCAGTTGACATAGGCTACAACACCAAGGCTACATCAAAATGGTGTTATGCTGTGTCAGACCAACTGACATAGGCTACAACACCAAGGCTACATCAAAATGGTGTTATGCTGTGTCATACCAACTGACATAGGCTAGAACACCAAGGCTACATCAAAATGGTGTTATGCTGTGTCAGACCAACTGACATAGGCTAGAACACCAAGGCTACATCAAAATGGTGTCTTGTGCTTTTGTTTTTCAAAGATGTACTTGCTATTTTGAACCTGTAATTGTTGATTGGATCGATGATGATGATGATGATTATGACTATTATCGTTGTTATTATTATTATTTATTATTATTATTACTATTATTATTATTATCATTATAATGATGACGATTATCCTCTTCCTCCTCATCCTGCTACTCCTATTATTATTATTATTATTATTATTAGTAGTAGTAGTAGTAGTAGTAGTAGTAGTAGTAGTAGTAGTAGTAGTAGTAATAGCAGTAGTAGTAATATCATTATCATCGGTACTTGATGACTGGGTCCTTTATGATGATAAGAATGAGGATGAGGATGATTGTTAGTACTATTATTATCATTATTATGATTACAATGATGATGATGATGACGACGACGGTGATGATGTTGATGATGATTATGATGATGATGATCACCATCATCATGAAAATAATCATCTTATAATTATTGTTATTATTGTTATTGTTGTTATTGTTGTTATTGTTATCATCATCATCACTGTTACAATAATTATAATAATAATAGTTGTAGTAGTAATGATCGTCATTATTATTACTACTACTTTTACTATCATTATTATTATTACTGCTATTATCTTTATCATAATGATCATAATGATGAACATCATCACCATCATCATCATCTGACATCATCATCATCATCATCGTCATCACTGGTATCATCATTAACCTCATCACCATTAAAGGTATCATCATCATCATCATCATCATCATCATCATCATCATCATCATCATCATTATCACCATCATCACCACCATCACTGACATCATCATCATCTCAACACCTTTTTATCAGTAGGATTTTATAGTTCAGAGGAGGGGTGTGGACACTGTAGTTTATGGTTCAAGGAGGGGTGTGGGGTGTGGGGTGTGGACACTGTAGTTTATAGTTCAGAGGAGGGGTGTGGGGTGTGGACACTGTAGTTTATAGTTCAGAGGAGAGGTGTGGACACTGTAGTTTATAGTTCAGAGGAGGGGTGTGGACACTGTAGTTTATAGTTCAGAGGAGGGTGTGGACACTGTAGTTTATAGTTCAGAGGAGGGATGTGGACACTGTAGTTTATAGTTCAGAGGAGGGTGTGGACACTGTAGTTTATAGTTCAGAGGAGGGGTGTGGGATGTGGACACTGTAGTTTATAGTTCAGAGGAGGGTGTGTGACACTGTAGTTTATAGTTCAGAGGAGGGGTGTGGACACTGTAGTTTA
>CM031621.1:7217885-7232885 GCA_018398815.1 Conus ventricosus
GTCGCAGAATATAACACCAACAACATATAATAACACGTTTAACTTGAACCAACTAAACACAACCTAAGTTGCCAAAAGGCAACACCATGTGACTTCACGCCACATGGGTTACACCACAATGAAGCACAGATTCACTGGAACCTTGCTGGCTTCACCACTCGGCGCCCAGAGCGAGTAGTGCTGGAAGCTCTGGTGCAGGCGATGCAGGGGTCTCTGTTGACTCCTGAGAAGCTACCGTCCGTTCTGGTATCATCGCCTGGTGTTCGGGCTCCATCATCAGATGTTCAGGCTCCATCACCTGGTGTTCCGTCTGCACTAGTGGCTGCTCAGGAAGTACTGGTAGGCCCTCATTGGCTGTGTCTGGCCGGAGATGTCTTCTGTTCCGTCGCAGATCTCCACCAGTAGTCTTGACGACGTAAGACCTAGGAGCACTCTGCTTTATAAACCACACCTGGTCGCTTCCATCCCTTTTCCTCATCCTCCTTCACCAGGACAGGATCCCCAGGATGAAGCTCCGGAAGGTTACGTGCTCTCTTATCAAAGAATTTCTTTGTAGATTCTTTGTATTTGCTGTCCGATTGCGCACAACACCTGGATCGATCGTCTGAGGAGTAAGGTTGGACGGAAGAACAGGTAAAGTTGTTCGCAATCTTCTTCCAAGGGCCAGTTCAGCAGGGCTCACCCCAAGTGCAACGATGGGTGTGGCTCGGTATATCAACAGAGCTAGGTGTTGGTCTTTCTGTTGTAGAATTTCTTTGGCCGTTTTCACGGCCCTCTCAGCCTCACCATTAGCTTGTGGATAGTAAGGCTGGAGGTGATGTGTGTGAAGTTCCATTCACCAACAAATTTTTTGAATTCTGCTGAAGTAAACTGAGGTCCATTATCAGATACAACTGTCTCTGGTATTCCATGAAGACCAAAGATTTCTTTCACTTTAGAAATGACAGTTGATGAAGTCAGTTTGTTGACAGACAAAATATCAATCCATCTTGAATAGTAATCAACACTGACAATATAATGCTTTCCTTTTGTTTCACACAGATCCACAGCAATTTTCTGGAAAGGTCTTTCAGGCAGTGGTGTGGTTAGCAGTGGTTGTTTCTGCTGTGAGGGCTGCTTCTGTAGGCAGTATCTACAAGATGCTACACGATTCTGTATTTCTTTTGAAATGCGAGGCCACCACACTGCTTGATTAGCTCTTTCCCGGCATTTAGTTATGCGCAGATGTCCATCATGGATTTTGTCAAGTATTTCTTTCCGCATTGAGAATGGGATGACAATTCTCTCTCCTCTGAGCAAGATTCCATCAACAACACTGAGTTCACACACGAATAGCAAAGAAATCCCGTGCTGCCAGCTTAACATCTGGTCTGTACTGTGGCCACCCATCCTCTACGTACTCCATTGTATACGTGAGATTTACATCTTTTTGTGTTTCTCTGCGTATTTGTTCAAGTTTCTTGTCACTGACTGGCCACGACGATGTAATCATGTTCACATGATACTTGATGTCTTCCTCCATGTAGTCCTCTCCATTTGTTATTGGACTACGTGACAGCGTGTCTGATATAAACATCATCTTTCCCGGTTGATGCACAGCAAGTGGCTTGTAACGCATCATTCGCATCAGCATGCGCTGACATCTGACAGGTGTTTCTGACAAGTCTTTCGTGTTGATTCAGAGGAACGAGAGGTTTGTGATCAGTATGTAGAGTGAAGGAATCCAGTCCCACGAGATACCCATCAAAACGCTCACACGACCAGACAGCTGCTAGACACTCTTTCTCTATCTGTGCATAGCGGCGTTCTGTTTTTGTCACAGTTCTTGAACAAAATGCTACAGGACGAAGGCCATCATGATGTTTTTGCAGCAACACTCCTCCGATGCCATAGCTGCTGGAGTCTGCTTCAACCACAGTTGGTTTGGTCGGATCATGATATGCTAGAGTAGGTGTTGTTGTCAGCATTTCTTTCACTCTAGCAAAAGCTTTTGTTCGCTGTGGACCCCAAGTCCATGCTGAGTCTTTTGCTAGCAGGTCATTCAGTGGCTTCAAGGTGGTTGACAGGTGAGGTAGGTATCCCAAGGTAGTTCACCATTCCAAGATATCTCCTCAACTCATTCACATCTGATGGTTCTGTCATTTGCATGATTGCTTCTATCTTGCTAGGATCAGGTCGCACTCCTTGACCACTGATGATATGCCCCAGGAAGTTTATTTCAGATTTCCTGTATTCACATTTTCCATTGTTCAATGTAAGACCTACATCTTGCAGTCTTTTGTGTGCTCTGGTGAGGAGTTCTTCATGCTCTTCTGCTGTCTTGGTGTGGCACATTATGTCATCAAAGTAACAAATCACACCTTCAATATCACTGAGGATCTCATTCATGGTTCTCTGAAATATTTCAGGAGCAGAAGATATTCCAAAAGGGACTCTTGTGAAGAAATAGCGTCCAAACGGTGTAATAAAGGTGGTTAATTTTGCTGTTGATTTGTCCAACGGAATTTGCCAGAACCCCGATTGAACATCCAGTTTTGAGAAAACTGATGAACCCGAAGTTGGTGTATGATGTCATCTACAGTTGGAATGACGTATCTTTCACGTTCAACTGCTTGGTTAAGTTTCTTCAAGTCCACACATATTCTGACATTTCCATTCGGTTTCAATACAGGAATCATTGGTGAAACCCTCTCTGTTGGTTCTGTTATTTCTTCAATTACTCCTCATCTTTCATGCGTTTGAGTTCCTTTTCCACTTTTTCTTGAAGTAGTATCGGGGACACGTCTTGCGACTGCTATGCTGTAAGGCTGTGCTCCTTCTCTCAGCTTAATTTTGACGGGTGTACACTTGACTGTACTGAGAGACACTGCGTCCATTCTTTTCACAAGATTTAGTTCTGTTAGCAGTACTGCGGCTGAGTAAGCTATCAACATCATGATCAAGAACATATATCAAAGCTTGCAGTTTCTTGTCAAAAACTGTCTTGAAATTTCCAACTGTTTTCACTTTTCCTCCTGGCCCCTGCAGGCTGACTCCATAACAAGGCAAAAGTTTGGGCTGACCCAATGCAACCCATGTAGACTTGCTGATAACATTAACATCAGCACCTGTATCAATTTTAAAGTCTATCTGTTTACCTTCAATGTCAATCTTGACTCTCCAAGGAGGTTCTGTTTTGGAATGACTGCTCCAATGAAGAAAACTTCTTCTGGAGTTGATTCTACTTCATCCAGTTTCTTGCTTGTCTTGGTTCTACAGACCCGAGCAAAATGTGAACTCTTTCCACATCTCAGACATTTTTTTCCATTTGCTGGGCATTTTCCTTTTACATGTGACGTCTAACATTTTCCACATGAGAAAGATTTCGATTTAGCACTGTTGAATGCTGCTTTCTCTTGATATGCTGTAGATGATGCACCTCCCCTGACTCTTCTGTCACGGTGGCTATAGTGTACTCTATCAACACTCTCATTTCCACTAGCACCTCTCTGCTGTTCAATTTCTTGCTTCACCCTTTCATGTTGTCTAGCCATCGTAATTGCCACTTTCAAAGTTAGGTCACTTTGAAGCTGAGCTTTTCTGACAATCCGTGGTCTAACAGTCCTAAAACTAGCCTGTCTCTGACTGTCAGTTTTGTTTTCAAAACTGTGCATGCTGTGCAAGTTCAAACAGACACCTGACATATTGTTCCACTGTTTCTCCTGCTTTCTGATCTCTTCTGTGAAACTTCGCTCTTTCATGAATGACGTGATGTGAAGGAATGAAATATTCGTCAAAATTTCTTGATAACGACGTCATAATCATTCTTCTCTGCTTCGTTTCGAAATTCGAATTGCTTAAATATTTTGTCCGCTTCCGATCCCATGGCATATACAAGGGAAACTTACTTGGATTTCGCCCTCTTCTTTTTTGAGTTTTGAGGCCAGACGATATCGGTGAAACCGTTCTTTCCAGGCAGGCCATGTTGCCGGCTCCAGAAAGTCGAAGTCAGTAGGTGGCTTGAAAGACATTTTCAGCACTGTCATGTGACGTAGCCTCACATCAAGGCATGTGACGCTCCATCGCATGTAGTTAGTGATATGAATCATTTCCCCGTGCCACCATTAAAGGAAGAATATTCATGTGGCTTGACTAGTGTAGCGGGCGTCCCCAAAATAATTGTGAGTATGACTCATTCAAGAAACGAATGTGGTCATTGGGTGAAAGTGACCACTGAGTGATAGTTTAACAAGGGCTGGTAAGGTAAGGTGCTGGTCATGTGTTTTGAACACTGAGTATGCACTCACTAGGAGAAGGGGGGAAAGAGTCAGTTTTAACCCAGCAGATGGCCTAGAGACTCGAACCTGTCAGGACGGTGGTCCTCGTTGCTGACCAGTTATTACCAGGTGAGCGATAGATAGTTGGGGAAAGCTACAGGGGGAAAAACTTAAAGAAGAGAGAAAGAATTCATATGTTGAATTAAGAAGGTTACTTACACGAACCTTATTCGTGTTTCAGCCCTTCACCCTTTACCCTTCGCCCTTCACCCTTTACCCTTCGCCCTTCACCCTTTACCCTTCGCCCTTCAAACCCTTCACCCTTTCACCCGTGAGGGGGTTTTAAAGAGGGCCATGGGGGGGGGAAAAACCGGGTAGTTCACCCCCACAAGTCCCAAACCCCCGGGAGAGGAGTTAAAGCTCGTCGTTTTTTCCGAGAGACAGAAGAACTCCAGGAAGAAAAATTTCAAAGACTCGTATCTCCGGGCAAAGAATTCGAGGGGCAGTTTTTTGTCCCAAGAGGACGGGGTTTTTAATTGAAAAAGCGGGGGAGCTTTTTCTTGAGGCAGGCGGCCCTAAGTGATTACGGGATTTTTAAACTCCGGGCCCGGGTTTTTTTTGGAAAAACGGAATGTGAAGGCCATACCCTTTATAAAGCGGAACAAATATTTCATCTCCAGTGTAAAGAGAGATACAATGGAAGCCTATTTTTTTCTCTCGGTGTGAGGAAGTTTCTTTGTTGAAGTTAAATTTGTCTCTCGGAGTGAGGAGAGAAGGGTGTGTAAAGATTGATTTGCCCTTCCCACGTGAGGAGAGATCATGTGTCCCGGTTTTAAATTTGCCCTCTCAGTGCGGAGAGAGTACAGGGTAAAATCTGTTTACAAGTTGTTGTTGTGATTATAAAGTTTTTTCCCGAAGGAGGGGGGGGAAAAGAAAACATTGGGTAGTGCTCCTTTTGGGTGTTTGGAAAAGTTTGCGTGTGCGAAAGGGAGTAAATGCTGTCATAAATTGCGGGAAAGCAAGAGTGACAGTGTACAGTGGTGACCCCCGATTTCCCTTTTTTCCCCCCGGGCGTAGCTGCCGTTTTTTTTCCCCGGGAAAAAAAAAAAAAAAAAAAAAAAGGAAAGGTTTCTTTTTGTAACCCCCGGAATTTTTTTTTTGTCCCCCTAAGGGGTTTTGAGGGAAAGAAAAAAAAAAAAAAGAAAGTTTAATTTTTTTATTTGTTTAATATTTGCTTTTGGGTTGTAGTTTTTTCTATTTCTATATGTTTTTGGGGTGGTTGACATTTCTTTTGGTTGTTCAAACCTTTTTAAAGGGGTTTTTTTTTTTTGGTTTAGGATTTTTTTTTTGCCCTTCCCCCTCAGGACCGATAGCCTTAAAACCTTTTCTCTTGCTCAAACCGGGGCGGGAAAGGGGGGCGGGGCGTTGGGGAATTCGTGTCCTTCCCCAAAGGGGTTTTGGGTTTTTTTGTTCCCCTTTTCCCCAGGCCCTGGATACCCCCCAAACCTCTTCCTGCTTTTTAGGGGGGGACAGGGGCTTTGGGGGAGTCAATAGTTTTTCCCCTTTCTAAATAAATACCCTTTTCTTTCGCTTTCCTTTTGTTTCATTTTGGGTTTTTTTCCCCCTTGCCCCTCAGAGGGGGTAAACCCTTCTCCCCCGTCACGCAGTGTGTAGGTGGTGGAGTTGATTACCCCCTTCCCCCCAAAAAATACATTTTTATTTTTTGTTTTTTTTTTTTTTCTGGGTGGGTGGAGTTTTTTCTTTAAAGTTTGGGTGTTTTAAATTTTTTGTTTGATTGTTTGGGTATTTTGTATTTTTAAAGGTGTGTGTGTTATTGGCGTGATTTTTTTTTTCCCCGTCCCAGTTTCACGGGGGGGACGTGACCACTGGGGTTTCTGTCTGGGGGCTTTTTTTTTGCTTTCTTGATTTTCCCTCACTATTCCGGCCCTTTGTGTATCCTTTCTTTTTCCTTTTTTCCCCCCTTTTTTAAAAAATCTTTTAAAAACCTTCTCCTAAATGGGCCCTATTAGTTTTCTTTTCAACTTTTTTCATATTTTGGGTTGGATTTCCCTAGTTTGTGTTTCTTCCCCTCTTTTTAATTTTTTGGTGTTTCCCCATTTTTTTTTGGGGGGAAAATTTTAAAATTAAATTTTTTTTGGTTTTTGGCGGTGCATTTTTTTTGAAAATTTCGTTTGAAAATTAATAAAAAAAGACTGACAACAAGAACATTTGAAAACTAAAACTTTATAAAGAATTTATTTTCAAGAAAATTTTATTGTGTTTTTTTTTTTTTTTTTCTTTTCTTAGGGAAAACAGTTTTGTTTTTAATTCATTTTGTTTTGTAAATTCCAAATTGAAAACATTTTGCAAATTTTTTTTGGGAAAAAAATACATTCCTTGAATTTCATATTTTCCCTGTTTAAGAAAGTTTTGTTTTTTGTTTAAAACCGGAAATTGAATTTTATTTGAAATTACTAAATTACTTTTTTTGTGAAACATAATATATCTATATGCCTTATTTTTATTCATACTTTGAGATTGTTTGGTGTTTTTATTCTAAACATCTTTAAAAATGGATTTTTTGAAAATATGTTAAACAAGGGGAAGGGTTTGGGGTTTTGGGGAAGAAAAAAAGATTACGGGGGAAAGCTAAAAGTGAAAAAAATAAACTACAGGGGGAACCCGGAAATTGAAAAAAAAAAGATTCCGGGGGAAGCGGAAGCTGAAGAACTAAATTTAAAAGTTGGGGCATTTTAAAAATTAGGACTGATGCTGAAATTTAGAAAAATACAGGCATCGGAAAACCTCCCCCAGTGGGTTCCCGCAGCCATCCTCAACCAAAAGGGGATATTTCCAAAGTTGCCACCTTTTGGGGAAAAAAAAACCGGAGGGACTTTTGATATTTTTTCTTTTCCCGTTTTTGAAAGTCACGCAACGTTTTTGGGGTTTTGGCCCAAAAGGGAAAAAGGGGCCCATTGTATTTTGCGCGTTTTTTTGGGGTTTAGGGTTTTGGGACCTGTTAACCACCACTCGCACGAAAAAAAAAATTTTAAACCCGGGGAAATCAGTTGAAAGAAAAACCCTCAAAAAATTTTAAATGTTTCTGTTTCGTTTTCACAAACTTTTCCCCGTTCTTTTGCGCCCTAAAAAAAGGAGAATCTTTTCCATGGGTTTCTGACCCGAAATGGTCATTTTTTGGGATCGAGGGATCGATTTGCTAAAACGAAAAAAATTTTTCAATAAACTCCCGAGATCTCCTTCTTGGGAGAAAAATTTTTCCAACTGGAAAAAGATCGGGCCACTTTCCAAAAAGAAAGGAAATTTGAAAACGTGGGGGAAAATGTTCAGATGGCTGTTCAGTATTGTATCGTCCCCCCAATAGGGGCGTGGTTTAGGAAAGGAAATTTTTTCCCTTTTTTGGATCTCTTTCCCTCATGTCTTTTCCCTTTCAGGACGGGAATTTACGGGAAAGGAAATGGGGGGCCCATTTTTGAGTCCTAAAGGGAAATATACCACCTAAAACCCGGACAAGGATCTTTCCCCCTTTCGAGTGACTTTCGTCAATACCAGTACTAAACCCGCCGGAAAGCCCCCGTTACTCCTCAGCAAAGTTCCGGGGTCGTGGACCAGGGGCCCACCACGAAACCCTTTTTGGGCCAGTTCGTGGCCAGAACAGAAGTTCAAAAAATCATCGGCTCCCGACCCAGACAAGGGAAATGTTTCTTTTGTGATGGCAAGTTCCATAAGAAACGGGTTTTGCCCTTTCGGGCCCCTTTGATTAAAAAACCCCATTAGTCCCCATGATTGTGAAAAGGCCTTGTTTTGAAAACCAATCAATCTTTTGATGGGAGGGTGTTAGAAAACGGGCCATCAATGGTTTGAAAGGCTTCTTTTTGGGGCGAGACACTGGGTCACAAATCCCGGTTTGTAGGGAAATTTTTCGTGTTTCAACCCCCAGTATTCAACACTGTCCAAAATTTGTGGGTCTTTTGGAGGCAAGATTAAAACTTTTCCGCGGGCAAAATTTTCAGTCAAATACACCGTACTCCCTCCGGTTTTCTTACCCCCTGTTTTTTATTGTTTAACCCAGTCTGCGACTTGAACTTGGGCAATTTGCCGGTTTTGCCCACAGTACATTTGGGGGTGCTGGAGGATCGTTTGTTCCTTTCTTTTGAGTACTAGATCCAAACCTCATAGAGCAGGGGGGAAAGGGTACCCAAAACCCCTAAAAGTTCAAAAAGGGGAACTCCAGATTACCCCCCCGATGATTTAAAAGAAATGCAGGGGGGAAAAAACGAGACGCGACGATAATAAAATTTCTGCTGCAAAAAAACTGTCACTGGCGTACCAAAAAGGGCAAAACCCAAAGTACATACTGGGCTCGCTTTCTCTACAGGTGTGTACCTGGACAGGACAACAACCAAATTTGGTTCCAAAACCATTAGAGAAACATACTGCACACGGGCCTATGCTTGTTTGCTGCCCTGCCCGGGAAACAAAAGAACATTAAAGAGGGGTTTTTGATTCTTTTTATTGGGGGGGTGTCACAAAGGAATTACGAAATACTGCCGCTCAAGGACTTTTGCCCCCAAAACTTTTCAGAAAGGTCGGTCCCCCTGTGACTTTGCACAAAAAGCCTCTCTTTTTTTTTCCATTTCGGAAGGTAGCTATTTATCTTTTTGGGCCTTTTTCCACTGTTTTTTCCCCTTTTGGTATCGCTTTTTCTTTATTTGGTGGATACCGACAAGGTATCCAAAGCGATTCCCTGAAAAAAAATTTTATACGTATCTGTCGTGAAGCCTTTCTTTCAAATTTTTTTTCCCGAATGGGTCTTCCAGACAAATTTTCTCGGATTTTTGGAACGCAATTCATTTTCGATCTCATGAGAGAAATTTACAGACTTTGTCAATCTCCCTTTATTTTTTAAAACCCCGCCCCTTTTCACCCCCAATTTGAATGGATGGTTGAAAAGTTTTTAAAGGAAACGTTGAAGTTTCCCTGTTGAAAAGGTTGCAAGGCAAGAGCCCCCGGGAAAGGGATCGTTTCGTACCGGCTTTTTCCTTTTTTTCATAAGGGGAAAAGCCCGAACCCAAACGCTGGGGTTCTCGCCATTTGAGCTTTTTTTGGACACTCACCAAGGGGTCCCTTTGGATCTATTTATGTCACAATGGACGGAAAAAACGGGCATACCTGGGCAGTAAAACGTTAACCCCCCCCCCCCAAACCCCTTTTTTTGAAATGCATAATCGTTTTAAAAGGGTGCATTGAGCTTGCTCAACCCGTCCCGCTGAAGGAAAACGATGGTAAAGGTCTTTTTCAGACAAAAAAGCAAAGGCACGTTCCTTCAGTGTAGGGATAAAGCCCTTTTGCTTTCTAACTGATGAACATAACAAGCTTCGTTTTTTTGTGGAAAAGGGGCCCCTTTTAGGTGGGCGAAAAACTTTTTTGCAGTAAATTATAAGATCAAAAAAGGCAAACACTTTAGAAGGTATTTCATTTTTGGGGGATGTTGGAAAAGTAGTTGAACGTACAAATTTTTGCCAAACAAAACCCGTGGTTTTGGGGGATATGTTCCCGTGTCAAAACTGTTTTCAAAATGACAGACAATCATGTTTAAAATTTTTACCCAAATTTAAAGTACAGGGACAGATCAAAAGGGTTTTAAAAAAAGCCAAAAGTAGGGAAAGTTTTAATCTTCCAGTGCAGATATGTTTAAACCCCTCCTATTCTGTCTTCAAAGTGGAAAACCCATGAGGATGTGGTTCTTGAATGATTTTTCTACAAATAAACAGAACAGCTCAAGACATTTTTAAAAAACTTTTAGGAGGGGTTGGGCGGGTACCCCAGTAAAAGTAAAATTGGGATTGAACCCCAAGTATTCATTAAAATTCGGGAAAAACCCCGTGCGAACCCAAAACCCAACCCCCCGCCGTTTGCAAAAAAAAAAAGAGGTTGTCGGAGAGTCTTGGCTATTGTATGGGGAGGGGAGAGTTCGCCAGGGTTTTTACGGAAGAAAGTTTTGTTACAGACTGACCCTAGGGCACTGATTTTTTGAAATCGTCAAAGACTAAGAACAGCAGGTTATTAAAAGGTCTTTGGAAATTTCGGAATTCCTTTACTTTGAACCAGTGCCCGGAACACAAAAAGTCAGGGAGATTTGTTTTTCACTGCGTGAAAATTCAAAGGACAAATGTAACTGCTTCAGGGGAAAAAATATTCCCGTTTTTGGGCTTTTGTAATTAAATTTTCGGTGTGATCACTTTTGACGGTGCATTGTAATTAAACTGACAAATTTAAAAACAAGGGGATTTATGCATAATTTGCTTATTAAGTGACTATTGTTTTGCAACAAACAACTACTTGTGTTGATGTAAAAACATATTTATATTTGGGGAGACAAAGGAAAAATCAATATATTTATGTCTAACTTGCCGGTGACGATTAAATTTTTATGTATGGGGTGTGAGCAAATAAAAATCTTTAGAAAAAGTTATTTCACCTGTTTTGATTGTGCAATGAAAACAAACCAATTGTTTTCATTTGTCACTGTCAACAATGGAAAGCAGGTACTTTTCTTGGCCCATAACACTAAAAAGTGGGAAAAAAAAATTATTTTTAAAATATTTTATTTTGTTTACATGTCCCATTAGGGAAAAATTTACACTTGGAAAAAAATTCCCTTTTTATGAGGGTTTTTAAACATAAAGATGTGAACAAAGAAACAAGGGAAAATGTGCTTCACATCTTAAGATGAAAAACAATTTGTGCTTTTAAAAAATTTTATATCCCTAATTGTTTATCCATGTAAAATTTTTTGAAAAGTAATTTTTTAGATGTGGTTTATCAATTATGAAAGTTTTTTTTTTTGAAAAACTGAAAATTTGAAATATCTATTTATGGTGGATCATGATGATTGATTCTTTTCGTTGATTATTAATTTTGTGAATCATGTGGAGGTTACACATTTTGAGATTCATGGGTGAAGATGTGTTTAGTGAAATTGTATATCCTTTAAAAAAAATTTTTTGGAGAAAAAATTTTTTATCCCCGGGTGGGGGGGGGGTTTATGGACGTGCCTCACATCAAGGCATGTGACGCTCCATCGCAGTGTTAATGATAAGGGAAACATTTTTTCCCCTGCCACCATTAAAGGAAGAATATTTTATGTGGCTTGGGCTAGTGTAGCGGGGGTCCCCCAAAAAAAATTTGAGTATGAATCATTCAAGAAACGAATGTGGGGCAAAAGGGGGAAAGTGACCACTGATGATAGTTTAACAAGGGCGGTAAGGTAAGGGGGGTTGTGTTTTGAACACTGAGTATGCACTCCCCCAGGAGAAGGGGGGGGAAAGGGGTCGTTTTAACCCAGCCCAAAGGCCCCAGAACTCGAACCTTCAGGACGGGGGGTCCTCGTTTCTGGGCCGTTAAATTTCCCCGGTGACGATAGATAGTTGGGGAAAGCTACAGGGGGAAAACTTAAAAAAGAGAGAAAGAATTCATATGTTGAATTAAGAAGGGTTTCTTACCGAAACCCTTTTTCGGGTTTTTAGCCCTTCACCCCTTTACCCTTCGCCCTTTACCCTTACCCTTCCCCCCCCTTCCCCCCTTTACCCTTCGCCCTTCACCCTTCATCTTTCACCCCTGAGGGGGTTTTAAGATGGGCCCTGGGTGGGGAAAAAACACTGGTAGTTCAGCCCCCCAAGTACCAACTCCAGGGAGAGGGGGGTTGAAACTCGTCGTTTTCGGAGACAGAAGAACCCAGGGAAAAGAAATCAGACCTACTCCCGGGCAGGGGAAAAAGAGGGGGCCCGTAAATTTCTCAGAGAGGGGCGGGTAAATTTAAAAAAAGGGGAGCTTTTTCTTTAGGCAAGGGGAGGCCTCATTTATTACGGGGGTTATGTATTTTTTCCGGGGCCCCGGTTTTTTTTGGGTAACGGAATGTGAAGGGCCCCTTGCTTTTTTAGAAGCGGGAAATAGACTTTTCATCTCTCAGTGAAAGAGAGATTTCAAGTGTGAAGACTATTTTACTCTCGGGTGAGGAAGATACATGTGTGAAGATTGGGTTTGTCTCTCGGGGTGAGGAGGATACCCTTTTGTGAAAATTGTTTTTTCCCCGCCCTGAGGGAGTTTCATGTGTGGGGGATTTAAATTTTTCTTTCATGCGGAGAGAGATACAGGTTTTAAAAACTGTTTACAAGTTGTTGTTGTGATTAGTAAAGGGTTTTTCCCTTAAAGGGGAGGGGGAGAAAGAAAAACATTTGGTAGTGCTCCTTTTGGTGATTGGGGAAAATTGCGTTGCGTATGGAGTAAATTTCTGTCCTGGGAAGGGGGATGCAAGAGGGGACAGTGTGACAAGCACAAAAATTAACTGGAAAAACCCCGTTCCGCATTTAAAAACCCTTTAATTCAGATACTCAAGGGAATATTTTAGGGGAATTTCTTCTGACACCATTTAAAGGTAAGGGTGGCTGCGTGGTTGTGGGCGAGTATATCTTAAGCAGGGGAAATCCCTTAAAAGCAGGGGTTTAATCACTGATGTCTGGCCGTTGTCCTCTTGTGCGCATGTCGAACATTTTCTTTATAAGGGGGGTAACTTTAACTATACTAAAATAAGCTGTCTGGTTGGACGATCAAGTTAACCTCACAACAGACAGAGACAAAGAGAGACAGACAGACAGAGAAACAGAGAGACAGATTCGACTTCTCCTCCTTCTCCTCATCTTTTTCTTCCTTCTTCCAATCCTCCTCGTCCTCTTCCTCCTCCAGATATTGTGTCAAGTCTCACCTCGGTGCCCGTCGCTCCCCACACAGATCAATCCAACCGCCCCATTCCTATCAATATCCAAAATTGAGTTTTTGAGAGAGATTAACATTTTTCATCTGATTTAAGATTTTACGGAAGAAAGATTTTTAACGAAGTTTCTGGTGCGTTTCTAGAAGATGTCATTTAAAGAGATGTGTGAAAGGTTTTTTTTTTTTTTTTTAATGACTTGTGAGTTGATTTTAACGTGGTGACAGCCCTGATGTGGCCCTTTGCGGTCGGCTGGGCTATAAGCAACATTATCTTATCTTATCTTATCCATATCCAAAACCAAGGGCACAACCTCAGCGACGGGTTAAAGGTGCACACACACGCACACGCACACACACACACACACACACACACCTTTAAAACGTATTCGTCCGTTTACGTATATGAAAAATGAGTACTTCCTTAACGGTTTACTTCACGTTTACGTATATGTCTTTATACGTCACTGTCTAGATGTCTTTATTTGTCTTTCATTTGATGTCATCAGTCTTTAAGCACGAAACGTCGAACAATTTTTTTTTCTTCTATTGTTTAAATCTTCTGAGCATCTTAAAAGATAGTTTGTATTGTTGACACAGATCAGCAGTCAAAAATCGTTTGAAAGGAGGGGAAGAAGAAGCAGAAGCATAAAAGAAGAAGAAGACAGAAGTAGTTTTACGGATGCCGAAATTCTCTCTGGAAACTGGTCTGGGGTAAAGCGTGCATGCCGGTATCCAAGAAAACATATGCTGTTTTTTTTTTTTCCTTTTTTTTTTTCCCCTTCTTAAATCGGTTTCGAAGCGATAATCGCATCAAACGTACTTCGATTTGCAAAGAAAAGAAAACCACCGCCACCATCCCACCGTACGTCTGGAAACATTCTGATGTAATGTTACTTTGCGACGGCGTGAATGTTCCGTCATGACGTTCACACGTTCCTATCGCCAAGGCTTCAGTCAAGTCATGTTCTTAGTAACAGCTGAGCCGACCACGAGGAGCACTTCAGGGCTTGCGGGGCAACGGAACCAGAACGGTGTACAAAATTGGGGCCGGAATAACCCAGTCGGTAGAGCGCCGGACTCGTAATCTAAGGGTTGCGGGTTCGAATCTCCGCCGGGTCGTTTCGGTACAGGGAGATTTTTCCCTCGGAGTTAACATTGGTTCTGACTCCAGTTCCCATAAAGTCCTTCGAATGAGACTAGAAAGGTTCCGGGTGTGAACGCACGCATAACATCTTGCACACACGTCAAATCCCATCACCAACTTTGGGAAGAGAAGGCCAGTTTGGCCTTTGGTATGGATGACACGTTACACATAGCATGCACCTTCCCCGAAGATGGAGTATGGCTGCCTTAAAGGCCGGATAAAAAAAAACGGTCATACACACAAAACTCCACTCCCTTTGTTGGGCAAATGTCTATACAGGGAGTGTCCGCAGGAGTATCAGCCTGTGTACGCAGAAAAAGAAGAAGGTGTACAAAATTAAACATCCTGGACTCGCGTACATAACCAAGACATGTCTTCATCAAGATTGTACGAAATGCAATGTATTATGATGTCATAATGTATATGATTTCCTAAATTGCTAGCAGTATACGCATGTGTATATGTTTAGACAAAAACTCTTTTTGTACTGTGTTGTTGCATATTGTAGTGTACTCTGTTATTGTGTTTCGTTATTCTGTGTCTTACTATTCTGCGCTGTTTTGTGTTGTATGGTAATGTAAGTATTGTGTTTTAGTATTGCACTGTAATATTGTACATTCTTTTACATCATTTAAACTTTTGCACTGTATTTATTTTGTGTCATGTTTTGAGTATGTAATGCTTGTATTGGGATGCTTTGCATAACACTGCATGGCATTATATTGCATGGAGTTTTAAAAAAAGTGTTATTCAAAACTTTAAGAAGAAAAAAAGACATGTCTTCAACTAAACTACATGATCGATCTGAGG
>CM031621.1:7235385-7242885 GCA_018398815.1 Conus ventricosus
CGCCCTCTAGCTATACGGTCCTTGTAAGGGTGCATAATTACGTCAGCAAGGATGTCTCGACTGCGATGAGGGAAACGAACCAAAACTTGCCTGAACACAAAGAGCTCTTGATATCCAAACGGATCCGCCATCTTGTTAAAGTGTAATTTGTAAATCAATAACTAGAGAGGCAAATAAATAAATAAATAGATGAATACATACAAATAATAAATGAATAAAAGATTAATTAATCAATTAATTAATATACTAGCTGACTAGGAAATGAATAAATAAATGAAAACTGCATGAGATATCCGAAGAGAAATCCCAAGTCTTACCACGTGTACCTTTTTATTTCATTTAGTTTTTCTTGTCAATATCTTTTTTTTTTATCTTTCTTAATTCAGCAAGAGTTGGTTGAATGGCTGCAGACAACGTAATTCATTCCACGGCTTAGTGAGACCAGCATGATACGGGGGGAAGGGGTGGGGGGGGGGGGGGGGGGGGTGTAGGCCTACCCTTTCCAACAACAGAAGCGGTGAACGGGTAGGTAGATAGCTGTGTACCCACAGTACATATTCCCCCTTCACCCAGCGAAGGCGTGTCCCCCCCATACTGTGTGCATGGATTGTGAGCACTTCAGTGCGGGTGGAAGGGGCGGGGGAGGGGATGGGGTGCTGTTGGGAAAGGGGGGTGGGGGTGGGGGTGGGGCGCTGTCAACCGCTCTCCGCAAACAACACGGTCCTCGGTAAACAAGACACCTGGAAAAGAACAGAATAACTACAGGTGGGGTGAAAAGATTGGGGAAGAGAGAGAGGTGGGGTGCGGTGGGGGGGGGGGGGGGGGCCGGGGGGGGGGGGGGGGTAGAGACGAGGGAGGGGAGGGGTTTGGAGGCACATGACAGACAGTTGATTCTTTGCCTGATTTCTTCTCACGCTAATGGATCGATCGCAGTGATCAGAGAGAGAGAGAGAGAGAGAGAGTTCTGTGACTGCCGCATGTTCAATGAGTTTCAAAGGTCTGTCGTTGTGTGGTTTTGTGTGTCTGTGTCCATGGAAACGTAAGGGTAGTAGGGGGTGGATGGGTATCATGCTTTGTGTATGTGTGTGCGTGCGTGCGCGCGCGCGCGCGCGCGCGCACACGTGTGTGTGTGTGTGTGCGCGTGCGTGTGTGTGTACACACACACGCACGCACACACACACACACACACACACACACACACACACACACACACACACACACACACACAGAACCTGGACTGGCTAGAACCTTTCGAAAGATCACGGTGCCATGTCGATCTTTCTCCCAACATCAGTCTACAATGGAGGGTGTGACCAGGATGGGGCGGAGGGTCAGCCGGGGATCAACAGCTGAAAGGAAGTGGGGACAGGTTGTGGGACACTGCTGTTCACAGAGGAAGCACTCAGTCTTGGTCATGGAACACACACACACACACACACCCACACCCACACACACACACACACACACAGACGACACGACACGACACGACATTTTATTCCAGTAGGGCCAAGCCCCCATAGAGGGGGGGAGGGGGGGAGGGGGGAGGGGGTGTACACAGAAAAAGCAACAATCACTTTTTTTTTATTTCGGCAGAAAGAAAGAATACATGAAGATCAACTATACGTTTCATTATCTACACTCTTAATCATAAAGTAATTTAGGAAACTGCAAGAAGAGAGAGAGAGAGAGAGAGAGAGAGAGAGAGAGAGAGAGAGAGAGAGAGAGATCGTGTGTGTGTGTGTGTGTGTGTGTGTGTGTGTGTGTGTGTGTGTGTGTGTGTGTGTGTGAGAGAGAGAGAGAGAGAGAGAGAGAGAGAGAGAGAGAGAGAGAGAGAGAGAGAGAGAGAGAGAGAGGAGAGAGAGAGACGCCATCTGATTATTATTAATGAATACTTATATAGCGCCTATTCTCGGCTAGAGACCAAGCTCTAAGCGCTTTACAATCCACACTCGTTTACACAACGGGCTGCCTACCTGGGTAGTGCCGACTGAAGAGCTGCCAGCTGGCGCTTCATTCAGTCGTTTCCCGTGTCATCCAGTCAGTATCGTTCAATAGCGATCACTCGTTTTCCTTACTTCCTTCATTCTTTCCATTTCTCACGCAGGGTGCATGCTATGTGTAATGTGTCATCCATACCAACGGCCAAACTGGCCTACTCTTCCGAAAGTTGGTGATGGGATTTTACGTGTGTGCAAGATGTTATGCGTGCGTTCACACACGGAACCTCGGTTTATAGTCTCATTCGAAGGACTGTATGGGAAATGGAGTCAGAACCAATGTTAACTCCGAGGGAAAAATCCCCCCGTACCGAAACGCCTTGGCGGAGGGTCGAACCCGCAACCCCAGGATCACCAAGATTACGAGTCCGGCGCTCTACCAACTGATCATAATTTTGTGACGATGTTCTTGATGGACATTCACAACATGTTTTGGGGGCCGGAATAGCTCAGTTGGTAGAGCGCCGGACTCGTGTTCTTGGGGTTGTGGGTTCGAATTTCGGTACAGGGGGATTTTTCCCTCGGAGTTAACATTGGTTCTGACTCCATTCCCACACAGTCCTTCGAATGAGACTATAAACCGAGGTTCCGTGTGTGAACGCACGCATAACATCTTGCACACACGTCAAATCCCATCACCAACTTTCGGAAGAGAAGGCCAGTTTGGCCGTTGGTATGGATGACACGTGACACATAGCATGCACCTTCCCCGAAGATGGAGTATGGCTGCCTTAATGGCGGGATGAAAATAAAACGGTCCTACACACAAAGCTCCACTGCCTGTCTGTACAGGCAGTGTCCGCAGGAGTATCAGCCTGCGTGCGCAGAAAGGAAGAAACAACATGTTTTCATTTAATTCATTTATTTCTCTGCCTCAAATGCTCAAATCATACCCCCTTCCTATGTAACCATCTCGGAGAAATAAAATCCAAACAAACCTGGAAGTAGACATTGATCTAACGCACTGGCTCTGCACAGTCGCTTTTTGGCAAAAAACTACACGGTGCTTTTTTTTTTTTCTCTCCAAAGAATCCCTATTGAGATTGTGATCGAAATTTGGTAAATGTAGTACCTTCAGTCAAGCGAAAACGACGTCAAATTAAGATTGGAAAAAAAAAATCTGATAGCTGTGTAACAGAAAAGCAAGATGCGTGAGAAGTAGGAACGTCTAGAACATTCCTTTCTGTTGATAAATGTGATCACCCAAGAAGCTCACGGGAAATGTTCTTTATCAGCAAAGGGAAGAATTGTCCCTTTATTAGAACATTCCTGCTGCCTCTAGACCGGAGTGAGTACCAAAACAGACCGAAGCCCGCCTTACATTATTTGCTTCTAACCAGTCCACGCTCAGCCTTACAGGCCGAAAGAATCCTCTCGAAATCCTTCTAACCACTTCCCCACCCACTTGTTCAAAGCCTGTTGTTTAGCCTGGCTTCACTATGGGATCAGCTACTGAAGACAGCAAGGGAGGCAATTTGGGCAGAACTTATATCAGACACTGGAGAAGACCAAAATAGTTCATGCTCTGTGTGCTTGGTGATGAAGAGTTTCAGCTGCGAAGTGAACTCTCTCTCTCTCTCTCTCTCTCTCTCTCTCTCTCTCTCTCTCTCTCTCTCTCTCACACACACACACACACACACACACACACACACACACACACACACTTTATCAGAGGCGAGGGGGTGCTAGAGCCGAGGGTGATAAAAAATACAAAACAAGATTTCAGCCAAGATCAGTTAGGCCTATACCATGAGACTCCTTTCACTTCTGTTCCCCCCCTCCCCCCCCCCCCCCCCCCCCCCCCCCCCCCCGGCCGGTGAACAAAGCGGCAGCGAAGCCAGTGTGTGCTCCGACCGGCAGAAGAACGCTCTCTATCTCCCATCGGCTGTCCGTCACGGAGTGCCACCACGCTCTGGGAGCCACATGTGTCAGCGAGGGTCTGACCGCACCTTTTTTGTACTGCCAGTTCGTATAGAACAGGGAGTACTTTACAATGGGAACGAAGAAATGTTCTGTGTGTGTGTGTGTGTGTGTGTGTGTGTGTGTGTGTGTGTGTGTGTGTGTGTGTGTGTCCGTGGTCAAATGTGTTCCACTCGCTCCAATCTTTCTGAAAATTTGTAGATATGTTCATTATGGGTCACGGATAATGCCTGATGTTTTATTTTACCGTTATAGCCGTTCCTAACGGCTATAACGGCCCATAACGGTTTTTCTTCTTTACGGAATATCTCAGAAAGTATTTGGCCGACCTTTCTGAAAATTTGTGCGGATGTATCACACACACACATACACGAGAGAGAGAGAGAGAGAGAGAGAGAGAGAGAGAGAGAGAGAGAGAGAGAGAGAGAGAGAGAGAGAGAGAGAGACAGACAGACAGACAGACAGACAGACAGACAGACAGAGACAGACAGGTAAGCAGAGAGCAAACGAGCGAACGAGAGAGAGAGAGAGAGAGAGAGAGAGAGAGAGAGAGAGAGAGAGAGAGAAGAGAGAGAGAGAGAGGATAATAGTTCCGTATTTCCTCTGAAACTTCAGAGTCGAGCGAAGAGCAAACTGGAAAACAATGCTGATCTCCTCAGTGCTGAGAGTTCCAGTGACATACCCCATGACGGCGGCACTAGAACCACCATCAGAGCGCAGGTGTAAGTATTTCTTTCCTTAGTACCTAACATTGTAATAACAACGACCGTGGCAGATGCTCAAAGGTACACCGTGTGTATTTGAGGGCAGTTGTAATTGAACGGTAGACTAAGTCTTGGGCAATGTGTGTGTGTGTGTGTGTGTGTGTGTGTGTGTGTGTGTGTGTGCGTGCGTGTGTGTGTGTGTGTGTGTGTGTGTGTGTGTGTGTGTGTGTGTGTGTGTGTGCGTGCGTGCGTGTGTTTGTGTGTGTGTGTGTGTGTGTGTGTGTGTGTGTGTGTGTGTGTGTGTGTGGCATTGCTAGATCAGCAGCTCTAAGAATGGCACAAGTAAGGTATGAGTATAATCGATCTGTGTCATTAGTATCAACACTCTCAGTATGGCAAGCAGCCAGACTGTTTTTGAACTTCTCCCAGTCAGCAAGTTTATAATCATATTTTCGAAGTTTGTCTTCGTTAAATTCATAAGGCTCTGTCATTTCAAGAAATGTTATTGTGATAATAATAGGTGGTGGCTTTCCAAAGTATCGTTAAAGGTATTCCAGCTACATTCTGGGGCTAGGAAAGGAGATACCAAAGTTCAATCAATTGCTGATGCCCTGTGTGTTGAGATGTCCGGAATTCTAGTGATGCGGCCATCGTTAAGCATATATACAAACAAGAATCAACAATAATTTTCAACAAAGCGGTTACTAGCAACTGATGCACAATCTTTATCCCAAAATGGAGAGCGAGCGTTAAAATCCCCTGCTATCAGCCACTTTTCTTTGTCTTGAAGAGTATGTAACCATTCTGTGTTAAATTCCTTTCGTCCTGTAGGTAAGTACACAGAAACTATGTTTATTGTATAATTTTCATTAAATTTTACTTGAGCTGCACACAAATGCAAACCTTGAGTATTATTTGGTGCAGGGGGAGGGCATACTTTGTAATGTATCCCTTCTCGAATATATATTGTGGAAGTATCCTCAACTTGCTCATTATATATATATATATATATATATATATTTATATATATATATATATATATATATATATATATATATATATAAAGGTGGATGATAATCACCTGGTAATTTGGGCAGTTCGTTGTTTTTCACGTTGAGTGATTGCAGAATAAGTGCTTGGTACATATTACTCGCCAGAAGTTGAATTAGATGTGGCAAATTTGTAGAAACAGATCTAACATTCCATTTTGCATAACTTTCATTATTTGACAATATTTAGATGACATCATGAAAACAGGATGGGGTGGGAAAGCAAGCTAAATGCAGTTGCTTTCTAACTTAAAAAAAAACTAACAAAACAAAAAAATCAAAGAAATAACGGGGGAAATGAATGCACTGTCAAAATTACTGTAGACTAGTAGCCCACTTCGATAAAACATACACTTTGAAAGCACTTGGATAATGGAAAGAATAACAAGAACAGCATCGCTCAAGGTGGGGGGAACAAAGTTCATCACTGAAATTTCCTCAAAAACTGCACTAGAGGTCTCTCAGTTGTTTATTTGGAACCATTCTGGGCAAAGGACATCAAACATGCTCCACTAGGGACCTCTGGTTCCAGGGAAGGGCTGGTGACCTCTGAAGTCTTGATAGTTTCTGGGGTGTCTCTGCTTCCGCAGTCTGGCAGTCGTCTTTGGTTTCTCCCAGAACAGTGTCCAACGTTTGCTGCAAGGACACTTGACCCCAAGGTGTTGGGTGGATGCCGTCTCTGTGTGTCTGGTTGCTAGGTTGCAGGTTGGAATGTGAGACAAATGATATGTTTTTGATGCTGAACAGCTCTGTGGATGTCAACGCACAAGGTTGTTAAAAGGCTCTCGTTTCATGTTGAGTTTGACATCTTTGACCGGCGCTCGTTTGCTCACAATGACCTTCATTGACAGGTGCTCGTTTGCTCACAATGACCTTAACTTCAGGGAGAGTAGTGGCGAAGTCCCCGACACATTTTGTGAACATTTGGCTGACAAGTTTGGGATCCTTCCTTTGAACGTCATTTACTCCGCAATAGATGATCACTGCATCAGCTGGCTTTTCGTCAGAGGATGGAAGTTTCTGTTCAAGCATCAGAGCAAGGTGTTCAGCTCAAACCTTTGTCTCAAAGCCATACGAACGGCCCAGTCATCTTCCATTCACTCCTTTTATCACCGAGTCGCGGAGCATGGCAACTACAGGTCAGTTTTGTTTCTCTTCTTTCTGTCTTGATCCCATAGAACTCTGTTTTTGTTTTTTGTTTTTCATAGCGGACCCGCGCAATAGCGGCCCAGCCCCGTATATTATACACTCCCCGCAACAAGTTAAGGAACGCTTACAGAAATTGCTGTTAAATGTGTTTTAATAAAGACAGAGGAAAACAGTTTACTGGAATGTTTCGCCCAGTCATTCAGCCACCTGTGGCTACAATTTCAATGAAAGCCATTCACACGTCGTTGAACAATCAGTAATAAAAAAGAGACACCCCCCATTTGAAAAGTCAGCAGCAGTCAATAGTGGGTGTGGCCGCCATTCTGAGCCACACATGCTCTGCACCGACGCCGCATGGAATGAACCAGGGTTGTAAGGGTCTGTTGCGGGATGGCCTGCCATTCCTGCTGCAGGAACTGGGTCAGCTGGGCCACATCAGCGGGCGGAGGGTGGTTGTCAGCAACTCGTCTACCCAGGACGTCCCACAGGTGCTCTATCGGTGCCAGGTCTGGAGAGCGCGATGGCCATTCCATGCGTTGGATCCCCTGCTGCTGGAAGAAGTCTCGTACCACGTGGGCTCGATGCGGAGGGGCGTTGTCGTCCTGGAGAGTCGCACCAGGACCCATGGCCTGGAGAGCTGGCTGCACAATGGGGCGGACGATCTCATCCCGATAACGCTGA
>CM031621.1:7247885-7255385 GCA_018398815.1 Conus ventricosus
TTACTGGCTACACTGCCCAGGTAAACAAACTTGTCAACTTCCTGGATGTCTTCTTGGTGAAGTCGCACTGGATCTGGCTGTTTGTTGTTCACCTTCATGACCTCTGTCTTCCCGATGTTGATTTGGAGCCCAGTCTTCTCAGCTTCTTCGGCAACACGACATAGCTTCTCTTGTGTATCTTGCTGCTTGTGGGTGAGGAGGCTGATGTCGTCCACGAAGTCCAGGTCCTCCAGCTGCTTCGTGAAGGTCCACTGGATACCTGTCCTCCGGCCTGCTGTAGACTGTCTCATGACCCAGTCAATCACCATCAGGAAGATTGTCCGCGAAAGTGAACAACCCTGACGAACGCCGGTTTGTACAGAGAAGGGTTCCGTCAGCTTCCCACCGTGGATGACTTGGCAGGTGGCATCTTCGTATAGTTGTTGGATGATGGTGGCGAACTTCGGTGGAGAGCCGTAGTGGTACATCAGTACACACGTAAACCCAATGATGGCTGCACTGAAAACGCCATCAAAGTACAGGTCTCAGTATTTCTTTTCTTAGTACTTAACATTATAAGAAGAACGACCGCGGCGGATGATAAAAGGCACGCCTTGTGTATGTGAGGAGAGTCATAATTGAACGATATTGAAGAATTCAATGTGTGTGTGTGTGTGTGTGTGTGTGTGTGTGCGTGCGTGCGTGCGTGCGTGCGTGCGTGCGTGCGTGCGTGCGTGCGTGCGTGTGTGTGTGTGTGTGTGTGTGTGTGTGTGCGTGCGTGTGCACGCGCGTGCGTGTGTGTGTGTGTGTGTGTGTGTGTGTATGTATGTGTATGTGTGTGTGTGTGTGTGCGTGCGTGCGTGCGTGTGTGTGTGCGCGCGCGCGCGTGTGAGTGTGTAGTCTTTAACTTAATGTCTATTCACATTATGTGATCTCAGACAGAAAAAAGGAACAATTAAAGAAAAAACAAAAAACAAAAAAAAACAAAAATGAACGCAGCGAGAATTAAAATAACCCAAAGTAACATCAAATACAAAGATACGATATCTGCATTTCAGTACAGGTAAGTAAAAATCGGAGTCTGAGTTTACAAAGAATTTGAAGAAAATGGATGATAAAGATGGCGTTACTTACAATATGAATATAAAATCCTGCACTATTAGCATATGCGGCCACCATAGTTAGTCTTGGAAGAAAGAAAAACATTCAGAGAGAGAGAGAGAGAGAGAGAGAGAGAGAGAGAGAGAGAGAGAGAGAGAGAGAGAGAGAGAAAACGAACGAACGAAATTTTATTTCACCAGGGTAATGAGATAAGCAAAGTGCACATGCTTTTTAAAGATAAAGAAAGAAACAGAAATAAAGAAATAAATGGAGAAAGAAGAAGACAAAAGAGAGAAGAAGACGAGAAAAAAAAAGAAGAAGAAAAGAAAAAAGGAAAAGGCTCACACACACACACACACACACACACACACACACACACACACACACACACACACACACACACGCGTGCGCGCGCGCGCGCGCGCATACAAGCACAAATTCGCGTGCGAGCGCATACTCATATACATACATAGACATACGTAATACACAAATAAATACATATACAGATTTATACACTCATGCATAGGAAATAGTGTTGTTACTAAATGATTCAGTATTCACTAAATTTGTTAATGTGTTGAGTTAAACTGTTTGAAATAGTAATTGTTTGTACGCTGCCTTAAAAGAAGCAATACAACCCTTTTGTTTAATGTTTACTGGTATAGAGTTCCAAAGTGTTCCACCCGAGTAGTGAAGACTTGTTTTGAATAGATCAGTTCTAGGTTTACGGATAAGTACATTATTGGTGTATCTTGATTGGTTGAGCGGGAATTTTGTGGCTAGAGTTGAAGGTGCATAACCATTCATTATTCTGTACATCAGTACTGCTTTATTGTACTGAAGTCTGAGAGAGAGAGAGAGAGAGAGAGAGAGAGAGAGAGAGAGAGAGAGAGAGAGAGAGAGAGAATATGACTGATAGAAAGACAGATAAATAAGCATGTTCTGTCTGTGCGTAAGTGTGTCTGTCTGTGTTCTTGCTCCGTATACAAATCCACAGTTTTCACCTCAGCTTTTCCAAATTTGGCGTGCTGTCTCATTCGTGATCTGGCCCGATTAACAGTGAATGTATTTTGTGCGTGATAACCGCATTATTCGCATTTTTCATACGACAGTATCGCGAAGCGAAGCGGCATCAGGATTCGAAGTGGGTCTAAGGGAAATAACTGTGATGACAAATAGTTGTGAGCGGGGAGAGAGGGAGAAGGCGAGGGAACAGGGTGGGGTGGGGAAAGGGGAAGGGTGTGGGTGGGTATAACAGACGGCAGAATAAGAATTCTGATACGAACAAGGTAAATATTGTCTCTGAGGGCTAGAAGTCGGACAGGAATCTTTTCTAATCGTGCACAACCATTACGTATTTCCCCCCGCGCGCCTTGAACAACAACAACTAGATGATTGATCAGAACGTTTATTCTCCTGCAAAAGCGTCGGGGATTGAAACCACTGGAACCTGGAGTTGCTGGCTGGCTCTACCGCCTGGGAGTGAGTGCTTTCACGTGTGTTCTTCCAGACAACATGACGCCTATTTCCTCTCCCTCCTTTGTGCCTGACCGAGTGCACGCGCGTGCGCGTGCGCGCGAGCGCGCACACAAACACACACTTATATATAAAAATTATATATATACACATACACACACACACCTCTCTCTCTCTCGCACTCACAAACACAGACGTGCACATATGCATACACACACACACACAAACACACACACATACACACGCGCGCGCGCGTAGGCACGCACGAAATCAGACATTCTTCTACACACACACACACGCACACGCACACACACGGACGCACACACACGCACACACACACACACACACACACCACGCGCGCGCGCGCGCACGCACGCACACACACACACACACACACACACACACACACACACACAGAGGGAGACGTGCATCAACACAGAGAGAGAGAGAGAGAGAGAGAGAGAGAGAGAGAGAGAGAGAGAGAGAGAGAGAGAGAGAGAGATGAATCACTCACAGAGAGAGAGAGAGAGATGAAACACACACACACACACACACACACACACACACACACACACACACACAGATGAATCAACACACACACACACAAACACACATTCACACTCACAGAGAGAGAGAGAGAGAGAGAGAGAGAGAGAGCCATGGATCAAACGAACAGGAAAGCCGGAAGTTAGTATGAGCAAAGGCTTTAAGTTGGCGTCAGATGAGACGGGGTGATAAGGAGGGGCGGGGGGGGGGGGGGGGGGGGGGGGGGGGGGGGGGGGTCTGAGAGAGGAACGGTGGGGTGGGGTGGGGGGAACTGAGGTGGGGACAGGGAGGGAGGAGATGAGGAGAGTGTTCAACTATTCAATACACCCGGGTCCACCGACTTCATTAAAGGAAACAGCTCGCCCTTAACAGCCTCAGCCTAAAAGGACGTTAATCGCACCGTTCAAACTTCCCAACTAATGATGGAAAAGTGGGGGAAGAAAGGTAGTGGCCGGGGTGGTAGGAGGAGACTAACAGGGGGATATCTAAGTCACAGAACCGATTCATCTGGCAGGAGGAGGAGGAGGTAAAAGAGAAGGAAGAGGTCGGGTGGGATGGCAGACAGTTTCTCAGTGTAACTGAAAGAGAGAGAGAGAGAGAGGAGAGAGAGAGAGAGAGAGAGAGAGAGAGAGAGCATGCAAGGTCCAAAGTGACGCAATTGCAGGCGGAAATTGAAAACAAATTTTAAAGAAGAATTCTTCAGTGAGTCCGCCAAAAGCAAGGATGAACAGAGAGAGAGAGAGAAGAAAATGGCGGAAGAGTGCACTCACCAGGGTTTGAGTATGGTGATCGGGGGAACAGGAAGGAAACCAAGCAAGCTTTCTGCTCATAGAGCTGTCATCAGGCTTAGAGTTAGTGGGTGACAGAGACAGATCTTACACGAGGACTGACAATAAAAAGAAGGAATGAACAGAGCTCAGAGACAAAAGGAAGTTAACTGGGGTTAAGCAGTGAGTAGGAATCATGAACAAATTAAAGTGGAAAGCAAGAAGGCCTGTTAAAAAAAATGGGGAGGGGGGGGGGGAGGGGGGGGGGAGGGATTAGTAGAGAAGGGGAAGGGGTGCCTGAAGCTCAGCTGCTGTCACTCTCTGGTGTTCAGGCCGGCAGGGGCGAGGGTCCCCAGTCGTGCGATGATGGATAACTCCATAAAGAGGCGATAGTGTCCACTGGACCGGTTCTGTCAGACAGCAGCCACTCTCGCATGGGTGAAGTTGTGGTAGGGCTGTTGAAGTGAGAGCCCACAGGATCTTCATACCCCAGCCGCACTGAGCGAAGGTGCTCAGAGAAACGCTCATTCAGGCTGCTGCACGTCTCCCCAGTGTATTTCTTTGAACTTAAGGTGCAAGTGATGACGTACACCAGGTCTGCAGATTGACAGTTAAATATTGCTAGGACCCTGAACTGGCCAGAAGGACCAGCAACTGTGGTGCAGCTGTCAATGAAGGGACATGTCTTGCACTCTTCGCGAGTGCATGGGTGTGTGCCCAGGGGTTGTGCTCTCGCCTTGCAGACAGAGGCACGCACTAGATGGTCCCTCAAATTTGTGTCTCTCTTGAAGGCTATCAAGGGTGGTTTGGGGAAGGTTTCTTTCAGTTTGGGGTCAAGTTGGAGGAGGTGGAAGTTGTTGAGAAGGACGTTGCGGACAGGGAGGTTGTGAGGGTGAAAGGTGAGCACAGCCACTGTACGGTCTGCTTGATCGTCTGAACGATTAGCGGAAGTCAGCGTCTGACTTTGAGGAATGGCCCACTCCAAGGCAGTCTGGACCAATTGCTGAGGTACTGGCGTGTCAGGAAGAAGGACTTCATCCGTTCAGCCTGGTGCTGGAAGTCAGCATCACTGCTGCACAGCCTGCGAAGTCGAAGAAACTTGGAGAAGGGAATGCTATCCTTGCATTTCCGAGGGTGGCTGGAGGTATACAAAAGGTATGAGTGAGGATGAACACGTTAAAGACAAAACACGACGCGTTTCAACCTCTTAGGTCTTCCTCGGGCAAGTTAGACAACGTTCAGGACAATGCATTCATTCTGTTACATGCTCGCTCTTCGTTTTCTTTGTCCTGAACGTTGTTCATCTTGCCTGAAGAAAAGGTCGAAACGCGTCGTGTTTTGCCTCGTATTTTGTTCGTCCTTGTTTTTGGCGGACTCACTGAGAATTATTCTTAAACGGCTGCATGCAAGACAATTGTTGGTTCAAGAAGAGATTATTAAGTTAGGTGATAAAAATAATCCCACATCTTAATCTCAGAGATTCAACGTGTCCGGGATACGGCATCACAGAAGGCAGATTTAATTCCTCTCCTTCCGCGGCTGTAACCTCCCCTGAACTGAATCAGGTACCCATTTACTGCTGGGTGGACAGAGGGTTTTCACACCTTTAACCCTCCCTGACCTGAATCACGTACCCATTTACTGCTGGGCGGACAGAGAGGGTTTTCACACCTTTAACCTTCCCTTAACTGAATCACGTACCCATTTACTGCTGGGCGGACAGAGAGGGTTGTTAAGCTAGAGAACTCCGACTTCACGTGTGGTTCCACCTCAGCGTCACAGCTCCGAGGAAACTCTACGCCGTTGGGCAACGGAGAGCTAATGTGGTGTTCTGGCGCCTCATTACCACCCATGACCCCCTCATTACCACCCGTGACCCCCTCATTACCTCCCGTGACCCCCTCATTACACCCGTGACCCCCTCATTACCACCCGTGACCCCCTCATTACCACCCGTGACCCCTTGTCTGTCCCTGGGTATGACTAGCTCTTCCTTTGTTGAAGACAACGAACAATACGAATGGCTTTCCTTGAAAGAGCGAGAGAGAGAGAGAGAGAGAGAGAGAGAGAGAGAGAGAGAGAGAGAGAGAGAGAGAGAGAAGAGAAAGAGAGAGAGAGAGAGAGAGAGAGAGACAGAGAGAGACAGAGAGAGAGACAGACAGACAGACAGAGACAGACAGGCAGACAGACAGACAGACAAACAGGCAGGCAGGCAGACAGGCAGGCATGCGGACAGGCAGACAGACCGACTGACCGACATTGTTGTTTCATCATTTGATTTGTACATAAATAATCTTCCATTTGGACTGAAATATATTTCTCCCGAAAAATTAAGTAACATAGATGACAAAAAGACCTTTGTGTCTGGAACGAACGTTTGTGACAGGTCGTGAGAGCCTTTAACCATGACAGCAACATATGTATTGAAAAAAAAGAAAACCGATTTGCCTAATCCACCCTCATTTTGTTTTACAGAATCTGCACCACCTGCCGAAAAAAAGCATCACAAACTCCCACCCCACCCCACTCCACCCTCCTCAATTATTTAAGCACTCCCCCCCTCCCCACCCAACGTCACTCTGAACCACCACCAGCCAATCAGAAGGTTCCCGTCATGGCGGCAGCCATCGTCAGAAGGTTCCAGGAAGCCTTGGAGAGGGACGAGGACACGCGGAAGATGAGGGATATCCTGGGCATGGTCTCCAAGAACGACGTGATGGACTGGACCGACGACAACCGCCTGGACCTACTCCATCACTGCATCCTCCGGAACAACGCCGAAGCCGTGGAGTTCCTCCTCAAGCAAGGCTACTTCGTCCGGCCCCACGAACCGGAGGTGAGCCCCTATGTTCACCTGGCCGCCTTCCTGGGCTTCCGGACCACCCTCAACGTCCTGCTCCAGCACCGCCCGGACGACTTCAGAATAGCTCAGCAGCCTCTGCTTGTTCCCCCGGGGTTCCCACAAGGCGGCGGAGGTGTGGTGGTGGTGGTGGTGGGACGTCGAAGAAGAACCCCAAAGCAGGAGACGCTTCCACCACCACCACCACCACCACCACCACACAACAACCACCGCGTCAGTTCGGCAAGTTCTGCAAGAACCTCGGCAAGACTCCGAGTTCTGGACGTTCGGGGGACGGCAGGAAAGACAGGGCGGAGTCGGTGAGGTCTGGGAACGGTCTGAGTGTGGACGGTTCCAAGCCTGTGTCGCGGACTCCCTGGACGTGGCAGCGCGAGCTCGGCAGGTGGAGTGCGTGAAGGTGATGTTGTGTGTGAGTGTGCTGAAGGCTCACCCTGATGCTCCCAACAGGGGCTACCTGACCCTGGCCGCTCTGGAGGACTGCCCCTCTGCCGTGGCCCTGCTGCTGGAGGTGGGTTGTGTGTGTGTGTGTGTGTGTGTGTGTGTGTGTGTGTGTGTGTGTGTGTGTGTGTGTGTGTGTGTGTGAGTGTGCTGAGGGCTCACCCTGATGCTCCCAACAGGGGCTACCTGACCCTGGCCGCTCTGGAGGACTGCCCCTCTGCCGTGGCCCTGCTGCTGGAGGTGGGTTGTGTGTGTGTGTGTGTGTGTGTGTGTGTGTGTGTGTGTGTGTGTGTGTGTGTGTGTGAGTGAGTGAGTGTGCTGAAGGCTCACCCT
>CM031621.1:7257885-7277885 GCA_018398815.1 Conus ventricosus
GCCTACACCTGTGTTCCCTTGTAACAGCCTACACTTGTGTCCCCTTGTAACAGCCTACACCTGTGTCCCCATGTAACAGCCTACACCTGTGTCCCCTTGTAACAGCCTACACCTGTGTCCCCTAGTAACATCCTACACCTGTGTCCCCTTGTAACAGCCTACAGCTGTGTTGCCTTGTAACAGCCTATACCTGGGTCCCCTTGTAACAGCCTACACCTGTGTCCCCTTGTAACAGCCTACACCTGGGTCCCCTTGTAACAGCCTACACCTGTGTCCCCTTGTAACAGCCTACGCATGGGTCCCCTTGTAACAGCCTACACCTGGGTCCTCTTGTAACAGACTACACCTGTGTCCCCTTGTAACAGCCAACATCTGTGTCCCCTTGTAACAGCCTGCACCTTGGTCCCCTTGTAACAGCCTACACCAGTGTCCTCTTGAAACAGCCTACACCTGTGTCTCCTTGTAACATCCTACACATGGGTCCCCTTGTAACAGCCTACACCTGGGTCCTCTTGTAACAGACACCTGTGTCCCCTTGTAACAACCTACACCTGTGTCCCCTTGTAACAGCCTACACCTGTGTCCTCTTGTAACAGCCTACACCTGTGTTTTCTTGTAACAGCCTACACCTGTGTCCCTTTGTAACAGCCTACACCTGTGTCCCTTTGTAACAGCCTACACCTGTGTCCCCTTGTAACATCCTACACCTGTGTCCTCTTGAAACAGCCTACACATGGATCCCCTTGTAACAGCCTACACCTGGGTCCCCTTGTAACAGCCTACATCTGTGTCCCCTTGTAACAGCCTACACCTGTGTCCTCTTGTAACAGCCTACACCTGTGTCCTCTTGTAACAGCCTACACCTGTGTCCTCTTGTAACAGCATACACCAGTGTCCCCTTGTAACAGCCTACACCTGTGTCCTCTTGTAAGAGCCTACATCTGTGTCCCCTTGTAACAGCCTACACCTGTGTCCCCTTGTAACAGCCTACACCTATGTCCTCTTGTAACAGCCTACACCTGTGTCCCCTTGTAACAGCCTACACCTATGTACCTGTGTTCCCTTGTAACAGCCTACACCTGTGTACCTGTGTTCCCTTGTAACAGCCTACACCTGTGTTCCCTTGTAACAGCCTACACCTGTGTACCTGTGTTCCCTTGTAACAGCCTACACCTGTGTACCTGTGTCCCCTTGTAACAGCCTACACCTGTGTACCTGTGTCCCCTTGTAACAGCCTACACTGTGTCCCCTTGTTACAGCCTACACCTGTGTCCCCTTATAACAGCCTACACCTGGGTCCCCTTGTAACAGCCTACACCCGGGTCCCCTTGTAACAGCTTACACCTGGGTCCCCTTGTAACAACCTACACCTGGGTCCCCTTGTAACAGCCTACACCTGGGTCCCCTTGCAACAGCCTACACCTGTGTCCTCTTGTAACAGCCTACACCTGTGTCCCTTGTAACAGCCTACACCTGTGTCCCCTTGTAACAGCCTAAACCTGTGTCCCCTTGTAACAGCCTACACCTGTGTCCCCTTGTAGCAACCTACACATGTGTCCCCTTGTAATAGCCTACACCTGGGTCCCCTTGTAACAGCCTACACCAGTGTCCCCTTGTAACAGCCTACACCAGTGTCCCCTTGTAACAGCCTACACCAGTGTCCCCTTGTAACAGCCTACACATGGGTCCCCTTGTAGCAACCTACACATGTGTCCCCTTGTAATAGCCTACACCTGGGTCCCCTTGTAACAGCCTACACCAGTGTCCCCTTGTAACAGCCTACACCAGTGTCACCTTGTAACAGCCTACACATGGGTCCCCTTGTAACAGCCTACACCTGGGTCCCCTTGTAACAGCCTACACCTGGGTCCCCTTGTAACAGCCTACACCTGGGTCCCCTTGTAACAGCCTACACCTGGGTCCCCTTGTAACAGCCTACACCTGGATCCCCTTGTAACAGCCTACACCTGGATCCCCTTGTAACAGCCTACACCTGTGTCCTCTTGTAACAGCCTACACCTGTGTCCTCTTGTAACAGCCTACACCTGTGTCCTCTTGTAACAGCCTACATCTGGGTCCCCTTGTAACAGCCTACACCTGGGTCCCCTTGTAACAGCCTACACCTGGGTCCCCTTGTAACAGCCTACACCTGTGTCCCCTTGTAACAGCCTACACCTGTGTCCTCTTGTAACATCCTACACCTGTGTCCTCTTGTAACAGCCTACACCTGTGTCCTCTTGTAACAGCCTACACCTGTGTCCCCTTGTAACAGCCTACACCTGGGTCCCCTTGTAACAGTTTACACCTGTGTCCTCTTGTAACAGCCTACACCTGTGTCCTCTTGTAACAGCCTACACCTGTGTCCTCTTGTAACAGCCTACACCTGTGTCCTCTTGTAACAGCATACACCAGTGTCCCCTTGTAACAGCCTACACCTGTGTCCTCTTGTAAGAGCCTACATCTGTGTCCCTTGTAACAGCCTACACCTGTGTCCCCTTGTAACAGCCTACACCTATGTCCTCTTGTAACAGCCTACACCTGTGTCCCCTTGTAACAGCCTACACCTATGTACCTGTGTTCCCTTGTAACAGCCTACACCTGTGTACCTGTGTCCCCTTGTAACAGCCTACAGCTGGGTCCCTTGTAACAGCCTACACCTGTGTCCTCTTGTAACAGCCTACACATGTGTCCTCTTGTAACAGCCTACACATGTGTCCTCTTGTAACAGCCTACACATGTGTCCCCTTGTAACAGCCTACACCTGTGTCCTCTTGTAACGGCCAACTGTTGTTGCAGTGCTGAATCTAACCGGCGGACACAAAAAAGTGGAAAAAAAGTTTTTTTTTAAATGTGCGAAAAAAAAAGAAGGTTGGAGGCGACAAAACAAACAAACAGAAACTTAGTGGTAGTAACTACGCAACCGAAAGTTACAGTCAAATCAAATCCTCTTCAAACAAGAAAATCTCTACCTTTTTTTTTTCTTCCCCAAGCAGAACGCAAAGCAGACGACACCCGACGATTTCAAAGCGGCAGTTGAAGTGAGCGTGCAGAGGGCGCGGCCCGAGTGTCTGGACTTGTTGCTAAGCAAAGGGCCCGGGAATGTGGATGCCAAGCAACTGTTCAAGCAGATCAACTTCTTCCACGTGCTCTACACCTTCAGCGCCTCCTTCGGTAAAGGCTCGTACGGTCGTCTGCCGGAAGCGACCCGGGTCTTGATTCGGAGAGGTCACGACGTGAACGCCAAACTCCCGCCCAGGACTTACCCCCTCTACACGCTCCTGACGCACGCGTTCTGTTACCACGACTACAGCTTCACCCGTTACTACGTGGATTGTGTGAGGTTGCTGCTGGAACGAGGCGCTGACCCCGATTTTTGATGAGGTGAGTGGCTGTCGATGTTTGGGATGAGTTCATTGACGTAGGCCTTGAAATTCTTTGTGGAAGACACGGCCGGCTGCGGAATCGGTTCTGGACTGCCTCCACTTCAGAATCCGTGCGTCCATGTCTGTTTGAAGTCGTTCCACTCTTCTGTTTGGCTCTGTGGTTCCAGTGGAGTGCCTGTCTTGTAATGTTGGTTGAAAGCTTTGACAGTGTGTTATTATCCAATAGACCTGCACACAGTCTCATTTCCTTTTGTCTATCTCAATGTTCATAGGATTTTGTTTGGTGGTGTTTGTGATATAATAAGGTAATTGCGAAGGCAGACATTTTTGTTTGCATCGTGCGCGCGCGCACGCACACACACATACACACACACACACACACACACACACACACACACACACACACACACACGCGCGCGCGCGCGCGCACACACACACACACACACACACACACACACACACACACACACACACACACACCACCCTCACACTCACACACATACAGAGAACTATAAAATGTCTGTTCTAGCTCAACCGCCCTCTAACCAGTTTCGGGCGGTTGAACCTAGAACAGACATTTTATAGTTCTCTTCTTAGACAGCCTAAAAATAGGACCGTTCACGCACGTGAACGGTGGCCTACTTGCTGGACTCCTGCCCCGTGCCTTTTGCTGTTGTGGTTGGCTGCTTCAACGTTTCACCTATTCACCTGCTTAAAAGGCTGTCTCAGACGGCCGCTGAGAGAACTTTGAAGAGATCTTGTGATTATTGATTCAGGACTCTCATAAGTGATTTTAGCGGCTATCTTGAATTTACGTCGCTTAAAGTGCGAACCTCAAAAAGCCCCATTCACATTCCCTGCAATCACCTCCTATCTATTGTGTGTGTTTGTTTGTTGTATGTTTGTTTGTGTTTGTTGTTTGTGTGTCCCCACCCCCACCCCACGGATGCACACACTCAAGTCACTTCTAAGTTCTTACTTAAGTCATCCCCAAGTTCTTAATTAAGTTCTTAATTAAGTTTTAATTAAGTTACTTCAAGTTCTTAATAAGTTCTTGATCAAGTAACTTCTAAGTTCTTACTTAAGTCACCTCAAGATCATAACTAAGTCATCCTCTAAGTACAACCAAGTTCTTATTCAAGTTATCTTATAATTATCAAAAAAACAATACAATCTATGTTTTTGTCTTAAATAGTAGATGTCTAATATAGTACACACACGCCTCAAAAAACGCGTCATCGCTGAGAATATTTTGCTCGGCGTTCTCTGCGCGAGATTGGTTAGCATAGATTTTAATGAAGTTCTTACATCCTAAGCAACCGCATTGATTACAATTCTGGTCTATGGAAATGTCTTTTATAGACTCCATGTCTTTATTTATTGACTCCATCATTTTATAATACGCCATGATCTATTTTTATCAAAAAAACAAAAAATTAAGTTCTTAAAATATTATTACATTTCAAATGGATCAAAACGATCTTTTGTTGTTGGCGGTTCTGGCATGCTTTTGTCTTCTGTATTTAGTGGTTCAGATTCTTTGACTGCTTTGGTTCTTGTTGCCATTGTTTATATATTTTATAACAGTAATAACCGCCCCCAGCAGCAGCAAGGGCGCCAAAAATGGCAACAGTTTTAAGTTCAATATTCCATGAAGACTTTGGTGCTGTAGGCCTTGAATCGCATGGAGTTTTTATAGCTGGCATTGAAGCAACTTGTTCTGGCGTTGGCGGTGTTATGTTTTCATGATGAGTTATATTCTGTGATTGTAATTTTAATTTTTGTTGTTTGTTCCACTCTGCTAATTTTTTTCCTGCTTTAACACGCCCAGGATGAGGATGCTTTTCACTGGTCTCCACCTGATTCAGTGTTTTCTGATTCTGCTGATTTTCTGGCTTGGTTACTTTCTCCACCTGATTCAGTGTTTTCTGATTCTGCTGATTTTCTGGCTTGTTCATTTTGAAGGGAAATAAAATCTATATGATTAAAAGTAATTAATCCTGCGATCACTGGCGATAACAATGTTCCATATCTGTAATATAGATCACAGCTTAGAGACTCTAATGACTTTGTTAAAACTGTTATGATACTTTTCAATGTCTTGTGGCGACATCTGTTGAATCTGTTCTATGCTGAATTCAGTTCCGAGGAACTGTTTTGTTTTTCCACATGCTGCCAAAGAATACAGCCTTTCCTTTTGAACATAATAGCTTGGTCATCAACTTGGTCATTCATAAGTTCAGGAAGGTTTAGGCCGCCCTGTAGCTGTAGTAGATCATCGCTGTTCATGTTTTTTATTAATTATAATTATTTTATTTTTTTAAAATGAGCACCGAAAAAACTGTCGCCAACCTTGGATACCATTCTGCTGTTATTGGAGGTCTAAGTGTAGGATACACAATGCTTGGTAAAAGCCTGTTAAAAATAAAACCAGCAGATCTTGGCAAACTAGACTTTGAGGATTCAGCAAAACTGATTGCTATTATTGCAGCTTCATTAGCAACGAAAGATTTTCTAGTTAAGCAAGATATAATTCCAGAGAATATAAATATGTAAAAAGAAAAAAACATTTATAAAAATGGCTTCACTCGTAATGATGATAGGTGGTGCAGTGGTGAATGCGCTTGCTTTTAGCGAAGTAATTACGCATTTAGTAAACTACGGGATGACGGAGAGAGAAAAAGACATGACAAAGCTGTGGAGCAACTAGCCGCAGCACAAGATCGCTATGAAAAGCAGAGAATTGAGCAGTTAGATTTTATTAATAACAAACTGAAAAAACAGGGACATGCAGCTTACACATTAAAGATGTTGATCAAGCGATAAAAGAATATTATCTTGTAACAGGCGAGCCAATCGAGACATTGCCCCCACCAAAATTTAGCGACTTTTATCATCCATCAGAAAAACAAAAGATGCAAGAAATCACGTTTGTTATCTTTGGTATGACTATCGTGTATTTTTGTTGCGCATAATATTGGCTGAATAAAAAATGAACAAAATCTATTATTCACCAAAAGGATATTGGAAGGGAATCACGGCAATTAAAAAGCTAAGCCAAGCAGCTGAAGTTAGTGAACAAACAGCAAAGGAATGGTTATCTAAACAAGCGATTTGGCAAATTTATTTACCAGCGCCTAAACGAATACAGAGACCACACTTTGTGAATACAATACCGAACGACACCCATCAAATGGATCTTCTATATTTACCCCATGATACGATTAGACGAAAAAGATTTAAGTACGCACTCACAGTCATTGACGTAGCTTCAAGATACAAAGACGGAACCATTAACACAAAAGAGTGCTTCTGCTGTTGCTGTCGCTATACAACTGATTACCAACGAGCCCGTTAACTTATCCTCGCATGATTCAAGTCGATGATGGAAAAGAATTTAAAGGTCGAGTGAATCAATTATTGTTAAAACATAGAGTTACCATTAAAAGAGGCATTCCAGGTAGTTCACAGATCACAGGCTTTAGTTGAAAACTTTAACAAACAGTTAGCTGAAAGACTTTTCTCCTACCAGATCACAGAGAGCTGATTGACAATTCCTTGCAACACAGAATGGTTAGAAGACTGCCCTCAGTTTGCGTGCAATGAATAATGAAGAATTAAAGGGCTAAAACCAGTACAAGCAATCAAAAAACAAACAATAAATGTTGCTGAAGGAACGCCAGTACACCCAGCAAACTATTACCGTTTGGTTTAAAAGTAAGGTACCTTTATTTGCGGGGGAAGCAGAAGGGGACACTCGCATCAGGGCAACCGATCCAGTTTGAGTGTTGACCCATAGAAATAAAAAGAATTGTAAAAATGAATCCGCCCGTGTATTATTTACGAGAAACTGACACAACAAAACAACCAGCTCCTCAAAGATCTTTGTGAAAGAAGAACTGCAGATAATTCCACCAGACACAGTTCCGCTTTAATTAATTTACGGTTCTCCAATGACCAATTGCATATGAAAACTCTGGATTAACAAACACACGTTTTGTGTTTGTTCTATCTAATGACTTCTTTTGTTACAACCGTTGTGTTGATCTCATGTAGATTAGATCGCAGTTTTACGTGTCATGATGAAAAGTCTTATTGTCAAACAATGCTTCTTTATAGTTGTCATGCGATATGCTCGACTGCACAACACTGCGAGATATTCCCTTTGCTTTTTTGATAGTTTTCACCTGGCTTGAAATACTGTACATTTTTGACCTTAACCCAACAAACTCCTTGATCACCTTTCCAGATAATTCATCCTTCATCTTTCCTAAAACCTTCTTGTTAGTAATTGAATGCAAAGGCGAATCTTTAGGGTAATCGGATGTGTCGTACCATCCTGCATGCCCTTTAGCTACTTCTAATTCCATGTCTTTATAGATGTCTTCAGTAGGGATATCTATAACAAAACTGTCTGTATCTGTGTAAAGTACTCTGGACTCAGGATACGAGGGCTTAAAGTAGTCATAAAGAAATTCTAACATCAAAAGCTTTGATAATTCTAAAACAGTAAACCCGATAAATACGGGTTGTCCAATTTGACTTTCTTTTTTTTCATCATTATGCCAAAAAGCTGATCATGAAACCTTCTAAAGTCCCGATAATTTGGTTTTGAAGTCAGCTTAATTGCTTCGTTCTCTCTGGTGACCAATCTGACGTCTTTACGTTTGTGCGGATTCTCCATAGTCTTTCCGAAACAACTGTTGTTCATCAGCTTGAAAAATCTTTTTCTGAAGCATCTGCGGATTTAGTTCTGAGATCAGTGTTCTTCATGAGTATGTTTCATGAACTGTTCTTGATCAAAAGCAATTAAATACGATGAACAGCTGTCAACTCAAACCATGCCTTAAATAAATTGTAAGTCTGTAATGACAGACATAATTTTTTTTGCCTCGAAGATTAGGCACAAGTTTAGGCGGTTCTGTTTTTGCCATCTTTAGACTTTCTGCTGCTAACGATAGTCATATGCAGGTCATGGAGTTCTTGAGGATATTCTAAGTCAACTTCTAGAATGAAACCACGCTGTTGACCCGGCGTCAAACTGCCCAAACCACTTTAATGCCTTTTGAATATTTTTCGGATTGTCTTCTGTGTACATTTTAAAGTTGCGTAATGGAAGCGGTTGCGCCATAGCCCAACCATACAGATGTTTGCATCTAAATACATGAGATAGTTAGACCTTTTACTCGGATCATAGTCGTCTTTACAATCTAACTTCTGCCACGCATCTTGAGCATGTTGGTAATCGGAGTCACTTATGGCCTTTCCTCTAAGGCTAGAAAAGAACGCGTCTTTAGGCGGAAGTGTATCTTCATCAAACCTTTCCCAACTGTTCATGTACCATAAGGGTAAACACCCTTTCTAACGAGAGTTGGTCAAAATATTCTTCCGTTATTGGGCAGGACTTTAAGGACATAGCTAGTGACTCTAATGATCCCATCATGTGCTGCATAGAGTCATAAAAAGACATGTTATTTAAAGTGAAACACATGTACTTTTCTGATGACTGTGCAATGCATGTTACCCTGAAGGAGTCGGTTACATGCTTTCATTATAAGATGAGAGTCGTAACCTCGCAAGTTGTGAAAGAATATAGGCAGCTTCCATGTCTTTGGTTCAAACTTTAGTTGAAGATTGCATTTACTGTGTGCTGCTCCTCTGAACTTTCCACTAATGTGATCATGGTCTCTTTCTGTTGGATTTGTTGCTTCTTCAATGAGTTCTAACCACAAATCCAACAATGTGTGGCTGAGTCATACTGTTGTTGGTCTTCAGGCGTCATTATGATTTCAGATAAATTCAGATTATTAGAACAATCATTACGCACTTGCTGCATGCGCTGTAAAAATCTTCTAGCCGCATTTGGTCCTCTGTATAATTCTGGCGTTGAATGAGCGCCATCCGACCTGACAACAATGAAAGCAAATGAACAAATCTGATGATTACTACACAAAGGCTGTTTTTGGAAGTTTCTGTGGGGTTGGCCCTTCATAAGGAACAATGAGTGATTCGAAGTCTGCGTAAACAACATATGAGAATTTTGCATCCGTTTCCAGTTCTTAAAACTAACTTTACTGCCTTCTGGGGCGTAAATTAGTTCTGTATACAGTCAACTGGGCCGATACAATGTTTTCTTATGTTCGCTTGCGGCTTGAACAGATGAACTCTTGTTAAACATTTTCTGCAGAATTCTTGTTTGTTAGTGTTTTTTGAGTATGCGCTAATAATCTACTCATTGTTCGTATCAATGTGTAATGCGGTAGCCCCGCTGGTGAAAGCATCAGCAGTAAGTCAACATGGCTTTTATCTGGCTCGCCAATAGTTGGGCTATTATTGGACACTTTAATAGGCTGTAGATTGTTTCCTCATCCCATGTGTAGACATTAACAGTTATTGGTTTGTTTTGTTCTTCAAACTGATCAATTTTGTCCACGCTAACAGGAAAGGATATTCCATCGAAGTAAGATCATTGATGTAAGGGTGATAGTTAGACACTCTCTCTGCGTTTTTGTGGCGAATGCAGCCTTGCGAGAACACACCACATAAAACATTTGTTGTCTGTATTTTGTATGTTTAGAACTGCTCTTTTCGCTACCAATGCTGGGGCAGCGGAATTAAGCCTTACCAACAATCGTACATACTTAGCCTGTTTTAATCTGATCTCTAGGACTTCGCCCTCTGACCAACCAGAGCCTCTCATTTTGGCTTCTTCAGCGGCCACATCAAACTGTGTAAGCAGTTCGTCTGCCCAACCAGGTGTTAAGTCATAGAGGAAAGAATAGTCTGCTGTTTAGTCGAGACCCAGACTTCTAGATTTTCTTCATTTATTGTTATATAGTCGATTAAAACAGCTAACATTACTTAAACTGGCGGGTCTATTGTCAGTTTACTTGGAACTTGAGAAATAGCATGAGCAACGCTTGCCTGTACGTTGCAGGATCAATGACTTCTAAATCAATATCATTCAGTGCTCTTGATAAATCTTCTTGCATTGCTTCAAACAATTCGTCGGGGCCTTCATATATTTTATCCATGCTGAGTTTCTTTTCTAACTCAAAATATTTATTTAAATCAAAAAAATAATTAATCAATATCGATGGTCTTTTTTGTGCTTAGACTCATAAACTAAAGTATAAACACCCTTTGGCGTTGTTAATGTGAGCTGTTTAGTGCAGAGTTTAATGTTTCGTTTACTTTTTTTAAACATTCCTTTTTTATCTGATCGTGTCCTGGCTGTTGAGAAAAACTTGTCCTTGCCTTTCTTTGAAGATCAAACTTTTGTCTTTTGTAGTCATTAAAATCAGCCTGTAAACGACTAAATTCTTCATCCGTGATGTTTGAGGTCAGCTAGTGCTTTATTTATTATCAGATTAAAGGAACTAAGTTTAGCCGTTATTAGTTGAACCATGGCTGTGTGCTTTTGGAGTTTAGTTTTTTATTTTTTTGCTAGCAGCACCTACAGCTAATGAACACAGGCCGAGAGCTAAAGACAAACCGCCTAGAGTAAAGCTGCGGGTGTGCCTATGCCCGTTGCTAAGAGACCAACACTCGTTCCTGCTGATGCGGCGCTTATAGTTGATGCTCCAGTATTAACATAAGTAACAGCATTAAAGACAGCAGAATACCTTCGTTTGGTTTTGCTGTATTTTGAAAGGTCTTGCTCTAGTTTTTGTTGCATTTGTGTAATGTTTGTTAATCTGAAGGTTTTTACTTCAGCAGCAGAGACGACCTTAAGTTGATGTTGCCTTCTATAACAGCAGAGTTGCCTGCTATCTCTTCTTTAGGTACTTTTGGATAAACCTCAACAGACATGCTTTTTTAAAAATGAAAAAATAATTTAGTATACTATTCTTTCTAATCTGTTTTTTTCAATATTCAGCTGCGCATCATATATTAAAAACAAATGTGCATTAAGCGGTTTATCACACCTTTTTCTTTATCAATTTGAATGTTTATTACGGCTTTAAACCTCTCTCCCACTTCCATGCAACTCATATCCTCTGTTGACCTTAGGTCAATCCATAAGCCGTATTTCGTTGTTAAATAATCATCGAGTCTAACATTGTGAAGGTGCAGATCTTTAGACACAAGGTCTACTGTTGGATTTCTACACCTCCACCCCGAACAGTTTTCTTATTTCGTCAAAATGATGATAAGGTTAAAGCCCGCTAGCGTAGATTTGGTTAGGACTGCCCTCAATCGAACATTGTACTTTCGTTATTTTAGGATTAATAAACTTTTCAGTTTGTCTTTTGAATGGTTCTTCATCTTCACACAGCAATAAAATACCTTTAAGCGATCTTGCTTGGTACTAAAACTAAAATTCCATATAGTGTCTGCCCTGCTTTTGGATATGTTGTATGATGATGCACTCTTTCGTAATATATTGCTAATTTTGACTCATATTGTTGCCAATAAGCTCTGCTAATTTAGGGTTGCTAACAACGTCAAAACTCTAACGAGATTCAGAAATGCTGGCTTTGCTTCGGTGTCTGATGATCTGATAACATATTTGTATTCATTAAAGTTAGTTCATATGACAATCTGTCTTTTAATGATCTTTGAAAGTATGGCGCATGCGATTTTAACAACTCAAAATCTAAGGAATAGAAAAGCGATTACCATACGCAAAATTACAGCTAAATGCTTTTTACCGTCTGGTTAGCATTTCCGGCGTCTATTCTATGTTTTAGTCCATCATCATTTTCGATTCCTTTGAAACGCAAGATCAGCCCTTTCATTCTCGGTTAGCCATAGATCAGAATAGGTTAAAAATATGTCTGCATTGTGTAAAGAAAATACTTCTTGCCCCTCAAGTTTACAGAAATTTTCTTAACGATTGCCCGCCCCAAATTCTGCACAACTGTCCTGTTGGGGTCTGTTGTTGAAGCGAGTTCTATTTTGAAAGTAAGCCGTGCAGAGCCTGGCACAATCAAATCATCCGCTCCTAGGTCTGGAAATCTGACAGTAAGAATTTGATCCGCATCAATAGTAGATGGATTATTGGAACAGTAATATTCCGCTTATTTCCCTTCACGGCATGGGGGTTTTCAGTTTTCTATGGGTTAAGAATCGAGCCATATATTTGTGACATTTTATAAAAACAAAATAAAAAGTTAATTATTTAAAAACATGGCGGGAATTAACTATGAAGATTTAGCTATTTTGGATGCTGGAGACAACATGAGTGATGAAACGGCTCCTTTGATACAACATCGCTCAACGCTCTCATTGCAGCGTGAATTAACAGAAAGTACGGCCGGAGCATTTTATAAAAGTTTAGGCATAGAACCTCCCCAATTTATAGACCCTGATTTGAAGTAAAAGGTGGCCATTTGTTTGTGAAAATCGGCCCCGACCGAGAACAACTTGTTCAGCTTACAGATAAACGAGACCCATCAAGGTTTGTACGTATGAATACAATTAAACAAAGGCTCAGTGCAAGCGAGCGGAATCGCCTAGGCATTGTTAAACCAAAACCAAAAAGGAAGCAGTTGCTAAACTTCAAAACGAACTGCAACAAGAACTCCCAACAGGTAACCAAATGCAAAACATAGAACTTCAAGATTTAATTCCAATAGCAGGTAAAATAACAAATGTAATAGAAGAAGCAGAAACCAGTCTTTCAGAAGAAACAGCATTAAAAACAATTAATGATTCCCCGATACCCCCGCAAGAATAGAGGCCATTAATCATGCTGTAAGAAAAATTAGAGGCAAATTAACAGACAATTTAGCAAGACTGAGTGAAATAGATAAGAAGATAAAAGAGAAAAAGAAAAACTCGTTGAGGCTGATGACGCCAACTTAGGCCTGGTGTTAAAGAAGAATAACCCAAAGACTAAAAGATCTTGAAAAAGAAAGAGCAGCAAGACTAAAAGCGGCGTCTACTAACCGAGACCAATTACGAACTCAAGTGATCAGAATAAGAGAAACTATCCAAAGAATTTTATATGAAGACACAACGCTAGCAGAAAGAATAAAAACACTGTTTAGAGAGCAAGGAGTCACATTAGCAAGCGTTATAACGGCCTTAGGATTTGCAATAAGTACACTGGTGATGGCTATTACAGGCGGTGGTGGAGGGCAAAGTTCAGTGCCTCCACCGCCATCTCCTGATAAATCATGGTAAAAAAACAACTTGATCATCTTGCGAGTTTATTTAAAAAAATTAGCCGTAAAGCTATAGACTCTTTACCTGGTATATTAGGGAGTATCGTTAGCTGGCTTTTGTCTACTGCAAGCAAAGTATTGGCTTTATGGCTGAGCACTTATGGCATTAGTTCTCTTAATAGTTGGGTTAATATTTAGTAAGATAAAGACCGAGTAATCCTAGGGCAGTTAATCCAATAACAAGTGCTGTCTTTTCATATTCATGGTCATTACTTTTTTTTGGCGGTCTTCAACGGTCTTTGGGCTTTGGACCTCGGGATTGGATGACTTATTCTTGGGTGTTTTTTTATTTGTGCAATATTACTGGCTCAGAATTTATATCGTTTTTTCCGACCTTCTGTCATTGCCTGCCACAAGGATTTCATTGTTGTAGTTTATTATTGTTCCTACCTGGAGTCTGAGGTCAGAAGGTAGCATGTATAAACCAGTGCCAACAGCAAAGTCTACTTTCGATCTTGCGTATTGTAAAACATGTTGGTACCTTTTAATACTTGAAGGTAAATCAATGTAAATTAATGGCGTCCTCTAAATTTGCTAAGTATTGTTTTTGTGCATCAAAGCCAGTAGAAGGATTAGTTATGCTCGACCTTGTCTGTGCTTGCGAACCTAGCAAACACCAAACGTAATTACGAATAGAGTCGTTTATTCGTTCTATTCCCGCTCTAGTTAGGCCCTTAGAAGTGTCTAAGATAAATGTTTGTCCATGCTGTTTTATGCTCTTGCTCTATGGACCCTAGTGAACAGTTGTGCCTGAAGAGAAAGATGTGTAAGGAGGATTCCAGTCATAGTTATACTTTCTGTGCACGCCCCAAAAATAAGGGGTGCCTAAGCCATGATTGCGGTCCAACTTTTGTCTAAAGTCTGTCTTAACATTAATATTGAATTCGTTACAGATCCTTTCAAAAGCCTTCATGTCTATTCTGTTGCTAAATGGATTAAACGTTTTGTCATTTGGCAATGGTGCTTGCAGTTCAGTCAAAATACGTCTGAAGGTGTAATAAAAATGAAATCTATACACTGACCTCACCAAAGATCAGGATGATTTAAGTGATCAGCATACGACACTCCACATCCAGTTGTTGCACAAAACACAGCAAAGTTTAACTGGTTCTGATAAAACTGCATCGGATGACTGAACCACACTTTTGGATGTAGTCTTTTTAATAGGGGGGTTAAGATATCTGCTTAATGGAGTACTCACCTTACTTGAAAGGTGTCGGTCTGGGTCACAGAAATGACAAGAGTATCAGTTGTTATATTTTTAAGATTGTAGTGCGGCCCAACAGAATATTTTGCATCAGTATATTTAAACGCACTCATTTTTATTTCGTTTAAAAAATGTTTGTAACAATAACACTCAAGACCGTCCTTCGTTTTTAGAACAGCTATTGATAACAATTGTGGAACCAAAATGGTCGCACTCCATGAAATATCTTACAAAGTCGTATGGTTTAATATTACTAAATCCCTAAATAATAATATGATTCTAAAAGTTGACAAAACAGGGGCCAAAGTTAGCCAGTTAACAATACCTGATGGATATTACGGTTTTGCTCACTAAAAGAAGCAATGAGTAACTTTGACATTACTCTCAAACTTAACAATGCGAACTGAAAACAATGTTATCATTCAAGCCTGAAGAAGAAGCAGGTTACTATTTTGATAAAGAGCTAGCTAACATGTTAGGCTTTGCAGCTAACAATCATAGATTTAGAGTTACACCAGACAAAACTACTTATGAGGGGGAAAGTCCGCTCAATCTTGCATTACATTCATTACTCTATGTTCATTTGGACGAGCTAAGCACTGATGAAAACTTACATGATGGAAGGCCCTCAACTGTTTTAAGAGCTCTTCCATCAGGGAAAGCTGCATATTGCGATTATGAAATTAACAATTCCCTAATTTACAGTTTAAAAGATTAGTTTGTGGGAGGTTGGATCATTTAATATAAAGATCACAGACAAAACAGGGAAAGTCGTGAAATGTGATAACCTGCAATTGTTTTGGAAATAAAATAATAAACTGTACTAAAAAATGTCGCGGGGCCAGAAGAACCGGGAGTTACATTAGGCGCCTGTAAGGTGTATAACTTTAGAATTAAAAGACCTGCAGACGTTGCGGACTTTGAACAGAACGGTGAGATAGGCGTTTGTATGGTTTTGAGTACACTAAAGATGGTGATTATAAACGCAAAGAGGTTGGCGACAGCAAAAAGTTTCCTAAACTAGAACAGCTGCGCAATCTAGAAGCAAATAATGTTGGCCAGTATGAATATAAAATAGTTCGAAAACCTGACCTCAAATGGCACTTAGAACCATATTTAGAATGGGAAATAAAATTTGAATTCATAAGCCCATTTACATTTTTTAGCCGTCAAAAAAGTTTCAGAAAGCATTCAACTCTGGCCCTTTACATGTAAGTCTTATGCCGGATGATAATAGTCGAAAGAGATTGAAATAAAGCCGTATGGGAATAAACAGTACATCCTCCACAGAAGGAAAACGGTTTAAAGGATGCTTCTCAAAATTACAGTTCATTCCCCAAATGAAATTAGGAGATGCGTTCACAATGCATATTTGAAATTTCTGTCTTAAAAGATAAGGGGAGGATGGGGTTGTGGGCGTTAGTGACGTCCTTCAAAAAGGAATTCTAATTACTGGCAAAACTTAGACGTTGAAAAACTTAAAGTTACTGTCGTCATTCTTCACAATGGCGAGGATATTAAGGTCATAACAACAAGCAACAAAATCAATATTAGTCTAAATAGAAACAATCTTACAGAACTGAATTGGATTAATCTTACGCATTTAGGCCTCATAGGATTTTATTATACTGAACAGGTTTTGACGGAGAGCATGATAAAAATAATAACTGGATTAATTAAGTTCTGTTATAAAACTATGGAGCAGTTTAAACTTTATGACAAAAACCCCTCATTGTTCATTAATTTGTGGGCAAACCGGTTGTGGGAAAACAATATTTGTCCTCAACCTATTACAAACAGTTTATCGTTATAATTTTGCTCATATTGTGATTTTCTGTCCAACGCTTGAATTTAACAAAGCATATTATGATAGAAGGTTATATGGACAGATGATGACATATATTTAGTTGATCCTAGCAATAAGCTAAGTGAGTGTTTAGAATACTTTTAAATATTTTAAGGAACGCAGACACTATTTATTATAGATGACTGCTCGGCAGAAAAAGACATAGTTAAAAAAAGAAACGCTTTGTCAAAACTGGCTTTCAGTGGAAGACATGCTGGATAAGTGTGTGGATTTTATGTCAAAAATATAACTCCGTTTTAAAAGACTTTAGAGAACATTAAAGACTGTAGTTTTATTTCACATGAAAGACAGAGACGCATTTGATGAATGTATGCGTGAAAATGATGTTATTGAAAATGACCAGAAAAACACAGGATTAAACAAAAACTAAATCTAAAAAGTTTAGTAAATTAGTATTGAAAACGGATAACCCTACACAGTATGTTTGTTTGTAGATAATCGTTATTTTTTGGTTATTGAAAGAGAATGTGTAATGGATTATCATTTTTAATTCATTGTTAAAGCCTTACTTGTCAGAGAACAGAGAAATGTCCGTTCTAAGGTCACCCGCCTGAAACTAGTTTTAACTAGTTTTAGGCGGGTGAGTTAGAACGGACATTTCTCTGTTCTTCTCAATACACATAAGGCACGCCCCCCCCCCCCCCCTTCAACATCCCCCACCCCCCCTTTCCCCAAGACACACCCACCACACTTCGTTCATACGCCTACAAACCCCCCCCCCCCTCTCCCTCCTCCGTTAACCCAACCTTCGACACTCTCGACATGAGGAGCAAACCCAAAAGTCTCCCCCCCCCCCCCTCCCCCTGCATGTCTCTTAACGTAGACCTATCCCGAAAGCCTCCAAGCCCGGGGAGCAACTTCAGAGTTCGCCAGGCCGAGGAACCCCTTCTGGCCCGTAGCACGAGCTGAGGAGAGGTGGAGAGATGCAGAACAGTAAGCCATGAGGAGCACCGTGAGAGAGTGCGCCGAGAACGAGAGAACAAAGAGACAATCCCACACAGAAGAGAGAACGAGAGAGAGAGAGAGAGAGGGAGAGAGAGAGGAGAGAGAGAGAAGAGAGAAGGAGAGAGAGAGAAGAGAGAGAGAAGAGAGAGAGAAGAGACAAAACAGAGAGGAACGAGAGAGACAGAGAGAGAGAGAGAGAGAGACGAGGGAGGGAGAGAGAGGAGGAAGGAGGAGAGGGAGAGAGAGAGGGGAGAAGAGAGGAAAGAGAGGGAGAGGGAAGACAGAGAGAGAGAGGGGAAAGGAGAAGGAGAGAGAGAGGCGGGAAAGGAGGGAGGAGATAGACGGGAGAAGAGGAGAGAGGAGGGAAGGTAGGTAGAGAGAGAGAGGGGGGAGAAGAGGGAAAGAGATGGGGGTAGGGAGGAAGAGGAAAGGGGGGAGAGAGAAGGAGAGAGGAAGAGAGGGAGAGGAAGGGAGAAGGGGGAAAGGGAGGGAGGAGAGAGAGAGAGAGGGAGGTGGGGGAGATGGGGGGAGGTAAGGAGGGGAGGGCGAGAGGGAGAGGAACAGAGAGAGAAGGGGGGGGGGGAGAAGAAGGGAGAGAGAGAGAGAGAGGGACACACACACACACACCCCACACACACACACACACACACACACACACACACACACTGTGTGTGTGTGTGTGTGTGTGTGTGTGTGTGTGTGTGTGTGTGTGTGTGTGACTAGAGAGAGAGGGAGAGAGAGAGATGGTAATGGGATACGGAAAGTGTGTAGGTGGGTGGGGAAGATTGGGACAGGTAAGGTGGGTAGCTACCCAAGAGACAAATGTAATCTGCAGTCACATTAACGTAAGTACAACGCTCATACAACAATATCCACAAGACACAAGCCTGTGGTTACCTAGAGGCTATATTCTGATGACACGGATAAACATGTTTGTTTCGTCTTCTTCAAATGCTCTTTCCATTTTCTATTTTCAATCCTTCATCATTTTCTCTTTGTTATTCTGGGTTGCAATGTGAGTGAGCGAGTGGTGTGTGTGTGTTGTGTGTGTGTGTGTGTGTGTGTGGTGTGTGTGTGTGTGTGTGTGTGTGTGTGTGGTGTGTTGTGCACTCGCCTTTCGAGTACATGTGTCTGTCTGCCTGTCTGTCTGTCCGCCTGTCTGCCTGTCTGTCTGTCTGTCTGCCTGTGTCCCTCTGTATCAGTGTCCATATCAGACACAGGCATGACAACATATTCAGCTGGTTTTGCGTTTTTTTTTCTCCTTTTCTTTCCTACCTTACCTGTCTTATTTCTCTTTCTTCTGTTTCAACCTATCTGCCTCCACCACCACCACCATCACAACCACCACACCACCACCAACACCACCTTCATCATCATCATCATCATCATCATCATCATCATCATCATCATCATCATCATCATCATCATCCATCATCATCATCATCATCATCATCGTCGTCGTCGTCGTCGTCATCATCATCATCATCTCCACCACCATCACCACCACACTATCCTCCTCCTCCTCCTCCTCAACCTCCTCCTCCTCCTCCTCCTCCTCCTCCTCATGTTGTTGTTGTTTTTGTTGTGTTGTTGTTGTTGTTGTTCTTCTTCTTCTTCTTCTTCTCTTCTTCTTCTTCTTCTCCTCCTCCTCCTCTTCGACTACCTCCTCCTTCTCCTTCTCCTTCTCCTCCTCCTCCTCCTACCTCCTCCTCCTCCTCCTTCTCCTCCTCCTCATTCTCCTCCTCCTCCTCCTCTTCGTCCTCCTTCTCCTCCTCCTCCTCCTCTTCGTCGTCCACCTCCTCCTTCTCCTTCTCCTCCTCCTCCTTCTCCTCCTTCTCCTCCTTCTCCTCCTCTTCGTCCTCCTTCTCCTCGTCCTCCTCCTTTTCGTCGTCCACCTCCTCCTTCTCCTTCTCCTCCTCCTCCTTCTCCTCCCCCTTCTCCCCCCCCCCCCCCTTCTCCTCCTCCCCCTCCTTCAAATTCCTCTGCATCTTTAAAATCTTCATGCTCGTTCTCTTCTTTTCTTCAAAACAATTACCACCTTCCCCTCTCCTCCTCCTCCTTCTTCAAAACTTTTCTCATCCTTTCGTCATTGAAGTCCCCCCCCCCCCCCCCTCTCTATTTCACAATGTTTATTCGCAATTCAAGAGCACATTGATTCTCAGCCCTTATATGTATTTTGTTAAGAACATTCAAGCTCGAAGACACATTTGCAAGATTTCGAATTGGAATGTCTCCTCTGAATTCACATTTCTTACAGTACAATATAGAGAACAGTGGTAATGATAAATTGCGTCCGTTCTGCAGAAACACACCAGAAACTGAATGACATTTTGTTCTTGTGTCCGATGTACCATGAAGTAAGAAGCGAATTTATCCAGCCCAGGTACATTTTACGTTTAAATTCTACCTACTTATGTCATGTGAAA
>CM031621.1:7280385-7335385 GCA_018398815.1 Conus ventricosus
TGATTACTGATCAATACATTGAGCGGACCAGGCCGGCGACGCTTTAGAAATGGATGAGAACAGTTGAGTACCATCGTCAGTCACCGCTCATTAATGAAGGAACGTCCAGAAAGAAGCACAGTCACGTTCCCGGAGAGGTGGCTGAGCAGCGAACACCAAGGGAGAGGTGGTAGATCTCTTTGAGGGGCACCACTGATGTGAGAGGTCAGTGTCAGGCGGCGCAGCAAACCTTCCAGACGTATGGGTGACGGCGGGTCTAGCCTGTGTCAGCCGGGGGACCGCTCTTGGAGATGTGGGGCGATCGCCAACTACGATTACGTGGGACAGCATGCTTTTGGGCCGGGCAAGAGAGCACCCCTCACGGGGTGGGGCTGAAAAATTGCTCTCCCGGCCGTCGTCTGCGTGGACCACAGAATTGGGAGCCGGAATAGCTCAGTTGGTAGAGCGCCGGACTCGTAATCTTGGTGATCCTGGGGTTGCGGGTTCGAACCTCCGCCGGGGCGTTTCGGTACAGGGGGATTTTTCCCTCGGAGTTAACATTGGTTCTGACTCCATTTCCCATACAGTCCTTCGAATGAGACTATAAACCGAGGTTCCGTGTGTGATCGCACGCATAACATCTTGCACACACGTAAAATCCCATCACCAACTTTCGAAGGAGTGGGCCAGTTTGGCCGTTGGTATGGATGACACGTTACACATAGCATGCACCCTGCGTGAGAAATGGAAAGAATGAAGGAAGTAAGGAAAATGAGTGATCGATATTTGAACGATTACTGACTGGATGACACGGGAAACGACTGAATGAAGCGCCAGCTGGCAGCTCTTCAGTCGGCACTACCCAGGTAGGCAGCCCGTTGTGTACACGAGTGTTGATTGTAAAGCGCTTAGAGCTTGGCCTCTAGCCGAGAATAGGCGCATATAAGTATTCATTATTATTATTATTATTATTAATACAAGGGACTCGTGCGGCGCTCCAGCGACTTCCGTCCTTCTCCCTCTTAGAGGCGGCCTCACGCGGCACAGGACCATCGCCACCCGAGCATGAAGAAGGCCGCCCGGTGGCCCTGAAGACAGGCCTTTTGAGGTGGAAAGAGGCAGAACACACCAACGCCTATCGTCAGCAGACCAACACCTGGAAGCGAACCCAAGTTCACAAGGAACCAGAGCTGAGAGAGCGGCAGACGACGGCCCCCACACGGAACCAGACAGACTACTGCCAGCGGCACCAACTGCCACAAAGAATGCAGGCTTCAGTCTGCGAGTACATCCTGTCCTTAAGGCCTCGTCAATAGCACGTGAAGCTCAGATGACACTCAGCTCCCCCCCCCCCCCCCTTCCTCTCGCATTTCCCACCCGTCACAGAGGCCCACCCCGTTCAGTGCAAGCCACCCGTCACAGAGGCCCACCCCGTTCAGTGCAAGCCACCCGTCACAGAGGCCCACCCCGTTCAGTGTAAGCCACCCGTCACAGAGGCCCACCCCGTTCAGTGCAAGCCATGCATGATTATTGATCTGAAAGGAGAGAGGGATCCGCCGGCGGGGCTTGAAGCCAGCGAATGAGAGTTAGGTAACTAACTAGACCGCTGTACGAACGGTGCGAACCGATGGCATCGGAGAAGGTAACGCGCTTCGAACCTCCAGGGCCTCTGCACGGAAAACGAAAAAAAAGTATTGCCCCGCAAAACAAACTTCATAAGCAGAAAGAAAAAAAAGATCTTAAAAAAAAAAAATCGAACAAACGAAATACACAAAGACGTGATTCAGCAGCGTTTTGAACTGTTTGTTCTAAGTATGTTATTGGTCGTGTGTGTGTGTGTGTGAGTGTGGTGTGTGTGAGTGTGTGTGTGTGTGTGTGTGTGTGTGTGTGTGTGTGTGTGTGTGTGTGTGTGTGTGTGGTGTGAATGTGTGTGTGCGTGTATGTGTGTATGTGTGTGCGCGCTTGCTTGCGTCCGTCCGTGTGTGTGTGTGTGTGTGTGTGTGTGTGTGTGTGTGTGTGTGTGTGTGTTTGAGTGCGTGTGCATGCTGCGTGCGCGCGCGCGTGTGTGTGTCTTGCCAATAGAGGACCTGCAGATGGAAACGGTTTTCTTCTGTCGTGTCCTTCGTTCCGCTCCATTGGCTTGGTAGGCGAGGACACGTGATCGTCATGCATATGAACTACCAGAAACGTCAGTGACCACACACACACACACACACACCAAGTTTCTCCATAAAATCCCACACACTCGCTTCGTTTCAACGGTCAGTATCCCCACTGCAAAGCAGAGCTTGCAACCAGGGGACACTGAATAAAAGATGTGGTAGAGTGTGATTCACAGACTGTTCTTCTGTACGGTCGAATGCTTACATCATTCTCAGCATCTGTCAAGTCCCGCCCCGAGTCTTAGCCGCTGGCTCAAGGTTGCGAATGAAACAGTAAAGGAGACATTTGGTTTTGAGCGATAGAGAGAGAGAGAGAGAGAGAGAGAGAAGAGAGAGAGAGAGAGAGAGAGAGATGCAAGTCACAAACAACAACAACAACAAAAACTGTAAAGTCATTTTCAAAGTGAGGTGAGTGCAGGCGGAAACGATACAGTTTTTTTTAAAAAAAAAAAAGGAATTGAAAGTAAATCACAAGGAAAAAAAAAAAACAGGACGCGTTTCGACCTCGTAGGTCTTCTTCAGGTAAGATAAACAACATTCAACGCCGATCTTGCGCCGAATTTGAGAAGAGAAATGATTGCTTGTTCTTCGTTTTCATGTGTCCTTACTTACTTGGGCCCCTGGCTCAAGGGTGAGCATAGGCCATCGACAACACTCCGCCATCGCACTCGGTTCTGGGCTGCTCGCTGAATGCCTGTCCAGTTGGTCCCCTGCCTCTTTATCTCTGCCTCAGTGTCTCGCCTCCAGCTGCTGCGAGGTCGGCCTCTCTTCCTTTTTCCCCTGCGGGTTCCATGTCAGGGCTTGGCGTGTGGTGCTGGATGCTGGCTTCCTGAGAGTGTGTCCAATCCAGCCCCACCTCCTCCGCAGAAAAAGTATATTAAGCCTAAGTATTACAGACAGCCATCTTTGTTTAAACTGAGCCTACTCTGTTCATCTGCTTCTGCTGAAGTTGTGAAGAATTTGTCTTTGTTTTTGTGCTAAACCTTAAAGTACAGAGAAATTTTCACTTCTTGAAATCGCCTTCGAATTATTTTTAAACAATGAACAAGTGGGGCAACTTTTGCTCCCATAAGAAAACCTAACTCAGAGTAACTTTTATTCAAGACTGGCACAGCCTTTCAAAACTTGAGTGAAGTCAGACAAATCAAAGACGAACAATCTAATAGTGGGGGGAAAACAAGCCGGGCTTTTTTTTTTGTTTCGTTTCGTAATTAAATTACATTGATATAATCTTGTTTTTTGGTGTGCCCCCCCCCCCCCCCCCCCCTTTCATTGGGGGGTCGGGCTAAAATGTGAATAAATCTCTGATTTTCTCTTCTCTCTCCCCTCTTTTCTTTTCTCTCTGCCCCTTCTCTCTCTTCTTTTTTCTGTCTCTCTCTCCCCTCTTTCCCCCCTTTCTTTCTCTCTCTCTCTCTCTCCTCTCTCTCTCTTCCCCCTTTCTCTTCTCCCCTTCTTCTTCTCTCCCCTCTCTCCCCCCGATACCACGGGAAAATACCACTCAAACGTTACTTTGACCGCCTTTTCGAGTGCTGACCGCGGGGGCGGGGGGACACTCCCACAACACGAGGACCGTCAACACCCCACGGTTCCTGTGCTCCAAATTTAAAACCCCCCCCACATCCCGAAGGCCCTCACCTTTCAAACGGTCTCCCCCGGGCGGGCGAGATCGAACAGGTGTGTGGTTTTGTGTGTGGTGTGGTGTGCGTGTGGCCCCCGGGCCCCGGCGCGCGCCGCACCAAAAAATTTAAAGGCGCCGGGGCCTGTTTAAAGGAGTCGAGCTTTTAAACCCTTTTTTGAGAATTTTTTTTTTATTTTCATTGTGCGAAAGTTGATTCTCCTCTTTTTTTTTAAAATTTTGGCCCCTCGGGGACAAGCCAGGGGTTCCAAGCAGACAGTTTTAGAAAAAAGGAATGGACTCTTTGGGGGGTTTCCACTGGCGCAAAGACGGGGGCGGGGGCGAGTGAAAAGGGCCCTGAAAGTGACGTAAACTAAGGAAGGTCATGTTTTTTCGAAATTGTGATTTCATCGGTGAACCCCCCCCCCCCCCCCCCCCCCCCCCCCCAAAAAAAAAAAAAAAAAGGGAAATAATTGGCGGGATTGTTCTTTGAGCAATTATCAGTTTAACATTAAAGGGCTGGCTCAAATTTATGGTAGGCCCAAAACGTTTAATGATTTGATTAAGTTTTTTTTGTGAAAATCGTAATTTGTGGCGTGGGGCCGGGACCTATCTTTGTTCTCGGGAACGGGTTTTGGTAAAATTTAAGGGGGAAACAAAAAAAGGTGATTTTTTCTCCCTTTCCCTCCGGAACTCTCCGGGGAGATTTTATCCCATTTTCCCGTGTCATCTTTAGATTTAAATTTCTGGCCTAAACGGGAATGTGGAGTTGCATTCAAGGTTGCAGGATCCCCCCCCCCCCCCCCCCCCCCCCGCCTCCCCCCCCTAACCCCCCACATTGAAGGGGCGTTGAACTTTTTTGGGCTGCTGTTTGATGTTTTTTTTCGGACGGATCACAATGCCCTTTGGGGGTTGTTTTTAAACTTCCCTTTGCACGTGTGCACGGCGCGCGCGCGCGCGGTATGTTTGGTGTGTAAAGAGTGGTGTGGGGGTTGTGTTTTGGTGTGGTGTTGTTGTGTGTTGTTGGTGTTGTGTGTGTGTGTGATGTGCGTGTGTGTGTGGGTGTGTGTGTGTGTGTTGTGTGTGTGTTGTGTGAGTGTGGTGACGAGTGTGTTTGTGTGGGTGTTTGTTGTGTGTGTGGTGTGTGCGCGCGCGCGCGCACTCGCGTTTTCTGTGCATGTGTAGATGGTGCGTCGTCTGCACTGCAGGCGCCTATACTTCACAGAGAGAGAGGGGAAAAGAAAAGAAAGAAAGAAGAGAAGAAAAGAGAGAGAGAAATAAAAGTTAGAGGAGGGGAAGAGAGAAGAGAAACAAAAGAGTGAATCTGAATCTGAATCTAAATTTTTTTAATGGGATAACGAAAAACATTTAAATACTTTTTTTACGGGCCCCTCAAAAACAAACAAACCACATAAAAAATTAAAAAAAGGCCCAAGAAAAGCAAAAGAGATTTAACAAAATCACGGAAAAAACAATAATAATATTAATAAAAAAGGATCGGGATGCAAAAAACAAAATAAAAAAAAAGGGGGGGCAAGTACATTTTTTAAAATAAAGACATAATATCATATTTTTTAACAAACACTTTTAACATGTACCCTTACCCTACTTGAATATAATACAATGAAAGAGAAGGAGAAGAGAGAGAGAAAGAGAGAGAGGGAGAGAGAGAGAGAGAGAAGAGAGAGAAGAGAAGAGAAAGAGGAGAGAGATCAGAGAAAAAGGGGGGTCACATCGGGGTAACGAATACATTACAATTTTAAACCATTTACTTTTGAACATAAGCAAAGGGAAAATTATTTTTTTAAAAACTTAAATAATAATCATAGTAGCGCTTTTTATGATGCCAAGGGAAATTCTTTTTTTTTAATGCACGGGAATTTCGTTCCATTGTTTCCCGCCTGAGTTTTAAAAAAAAGTATATACAGATCATTCTAGGGGGGGAATTTGTAGTTCTCTTTTGTTCTTTTTTTTGGTTTTTTGGGATTTTTTCTAGAGAAAAAGGGAGCAACCCTTTAAACTATTTTGTAGAAAAATATGCTTTTTTTGAATTGAATCCAATGAAAGGAAGATATGTAATGTTTGTAGCCTAAATTTAGTAGGGAAAAAGGGTTTTTTGAAGAAATTTGATAAACCCCGTAAAATCTTTCCTTTAAGGGTTTAAAGACAGTTTTTACAAGCCGATCCCGTATTGTAGATGTATCGAAATCTGGGTTTTTAAAAAGCATGGAAAAATAATTTTTTTTAGTGTGTTGACGAGAAAAATTTTTATTCTGTTAAACTAAAAAAATTTTTAAAATTAGCGTGAGTGCAGAAATGTGACGACCAGGAAAGAATGTTGTCAATTGTTAGACCAAGCAGTTTGTGACAGTTAACCTCTTCTATAACACTGTGTTTATTTTTTTTTTGTTAAACATTTTTTAAGTTTTGGCGTTTTTTTTTCTAATGGGAAATTTTATAACTTGGTTTTTTTAGGAGTAGAGCCATAATTTAGTTTACTCCCCTGTTTCCCGTTTTTTTAAGGTCGTTTTGATACTGCAAGCACCGGTCTGTTTTTGTTTTTGTTATGCTTGTACCATCTGCAAATAGTTTCACAGTCAGATGAGACGTTTAAAAAGGAAGATCGTTTTTATAGACAGAAATAAAAAAGGGCCTAGACTGACCCTTGGGGAACACCCCAAATTTATGGTTGAAAAGATGATTTTTTAAATCCTGGAAAAAATAATTGTTGTCTTTGGGTTAGAAAGGATAAATCAATTGTTGCATCGTGTAAAAAAAATAATTCCATTTTTTTTAAGGGGAATTTTGGTCTTTTTTAACAAATCCTTAGCAAAGCAACAAAAAACCCCCCAGTACAAGGTCGTTTTAATATTTTGTCCCCTTTTTTCTACTAGGTTTTTAATCAGTGTGACAAAATATTTTTTTTTTGAAACCACTTTGGTTTGGATAAACAAATTTTATTTATCAAAAAGGACTGAATCATTTTTTTTTAAAACTTTCAAAAGGTTTTGACAGAAGATAAAATTGATATGGGCCCTTTATTTGAAGCATCATTTGGGGCACCAGATTTTAAAAAAGAGGAATTACCTTGGCATCCCAAAAAGCTTGAGGAAAATGACATTTTTTCAATACCAAATTTAAAAATAGTTTAAATGTTTCCCCATATTGGAGCTGGGGTTTTAATATTGATTGTCCCCAAAACATCCAATCCACGAGATTTAGGGCTACTTAAAGGGAAAATAATTCATGGTATATTTTAAAACTTTGATTTAAATTAAGAAAAATTTTTCATTTTTCAACGCACAAAAATCTTTAAATAACACAAGTCATTCTGATGAGTTAGTTTCCTTTACAACGAAACAGAAAATGTCGAGAAGGGGTTGTTTTTAATTTGTTTGAAGTTTTGATGGGGTTTGAAGATGCTTTTTTTTTTTCCTGAAGTTGGTTTTTCCCCGCTTTCCCAAAATTTAGGTTTGATTAAAATATTAATTCCTAAATATTTCTTTTCAGCATTTTTTTTCATCGAGTTTACTTTTTTCCTGTTTCTTAAGTTTTCATATTTTCCCGTTTGCTGAAGTAAATATTTCCGGTTATTTCAGCTGCGTTAATTTCTTCAATTTTAAACCCTGGATTTTTTTCTGTGAGATTACTCTTTTCTTTTGCATGGGGATGCTTTTTGAATCCGCAAGAAACCATCATACTTTATTTAGAGCTCCGTCGGGGCCCCTTTTGATAAAACCCCTGAAAATTTGTGTTAATTAATCGACAAAAAGAGACTGGTTGAAATTTTTTTAACTTCGTAAAATTATATATTTTTGGTAGGATCTAGGAATTTTCACGGGCCTTTTTTACACCGGGTTTGACAAACGGGGAAATGATCACTTAATCCAAAATAGGGACAAAAAGTTTCTAAAAATTTAAAAAATTTTAACATCCCGGGCAACAATTTCTGTTTTTAATGTTTTGCGCGTAGGGGGAAATTTTTTTAGTTGGGTTAAGTTGAATGTATCAAAATCTTTTTCCATGTTTGTAGGTTTTTGTAAGTCCCATGTTGAAAACACCCATTGTATTATTTCATGGAATGGCTAATACTTCTTCTATCATTGACTCAAAAGGTGAACCGTAGTACGTTTTAGCAGGGTTTTCTAACAAAAACCCATTAAAAATTTTTCCTATTTCCCTTAGACAACTCAATCCATATACATCCACAATGTTTTTCAAACGTTAATTGTTATACTTTTACTGATTTAGTAATACGCCACTAATCCCGTTTTCTCTTTTTAACGGGTGCTCTTACGTATAAATTATAACCTGGAAAGTGACTAAAAAGGTCGAAACAATATCATTAACCTTTTCAAAAAACCAAAAAAATGAAAACAATCGTCTGAATTCGAACAAAATAGAAGGAACATCGGATATTCCTTGTTTAAAAGATGGCAAGGGCACTTTAGATATCCTACTTAAAGCCTTTTTTTGTTAACCCCGACTTGAAAATCTGTTGGCTTCTGCGGACATGATGAATGAAGATGACACCAAACAGAAATATTTCTAGAAGAGAGAGAGAGAGAGAGAGAGAGAGAGAGAGAGAGAGAGAGAGAGAGAGAGAAGATAGCAAATAAGAGTGTTTTGGAGAGAGAGAGAAGAAAGAGAGAGGAGAGAGACAAGACAAGACAAGGAACAAAATTCTTATACGAGGATAATAGATAAGCACTAACGTGCTTTTTTACAATCCAGTCCTCTCGCCGCTGGATAGGGACTACAACATTGCCGTGACACAATTAATGTAAGAAATCAAAGAAGCAAGCAAAGCGGTCATGTAATCATAGAGGAACACAAATGAAAATAGAAGATAAAATGAAAACAAAACATAAAATAATGAATAATTAATAAACAAAACAACAACAATTAAAAATAATAACAAAAAAATAAAATAAAATAAAAGTGAGAATAATAATAATGAAGAGGAAGGGAGAGGCTGGGGTAGGGAGTGAGGTGGGCTGGTGAAAACATATGTAAGTGTACTACAAAACGTACAGAGATTGGCATGTATGAAAACAGACAGGTGAATGAAATATGACCCAAGTGCGTACATATTTTTGGTGAACGACCCAGACACACATACAAACGCAACGATTGCAAACGCATAGAGAGAGGAGGAGGTACGAGAGAGAGAGGAGAGAAGAGAGAGAAACGCAGAGAGAGGAGAGAAGGAAAGAGAGAGAGAAGAAGAGAGAGAGAGAGAGAGAGAGCGTAGAGAGAGACGAGAAGAGAGAGAGAGAGAGAGAGAGAGAGCAGGCACCACATGCCTTCATTTTTCGCAAGGCATGAAAATAACGTAGAACGTATTAATCAAAGTGAGATGCATGGGGGGGGGGGGGGGGGGGGGGGGGGGGAGAGAAAAAAAAAAAAAAAGAGAGAGAGATAGAGATAGAGAGAGAGAGAGAGAGGAGGAGAGAGAGAAGAGAGAGAGAGAAGAGAGGATGGAGGGGAGAGTTGAACAGCATGAGAATGTGATGATTTGGAAATGGAACCTGTACTAAAACGTACAATAATTAGCCTTTGATAAAAATCAGACAGTAAAATGAACATGACAAAAATGTACGAATTCGGACATACACGCGCACACATGCACAGACAGAGACAGAGAGAGAGAGAGAGAGAGAGATAGAGAGAGAGAGAGAGAAGGAGAAATGAGAGAGCAGAGAGAGACGAGAGAGAGAGAGAGAGAGAGAGAGAGAGAAGAGAGAGAGAGAGCGGCAGATAGAGAGAGAGAGAGAAAAGCGAGAGAGAGAGAGAGAGAGAGAGCGAGAGAGAGAGAGAGAGAGAGAGAGGAGAAAAGGAGTGAAAAAGAAGGGGATCAACAATAATACTCATTGTTTCAAAAAAGTTAAGATATCCATGATGCAACCCATCGACTTACCCACACACACACATATGCATATATTTAACCCCCCCCAACACATAGATATATATATATATATATTATATATATACATATACACACATACATGCACCATAAGCATACATACAACACGCACACAACACATACACATACATGCGCACAACGTACATATATATTATATACACACATAATACATACATACATACCAACATACTACATACATACACACACACTGGTGATATATATATATATAATATATATATATATATATATAAATATATATATATTATATATATATATATATATATATATCAAGATACTTGATTACAATGAAAGAAAAAGAAGAAAAAAAAAATTAGAAAAGACAAAAAAAAAAAATTGGTTAAGTACATGAAAATGGGATGATTATGCTTTTGAGATTACTTGGTATTACTTGATTTTTTTTTTATTTTTATTTTTAATATAAGTTTTTTTTATTTATTATTTTTTACCGCAGAAGATGGGTAAGGTGAAGTGTTATTGAAAGTTGTGGCACAATGGATTTGTTTGATGTATTCTGGAAGGGAGTTCCACAAAGATGTACCGGATACGGTTAGACTGATGATTAATATAGGGTCAAAATTCTGGGGATTGGGAATATGGAGTTTGTGAGGAGTTCTCGACGGAGACTTTATGAGAATCGTCCTCATTAAAGTTGTTGGAGCATTCCCCGGTCAGGAATCTTGTGCATCATTAGCCGCTTTTGTTGTATTGAGTCTCTGCGGAATGGAAGAATGTGAAGGATGTTTATAATCAAGCTTTCGAGCTAGTTTTTCTTCAGAAAGGATTAGTTTGAGCGCTCCCCCGTTTTTTTGTAGGCTGAACAATGGTTTTAGTTGTTTGCACTTGCAGAATCCCATATAGTCGATGCATCATCAACAAGAGACAGAATATGAGCATGGAAAAAAAGTTTTCGTGAATGAAGGTCAAGAAAGTTTTTGATTTTGGGTGAGCTGATAGACTTTTCGGGAAGAGCTTTATGGCATAGTAACGTTATGTGAGGGATTCCAGCTGAGACTATTGTCAATTAGTTGTCCCTAATACTTATGAGAGTGACCTTGTTCCAAGCAAGTAACCTTATTGAGGTGTATAGAGGGAAATCATTGGGAGCTTTTGTCTTTTTTTTTGCCTATTGTACTGTACATGAGTTGTTGTTTTTTGAGGTGAAGGTGAATATGATTTTATGTTCGGTCCTTATTTACAAGGTCGTGGTACTCTATCTGTTCTTGCAAATGTTTTGAAAGACTGCAGGATCATTAATGGCTGGTGTGAATTGTGTGGTCATCTGCAAAGAGGTCGGCATGTTAAGATCACACATGTCGGTGTAGTTCATTAAATGGTAATTGAGAAGAGTTATCGGGCGGGCCTATAATGGAGCCTTGTTGGAACGCCATACTTTAAGAGTTGTGTTATAGAAGAGACAGCCGTCCCCGATACGACGCATTGTTGTCGTTTTTTTGTGATGTATGATTTTAGAAAGGATAAGGCGGATTTTGAAAGACCGTATATCTCCAGTTTTTCGATAAGGAGATTGTGGTCAATGACAATCGAAGGCTTTTTTAAAATCAACCGAATAAGACACCACAAGAGCTTTGTTATTAATAGTATTAAGCCAAACCACACATCTACATACAAGATTGAATTAATGCAGATATGGCAGAATGTTTCTGTCTGAAACCAGAAATCAGCAGAGAGAGAGAGAGAGAGAGAGAGAGAGAAGAGAGAGAGAGAGGAGAGAGAGAGAGCGAGCAAGCAAACACAAAGTATGGCGATCACCTTGCTTGTTCTGTGCCATTCAGCGGCCAACCAAACGTGAAGCCGAACGTGTGACTGCGCAGTCTCGTATCTTCTCGCTATTAGCGGTTTATGGCTTTTGTTAGGGAATATATGCGCATATGCGACGCACCCCTGTTGAGGCGTATTGGGCGAGCTTTCCCTACGACGGCGTTATTACCGTCTTCAAAAACATATAGTCGTTATTTTTGCCTCATGAGAAATCATGGGTTCTTGAGAAAACAGTAACTTCGTTGCCTTAATTAATTGTTTTTTTAGGCATTATAAAAAAAATCTTAACTTTTGACGACCAGATGTTTTAACATGAGGCACACATATTGAGGACATAATGAACTGCGACTTCAGAAACATGCGCACAAGCCGGTCGCGGAAATCTAACCGTGGTTTCGGGCTGTTACTAATCCGTCTTGCTTTGGTCCGATTGCCTATGTGATCATTATTAATATTAAACATCAATATCATGTATTATATATTATTATTATTGGTATCATCATCATTATATATTATTATTACTATTATTATTACTATCGTCAATCATCATCATCATCAGCATCATCTTATAATTATTATTATATTATTATTATTATTAATATATTGGCCATCATCGTCATCATCAAGCATCCGATTACTATAGTTGGTGGTATTTGCGACCATTGTTACGTTTTAATATCAAGACTATTCATTCCTCCTGAAGAAATTGTTCTTTTGACTCCAGAATTCCCATTCCTTTCATTCTCAATTCAGCGCTTACAATGAACAGTAAGGGAAGGCCTATCACATAAAAAAACAAGACTGTGACCACATTCAGTTTTTTTCACGTTTATTTTTCTTTTTAAAGCTTACGGTGTATCTAATGTTTGTGTGTGTGTGTGTGTGTTTGGTGGCGTGCGTTGCGTGCGTGCGGTGCGTGCGTGCGTGCGTGCGGTGCGTGCTGCGTTGCGGTGCGTGCGTGGGCGTGAGTGAGTGTGTGCGTGCGTGCGTGTATGTTGTTTGGGCTGCATTGGTACAATGTATGGGGACAGAGTGAAGGATTCTTATTTGCTATTTTAAATCGAACGAAGTGTATTTGGGATTGCAGTGTGTTTATTTTAGTATCTTGCCGTGAAAGGTTTATTATGAGCCCGGTAATGGCAGTACAGAATTAAACAGTACCCACGTTGAACGAATATAAACAATATGCTGTTTTAAATTCAGCTGAATGATTGTCAATTCCAAGAAGCAGGCATCATTGGCCGTGTATGATTTGATTAAAAAAACTGAAAGAGATAATTTAGATTAGTGAATGATTGAGGTGTCAATTCCAAAGAAGCAACATGGGCCGTATGATATTGATTAACACAAATGACAGAGTGCAATATGATAGTCTGACATGGAATGTTGTCAATGGTGGTACCAAGACGTGCAAATAGATTGGGGCCGAGAAGACTTATGATTCCCCCAAAAAATGTCGATAAATATATGATAGCTGACAGATTGATCCCCATTTTCCAAGGAAGCAAATTGGCCTTAGATTTTGTATTAAAAGAAAAGAAAGAGATATATTAAGATAGCTGAATGATTTGACATTTTTTCCTACGAAGCAAATTTGCCTATGATTTGAATTACAAAAATGAAAGGAGATAATTATGATGAGTGAAATGATTGTCATGTTTCCCAAGAAGCAAAAATGCCATTGATATTGAAATTAAAAAGAAATGTAAGCGGGCTAATTATGGAAAGCGGAATGAATGGTCATTTCCCAGAAGCAAAATTTGCCTTTGCTTTGATATTAAAAAAATGAAAGAGATTAATTATGATAGCTGAATGTCAATTGTCCCATTTTCCAAGAAAGCAAAATTGCCGTTTGATTTGATAAAAGACAAATGAAAGAGGATAAATATGAAATCTGAATTATTGTCATTTTATTGTTCCAATAAGGCCAAATTGGATGAATTTTTGCCTGTTGTAGTTGTGGAATTAAAAAAAAAAAAGAAGAGTAATTATGGATAGCGAAAGATTGTCCTTGTTTCCCAATAAGGCAAATTGCCATTTGATTGATTAAAAAAAGTGGAAAGAGATAATTATGAATAGCTGAATGATGTCCATTTCCAAGAAGCCAATTGCCTTTGATTTGATTAAAAAAAATGAAAAGCGAATAATTATGGATAGCCCTGAATGATGTCATGTCCAAGAAGCAAATTGCCTTTGATTTGATTAAAAAAATGAAAGAGAAATAATTATAATAGCAGAATGATTGTCATTTCCAGAAGCAAAAATTGCCTTTGATTTGATTTAAAAAGAATTTGACAGAGATAATTATGATAGCACTGAAATGATTGGACATTTCCAAGAAGGCAGAATTGCCGTATGATTTTGATATTTTAAAAAAATGCAAAGAGCTGAATTATGATAGCTGAAGAATGTATTGTCATTTCAGAAAGCGAAATTGCCTTTGACTTTGATAAAAAAAATGAAGGAGATAATTATGATGAGCTGTAATGATTGTCCTTTTCCAAGAATTGCAAAATGCCTATTGATTTGATTAAAAAAATAAAAGGAGATACTTATGATAGCTGAATGAATGCATTTTTTTTCCAAGAAGCAAGATTGTGCCTTTTTGATTTGATTAAAAAAATGAAAGCGATAATGATGATAGCTGAATGGAGTTGTCATTTCCAAGAAGCACAATTGGGGTTGCCTTTGATTTGATAGAAAAAAAATGGAAAGAGATAATTAAGAATAGCTGAATATTGTGTCATTTTCCAAGAAAGCAAATTGCTGTAGCCTTGATTTGATAAAAAAATGAAAGAGGAGATAAGTTATGATAGCTGACTGATTGTGTCATTTTTTTCCAAGAAGCAATTGCAAATTGCCTTTTGTTGATTTGTAATTAAAAAAATGAAAGAGATAATTATGATTAGCTGAAATGATTGGTCTTTACCCAAAAGAAGCAAATTGGCCTTTTGATTTGAATGATTTAAAAACAAAAAAAAACCAAAAAAAAATGAAAAAGAAGAGAGTAATTATGATGCTGAAAATTGTCATTATTGCATTTTTTTGTTTCAATCTACTGTTTTATTGTAATGGGGTATATGGGGACATTGGATTGTTCTCCAGGATGGCCAAAGAAGCAAATGTGTAATGTTAGTTAAAACATTGTGGGGTTTTGCATTGCGCCTTTGATTATTTTTGATTTGATATCGAAACCCCCCCCGCCGCACCCTTCCCCAACGCGCCCCGCCTCCCTCTCACCTTACTCATCATATTCATCCTGGTAAACAAGTAAACACAACCGATGCGTGAGTGGTTTCATTCTTCATTGTATTCTTCTAAATTTTGCAGAATTGCAAGTTTGCAGGAGAACTCAACATATCCCGGACGCTATAAGATGTTATCCGGGTACCTTAACCTGAGCGTAAGGCGTTTGAGCCCGGCGTTGGTACGTTTGGTTACCCGTACTCGGACCCGCCGGAACAGAGCTTTGGTGTGTACGTCCCGAACGCTGAACTAGCCCCCACAACCGTTGTTGGCCCTGCATGGTCTGCCCCAGTTACCGGAGCAGCCGCGCCGCAGACCGGTGGTGTGCGGGCGGGTACGTCAGGGGTGTATTGTGTCTGGGCTTGGTGTGTCAGGCAGAGCAGGTCCTTGGAGAGGGAGGAGTGACCAATTCAAAAAACGAGGGCCACAGACGAGTGGTTTCGGGGTCCGCCTGCAGCGGGTGCGTTAAAGTCAGGATGAGAGAAACAAAAACCACCGCGGGGTGAGCACAGTCCCCCCCCCCCGACACGCCCCCTGCACCCTGGACACAAACACCTCTCCCACCACCGTGAGTGGAATTGGTCCGTAATGAACCATTCATATATTCAAAAGCAAACCAAGGGTCCACGCACAACGCAACAGCCCAGCACAACAAACCAAAGAACGGGGTTGAGAGGAGCTTTTCGGAGGAGATGCAACTACACCCCAACGGGTTACTACCAAACGCCACCAGCCGGTGACCCCCATTCTGCAGCACAACCAAATAAGGATTGAATATCGTTCCCCACCCTCACACACGCGTCCGCCACAACGATATCCCCGTCCATTCCGGCGGTTGTGGGGTGGCCTGGAGAGACACGGAGACATTTTTTCAAACGAGGTTTTGGAAAGTCTCAAATCCAAAACGAGTAGTTGTTGAGTCGAGTCCGCAGCGTAGTTTTTTTCCGTTGAGTTGTTTCCCGCGGTCGGCGTCCTAGTTGTGTTTTCCGCCAAAACGAGTCGTCCGTGTTGAATCATCAAAGAAAAACGACGAGTTTCCGGGGAGGGCGAAGTTTCCCGAGTTCTAGGTCTCGGAGTTCCCTTAACGAGTTGGAGTCCCGCGGAAGATTTGGTCCGCAACGAGGTAGTGAGTTGAAATCCCGGGGCGGCGTCCTGCTCCGTCCGCGTTCCGTCCGTTCTTTTTTGTTAGTATCAAAAAAAAAAAAGAAGAAACGGCGCCAAACGAAAAAAAAGAAAATTCAAATCAAAAAATTCAAAACGGATTGTTCAAGGGAGTACGAGGTCCGGGTTCCCGCGCGCCCGTAGTCTCCGCGCCCTTTCAAAAAAACGGAGGTTGTTAGGTTAGGTCTTGTTCGCCGCATGTCCGTTTTTGAGTTAAGTTTCCGGCCGAAAACGTAAAATACGAGTGCCTCTTCCCGGCCGCGGTTGGTGTTTTTGGAGTTTGCGAGTGTCCGTGTCCTGTTTCCGTGAGGGGAAACAGGAGTTCCGGCTAGGTCAGTTTTTTTCAATAAAAACGGGAGTTGGTCCGCGTTTCGTCTCCGCGGGGGTCTTCCGCGCGCGGCGCCGGGGGGTTTTGTTGTTTTCCGGCTCCCGCGCGTAACGAGTTTCCGGCGCGCCCGCTTTGTCCGGTCCGCTCGCGGCGCCGAAAAAAAAACGACGATTTTTTCCCTGCGCCCGGTGAGTTCTTTATCCGGCGCCGTCCGCGGTCCGCCCGGGTCCGCCCGCCTCTGGCCCGCTGGCAAGGTCGCTTTTTCGGGTTTGGTTTTCGAATGTCAAAATCAAAAACACCTAAGATTCAAAACGGGAGTATGTTGTCCGCTTTCTTACGAAAACAAGCCCCACCACCGCCTACATTGCCCCTGGAACCACAAACGCGTTGAGTATCCTTTGAAACGCGTTCGTTGCGGACTGCGTTTCCGGGGGGCTGTCCTAAGTTCCGAAAAAAGAACAGATTCAAAAAGTAGAACGCAAAAAAGCAGAACGACGGAGCACGAATCAAAACGAAAAAACAACGCGGCAAAAGCGAGCCCCTCGAAACCAAACAACCCCCAAAACCAACCACACCCAACCGAGAACGACGCGCCATCACCACGACCACCCCGCAGAGGACTCAGACGGGCCAGGCCACCCGCACGGGACCTGACCCAGCACTGGACTCAACAAAACGCGTCCTACTCCGCGCGTCGCGAAGAGGATCAAAAAAACCACACAACTTCCTGAGTGTGTTTGATGGGAAACCGGCGTCCCGTTTGGGGTCCGGGAACGGAGTGGTTCGCGGTGAGTGTGAGTTTCGAGTCCGGCAACGGAGAAAAACGGAAACGCACCAAACATCGGCGGGAACACAAACAAAAACCGCCCGAAGCCGCACTAGGAGGGTCTTTCTCGGTTACGTCTAGTTATTGCCGCGGCGTTTTCCTGCCCGCGCGCCGGCCGTGCGTTAAGGATTCAACCCGGGAGGGATCAGGGTTCGAGACGAGAATCAAGAATTTCAAAACGAACGAGGTATCCGGTTCTCAAAACGAGTTCCGGCCTCCGTTCCGCGGGTGGTGGAGGTTTTGTAGTCCGTTCCGTTAGTGGTTAACGACGGTCAACACCCGCAACGCCGACGCCCGCAATATCCCCCCTGGTCGAGATTTGCTAATCCGTGTTAGTATGGCCCTCGATGTGCATGAGTCCCCGCTCTGCGTTCCTGCCACACCCGTACAAACACCAAACCAGAACCCACGCTGTGGAGCATACCAACCCCACGAGTATGATAGGGATAGAGATCTCTAGGAGGACGCCGCCCACGAGTTCCCCCCAATCCGATCCGTCCTTTTGGTTCTTCCGCTGTTAGTAGACGAGTCCGAGGTTCCCGTTTAAAACGAGTTTTTAGTTTTTTTCGTGAGTTTGGAAAAACAAAACGGCCAGCCTTACTTCAACACGAGTGCTTTTCTCCTTCAAAATGGCCAAGTTCCCGCCTGCCCCACCCTGAGTCCCCGCCCGCCGCCGCGGCGGCCGGCCCTGATATACCCCGCACAACCCGGATTTGTATGTGCGTCTTGTCGTGAGTTGAACGGAGTCCTAGGAATTCATAAAGCACTTTATTCAAAAAAAGACAAGGAAGTCCACAAAAGAACAAAGAGGGTCAAATTCGCACAAAACCCGATTGATGCGGGCCACCACGTCTTCCCGTTTGTGTAGTTTGGGGAGTCCGCGCCCGCTGCGCCAAAGAACGGACACAACCACGCCTAAACCCAGAAACCGCCGGCCTGGCGGTGTCTGGGAGGGAGTTGCAGGACGAGAAAGCGTGGCGTGCAAGCCGGGCGGACAGGCGTGTCGGAACTGTTTTAATTACACCTAAAAACCACCCTTACATAACTAACTTAACTGAAACAACCAATACAACTTAACCGCGGTGCAAGGTGGAAGCGTGAAGACCATGAATTTTCCTTCCTCTGTCTTGTCTTCTGTCTCTGTTCTGGTTCTTTCTTCTTTCACACTTCTGTCTGTCTTCTGTGATTTCTGTTTCCTGTCTAGTCTGTCTGCCGCTCTAAAAACTAACAACTACCTCACTTCCTAGCCTGATACACTAAAAAGAAGACTAAAAGAGCGGGCGTCTATCTAAACAATAAAAACGTTGCTGAAGTATGCTTAGTTCAGAAAGGGGGAGTAATAAACACTCGACTTGAAGGGTAGGAGTGCCGACAGGGGGAAAGCGGACGAAATACGAACACGGACGTGGGCAAAAACGCACAAACACCCGCTGAAGGGGCCGTGGGATATTAAAATCTTTTTTTTGTAGGATAATTGTTTCGTTGACTAGATTTTTTCTTTGCTTTTTCTTTCCTCTTCTCAATTTTTTTTTTTGTATAGTTTTTTTTTTTTTTTTTTTTTTTTTTTTTTTTAAATTTTTTTTTTTTTTTTGTTTTTTTTTCTTTTTTTTTTTTTTTTTGTGTTTTTTTTCATGTTTTTTTTTTTTTTCTCTTTTTTTTTTTTTTTTTTTTTTTTTTTTTTTTTTTTTTTTTTTTCTTTCTTTTCTTCTTTCGTCTTGCTTCCCTCTTTTCATTCTTTTTGTTTTTTTGTTTTTTGTTGGGGGGGGGGGGTGTGATCCCGGTCACAGCAAGTCTTTCTTGTCCTGCTCTTTGGCATCGTCGCTTGTGGTGTGTGTGGGTGGTGTGTGTGTGTTGGGTGGTGAGTGTGTGTGTGTGTGTGGGTGTGTGGGTGTGTCCTTGTTGTGTGCTGGGTGGCTGCTGGGGTGGGTGAGGTAGGTGGGGGGTGGTGGTGGTGGGGATAAGGGAGTGCGTGTATGTGTGTGTTTGTGTTTTGTGTGTGTGTGTGTGTGTGGTGTGTGTGTGACTTGTGTGTGCCTCCTTCCCTGGAGGTAGGTGCGAGTTTGCGTGCGCGGTGCGCCTGCGGGGGGGGGGTGCGTGGGAGGAGGAGAGTGGCGTGGCGCAGTGGGTCTGAGTGTGCCGTTGCGTCGGGTTGGTGGGTTATTTTGCGGGGGTTTGGCCTGCGTGCGGGAGTTCGTGGCGTGGCGGCGGTGCGTGCGCGGGCCCGGCGGGGGCGCGCCCCGGTGCGGTGTTGCGTGCGCTGGTGGCGGGGGCGGGCGCGTGCGGAGTGCGGGCGGGGGCGCCCGCAATTGTGTGGTGGGTTGGTGTGTAATTTGGTGTGTAGTTATGGTGTGTGTTTGTGTGTGTGGTGTGGGTGTGTGAAAAAAACGGTACACAAGCTGTGTGTGTGTGGTGTGTGTGTGTTGTGTGAGTGAGTGGTGTGTGTGTGTGTGTGTGTGTGTGAAACGGTGTGGTGGTGTTGGTGTGTTGTGTGTGGTGGTGGTGTGTGGTGTGTTTAAACGCCATACAACACCAGCTCTCGTTGCATACATTTTTTTCTTATTTTTATTTTTTTCTTCCCCCGCTCCCTTTTCCGTCAATCTTTTTTTTTTTTTTGTGTTATTCTTCCCCCCAATGGCTTTTTTGTGTGTTTTTCTTATGTTTTTACTCGCTTTTTTTCCTTCCCCCCCCCTTTTTTTCCTCTTTTCCCTTTTCCCCCCCTTCCCCTGTTTTTCTTCTCCCCCCTGGTCTAACTAAACCTTATACTAGGCGTTATATATGATTCTCAGCTGAATGTTGATTGGCCGGCTCATTGGGAACTCCCTCAAGGAGAGGCATCTGGCATAAATACCACAACCCCAAGTGGCCCAAGTGGTGGGCAAGAACCAAGTGGCCGAAACAGACAGGAACAACAAGAGTAGCAGAACAGGGTAAAGAAAAAAAAAAAAACAAAAAAACCTGCAAAAAAGAATAAAAACCTTGGCCATCCAAACACCCCCTGTGTGGTGGCGCGCGCGACCTCGGTCGCGCGGGTCTTCGACTGCGTGTGAGCCAGGTGTCTTGAACGGGGGCAGTGTGCCCTGTGCACACAGCGGTGCGTGCGGCGCCTGATATCAAATTGTGCCGATAGAGGGAGGGTTGGTCAAACGTTTCAACGTATCAAGAAAGACGGGGTTTGCTTAGTTTTCCACAACCACATCACATTTTCAGTCATCATCCCATTCCATTCCCACACGAGCTTTTGTCTTGAGATATTCTTCTCCTTTCTCCCTGCCTCGTCTTCTTTCTCCTTCTCGTGGTGGTGTAAGGGGTCTGTGTTGGGGGTTTTTTGGGGTTTTATTTTTTTTGTTTTTTTGTTTTTTTTTTTGGTGTTGTGGTTGGTGTTTTGTGTTTTTTTGGTGTTGTTTGGGGTTTTTGTGTTGCGGCCGATTCTCATTTGGTTTCAAAGATCGCCCTCAGGTGGTGTAAGGTCTGGGGTTTTGCCGATTCTCATTTAGAAGATCGCCCACGAATGTGGTGTAGGTCTGTTGGGTTTTTTGCCGGGTCTTCATTTAAGATCGATGCGAAGATCGGCCCTTCCAGGTGTGTAGGCTGTGGTGGGTCGTTTTGGCTGATATTTCTTGTCTCGTTTGAGATTCGTCTCAGGGGGGGCAGTAACACTGTGTCTTTTCGGATTTTTTTTTTCGAAATAGATATGACCATGGCCCTTCAGTTCTGGTCGGGGGATTCTGCCTCTCAAATGATATGTGCTCTTTGTCTCCTTCATGCATTCTTTTCTTCCTTTTCTTCTACTTCTTTTTTTTCTCTTCTTTCCGTTTCTCACTGTCTTCTTCGTCAGGCAGGAAGGTGAAAGGGGGGAAGGCCTGTTCTGGTATGTAAAAAAATCATCTTCCTGCTCAGGTGGAATAATCTTTTAATTAAAAAAGAAAAAAAACAAAAAGAAAATATAAGGGGGTGGGGTGGGTGGCGCCCATCTTGCGGGGAATACGAGGAAGAAGGAATAAGTGGTTGCTCGTTCTCGTTTCGTCGCCTGAGTGTTTTGTTTTTCCATGCCTGAAGAAGACCTAAGAGTGGAAAACGCTCGTGTTTTGTTCTGTAAATTCTATTTGTCCATCTTTTGATTGGCGAGTTACTTCAAAGACATTTAAAATTGGAATGGAGATCCAATGTCAGGCTGGCCTGGAGGTTTTTTTTTGTTTTTTTTGTCTCAGTGAAGTAGTTACAGAGGTTGTTATTCTAGCCTTGAAAGTCCGCCGCAGACGGAGTAGGGTTTAAAGCCGAAACTTGATTATGATCTTCAAAATCCCGACCTCAGGTAAAAACAGTTCTGAAGGAGACTGTTTCTGATGTTGAGGCCTTCCACGCAGGTGGAGCAGCTTGTGAACAAGGTCGGGCAGCCGATGTTCTTCAGGTGAAGAATCGTAGTTCAGACCGGTTCTGGTCGGTGGCGTTTCTTCCTCAGACGGCGTAGTCGCTATCAGGTCTTTTTTTACAGTCGGTAAGATATTGGCCTCAGGTGGAGTGGTTTGGGTGATTGCTGGTTGTGGGTCTTGAGACTTCTTTCAGGGGAGCGCTTCTGCTTCAGCCTTGGTCGGTCTGGTTAGTTGTGTTTTTTTTTTAAGTCTACGGTTTGGTTACGGCCTTAATGTTGTCCTAAGGTAAAGTAACTCTGGGGGGATAGACTGGCCCTTGGCCCCTTGCCTTGCCTTGCCTTGCTTGCCTTGCCTTGCCTTGCCTTGCCTTGCCTTGCGCCCTTACCTCCTCATGGAGTCGTAGGGGCCCGCATTGATGCACGTACACCACTTTCCTCCAACTGCCCGGTCATGAGCGTGAGCCTGGGTTTCAGCAAAAGGTTTGCCTTGTCCACTCTGCTATATTGTCCGCAGCCATTTTTTTTCTTCTGTCCCTGCCTCTCCTTCTGCGTCCCCTCCAAGGTTCCCTGAAGGATATTTTCCGATAGCCCACTGTATCTTGTTGTGTGGACCACACCACTCAGCTTCCCGTGTTCTTCACTGTAGTGAGGCAGATCTTCTAGGGGCCTGCAGTTACTGTTTCTGGATGGTCTGTCGGATTTTTTCCGTTGGTTATGAGGTTCCAAGTAGGAGATGCCCAGGATGTTTCGATAGCCTCTCATCTCCATTGTTTTCCATCTCTTCTTTTGCAGCTCTGGCGGGAGGTTCCATGTCTCACAAGCGTACAGGAAGATCAACAATACAAGCGGACACACAGTCGAAGAGACAGATTCTGTTCAGGGAATGAGAGGAGGTCAGTTAAAACAAGATGAAAAAACCACCATACCACATAACAGGTTTACTAAAACCGAACACAAAGTTAATAAAGACCAATTTAAAAACAAACAACAAAAAGAACATAAAAACAAAAAATAAAAAAGGAACCGCCAAGGACAACAAATAAAACAACAGACAAACAGAGTACAGCCCAACAAGCAAGATAACAATCATTTGGACCTCTTGGTTCTTCTTCCCCCAGGCGAGAACAAATAACATTTAGGACAGTGACAACGAGAACGAGTAACCACTTTATCTTGCTCGATGGTTCGGCGGCTCAGCGATTCTGTGGTCTTGTCCTGTACTCTGTTTGTCTGTGTCCTTGCGGTAACTGACCGCCCCTCTCGTTCTAATTTTTGCTTCATTTTCCGCCATCAGTCACTCCGTTTTGAGACTAGTTCTGTATCTGACCCCCCCTCCGCAGATGGAAGAAGTTTCTTTGCGTTGCCTCAGGTCATAAAATCTTTCTCAGGTGGAAGTTCTGTAAGAGACCTTTTCGGGTCTCTGGGGATTTCTCTGGAATTGGAGTTGTGATGTGTGACAAGGCAGGATCTGCTCCAAAAGAGATCCTTCCTCAGAATGGATCGTTGTGAGACAGGCTGGACCAGCCCCAAAGGATCTTCCTCAATGAGTCGTTGTGAGTCAGGCATGATCTGCTCCACAGATCCTTCCTCAGATGAGTCGTTGTTAGATAGTGCGGACCTGCGTCCAAAGATCTTCCTCAATGGGATCCGTTGTGAGACAGGCTGGACCTGCTCTCTCTCTCTCTTCTCTTTTTCTCTCTCTCTCTCTCTCTCCTCTCTCTCTCTCTCTCTCTTCTCTCTCTCCCCTCCTCCCCCACGTATACACACGGGGAAAATACGCACTCAACGTCTACTTTGACCGACTCTTCGAGCTGCTGACCAGCGAGCAGGCGGTGGACACTCACCACAAGCACGAGGACGACGTCAACGACCTCATCGCTTCCTGTGCTCCTACATGTCACCGGCCCACATCCGCGAAGCTGCCCTCACCTTCAAACGGTCTCACGGGCGGGCGAGATCAGAACAGGGTGTGTGTGTGTTGTGTGTGTGTGTGTGTGTGTGTGTGTGGTGTGTGCGCGCGGCGTGTGTGTGCACCGCGCGCGCGCCTGCACCACAAATTAAGGCGCCAAGGCCTTGCTTAAGGAGTCGAGCTTACAGATGCGCAATTAAACCGTTTGAGAATTTGTTTTTATTATTTTCATTGTGTCTGAAAGTTGATTCTCCTCATTTTTCTTTCATAATTTGGCCATCAAGGGACAAGCCAGGTGGTTCCAAGCAGACAGATTGGAATCAAAGGAATGGGACTCTTTGAGGGTTTCCAGCTGGCGCAAAGACAGGGTCAGGGGCGAGTGCAAAGGCCTGAAATGTGACGTCAACTAAGCGGAAGGTCATGTGTTCGAAGATTGTGATTTCATCGGTGAAATCTCCCCAAAACAAGGGAAATAATTGGCGGGAGTTGTTCTATTGAGCAATTATCAGTTTAACATTAAAGTGCTGGCTCAAATTTATGGTAGGCCTCAAACGCTTACATGGATTATGATTATAGTGTTTTTGTGCAAATCGTAATTGTGGCGTGTGGCCTGGAGCCTATCTTTCGTGTCTCGTCTGAACAGGTTCAGTATAAATACATGGGGAAACAGAGAGAATTGGTGAGTTTTCTCCCTTCCTCCGGAACTCTCCTGGAGAGTTATCTCCATTTTCCGTGTCATCTTTAGATCTTTGATAGGTGCTGGCGCTAAACGGGAATGTGGAGTTCGCATTCAAGCGTTGCACGATCAACCCCCCCCCCCCCCCCCCCCCGCCTCCCCTCCCTAAGCACCCCAACATTCAAGTGGGCATTGAACATTTTTCGGCTGTCTGTCTTGATGTGTTTGTTCTGACGGTATCACTAATGTCCTGTTGATGCGTTTGTTTGTTAAATGCATTGCCTTGCACGTGTGCACGCGCGCGCGCGCGCGCGTGTATGTGTGAGTTGTCAATGAGTGTGTGTGTGTGTGCGTGTGTGTGTGTGTGTGTGTGTGTGTGTGTGGTGTGTGTGTGTGTGTGTGTGTGTGTGTGTGTGTGTGTGTATGTGGCGTGTGTGTGTGTGTGTGTGTGTGTGTGTGTGTGTGAGTGTGTGTGAGCGAGTGTGTGTGTGTGTGTGTGTGTGTGTGTGTGTGTGTGTGCGTGTGTGCGCGCGCGCGCGCACTCGCGTATTCGTGTGCATGTGTAGTATGCGTGCGTCCGTGCGTGCACGTGCAGGCGCCTATACTGTGCACAGAGAGAGAGAGAGAGAGAGAGAGAGAGAGAGAGAGAGAGAGAGAGAGAATTAGAGAGAGAGAGAGAGAGAGAGAGAGAGAGAGAGAGAGAGAGCAAACAAGAGAGCTGAATCTGAATCTGAATCTAAAATCTTTAATGAGGATAACTGAATAAGCATTTCAATACTTTTTTTTCATCAGGTCCTCAAAAACAAAGCAAACCACATCACAAATTAAACAAAGGCCAAGAAAGAGCAGTAAGAGTATGTTAACAATAATATCAGCGATGACAATACAATGAATAATATTAATAAAGAAAGGATCGGGATGCAATAAACAAAATAAAAACAAAGGGGGCAGAGTACATTATATAATCAAGACATAATATCTATTTTAATTACATCACGTTTAATGTACATTTTTTTTCCCTACTTGTAATAAGTCAACGAAAAAGAGAGAGAGAGAGAAAAGAGGGGGTGAGAAAAAGGGAAGAAGGAGAGGAGGGGAGAAAAGAGAGGAGATCAGAGAAAAAGGGGGGTATCATCAGGGAACGAATACATTACAGATATTACCATTTACAAACAGTAAGCAAAGGGAAATTAATTTTAATGCTTAAATAAGTAATCATAGTAGCGCTTGAATGATCCCAAAGGGAATTCTTTGTTTTAAGGGGCTGGGAAATTTCGTTCATTTTTTACCCCCTGGTATTAAAAAAGTATATACGTCAGTTCTAGGAGGGGAAAAGTTGTTTTCTCTCTTTGGTTCGAGTTGTTTTTTGGAGTTTTTCTAGAGATAAATGGACAAGTCATTAACTATTTTGAGAAAAATATGCTTATTGAATTGAATCTCAATTGAAACGGAAAAATATGTAATGTTTGTGTCATAAATTTTAGTGGGGAAAGGGGATTTAGAAGTAAAGTTTGATAGAACCCCTGTAAATGTTTCAAAGGGGTTTTTAAGACATTTTTTACAAGTATCCCGTATTGTGTGAAGTCAAATCTGGTTGTAATTATGCTGGAAAAAAAATTTTTCTAGGTGTTGACCCAGAAGTTTTTATTCTGTTAAACTGAAATAATTTCTTAGAAAGTTAGCGGAGGCAGAAATGTGTAGACCAGGAAAAATTGTAAATTGTTAGCCCAAGCAGTTTGTGACAGTTAACCTTTTAAAACCTGTTTTTATTTTTATTTTGTTAAGACAGTTTTGAAGTTTTGGCGTTTTTTGTCAAATGGAAATTTAAAATTTAACGATTTCTTAGGATGAGGCCAATATTTAGTTTACTCCTTTTTCCCTTTTTGAAAGGGGTCTTTTTGATATCTGCAAGCACCGAGTCGTGTTTTGTTTTTTTAAATTTTTTTGTACTATCATCTAAAATAGTTCACAGTCAATGAACTTTTAACGGAAGACGTTTATATAGACAGGAAAAAAAACGGTCCTGGGGAGCCCCTTGGGGAACACCATGTTTATGGTTGAAAAGGATTTTTTAAATCCTGGAAACAAATTTGTTGTCTGGGTTAGAAAGGATAAAATCGATTGATTGCATCGTGATAAACAATAAATTTAGTTTTTTTAAAAGGAGATTGTGGTCTTTTATCAAATCCCTTTACAAAGTCAAAAAAATAGCCCCAGTCCCAAAGGTCTTTTTTAATATTTTTGTCCCATTTTTTCTACTGGTTTGAGGTGCAGTGGGGAAAAGAATGATTTTTTCTGAAACCATTTTGGGTTTGGGATAAAAAATTAATTTTCTCAAAATGGCTGAATCATTTTTTTTAAATCTTTAAAACGGTTTTGAAGAAAGATAAAATTGTATGGGCCCTGTAGTTTGAAGCATCATTTGGGTCCCCAGATTTAAAGAGAGGAATTATTTTGGCACCCTTTAAAAGTTTGAGGAAAATGAATTTTCAATACCCAAATTATAAATTGGGTTTAAAATGTTCCGAAATGTTTGGAGCGGGTTTTTAAAGTTTTGATTGTCAATATCCAACCCAGAGTTTTAGACGATTTAAAACATAATTCATGGTATATTCAAAAACATTTTGGTTTAAATTAAAAAAGATTTTTATTTTTAAACGCACAAAAATCTTTAAGTAACAGCAAGTCATTCTGAGAGGTTTTCCCTTTACAATCGAATTTAAACTGTCGAAAAGGTTTGTCAATTTGTTGATGGGTTTTGTGAGGGTTTTGAAGATGTTTGTTTTTTTCCTGATAGTTGGTTTCCTCTTTATGATTTAGGTTAGATTTAAAACTTTAATTCGCTAAATTTTTCTTTTCAGAAATTCTTTTTCATCGATTTCTTTTTTCCCGCGTTTCTTGAAGTTTTCATTTTTCCTGTTTGTGAAGAAAATATTGGGTTAAATTTCTAGTGGTTAATTTCTTCTTTAACCATGGGGGTTTTGGGTCTGTGAGTTTTTACTCTTTTCTTTTTGCATGGAGCTGCTTATTAAATACGCAAGAAACGCATCATCCCTTTATCAGAGCCCCGTCAGGGCCCCCTTGTGATAACCTTGAAAAGTTTGTTTAATTAATCAAACAAAAAGAATCTGGATTAATTTTTTGAAACTTCTGTAATTATTTTTTTTTTATGGTAGGATCTGGGAAAATTTTCACGCCTTTCTTACCGGTTAGACAAACGGAAATTTGATCATTAATCCAAAAAAATAGTACAGATGTTTCTAAATATTAAAAGAATTTGAACATAGACAGGTCAAAAATGTTTCTTTTTTTAATGTTTTGCGCGGGGGGGAATTTATTGTTGGGGTTAAAGTTGATGTATCAAAATCTTTTTTCCATGTTTGTATGGTTTTAGAAAGTCGATGTTAAAATCCCCGAGTGTATTATTTCATGGAATGGTCTAATACTTTTCTATCTTTGACTCAAAAGGGAACCTAGTCTTCGCAGGGTTTCTAAAAAACATACCTATTAAATTGGTCTTTTTCCCTTTAGACAACTTAAATCCATATACATTCCAAAAGGTGTTTATCAAAACTTAGTTGTTTTTATTTTTCACTGTTTGAGTATTACGCCACTAACCCCGTTTCGTTTTATTTGAACGTGATCCCATTTACGTAAAAGATTATAACCGGAAAATAGTGACAAAATGGTCGGAAACAATATAGTTAACCTGTTTCAGAAAAAAAAAAACATGAAAAAAAATCGTCTAAATTTCGACAAAATAAGGAACTCGATACTTTTAAAAAAGGGGGTTTTATCCCTTTTTAACCTTTTTTTTTTAAAATTAAATCGTTGGTTCCGGGTTTAAAGGGGTACACCCAAAAAAAATTTTTAAAAAAAGAGAAAGGGGGAAGAGAGAAAAAGGAGAGGGGAAAAGAGAGAGAAAGAGAAAAGGGGGAAAAGAGAGAAAAAAGGGGGGGGGAGAAAGGAAAAAAGAAAAAAAAAGAGGGAAAAGAAGAGAGGGGAAAAAGGGGAGAGGGAAAAAAAAATTTATCATTTTTGTTTTCCCAAAAACCCCCCCAAACGGGTGGAAATGGACCCATTTGATTGTATTTTTCTTTTTTTTAAAAACCACCCCTTTATTTTAAAAATTTTATTTTGTTAAAAATTTAAAAAAGTTGAAAAAGGGCTGGAAAAAAGTAATCGTTCCCCAATTTTTGTTTTTTGGATTAAAAAAAAAATTTAAAAGAGTTTTTTTTCCCCCCCCCCAACAAATTAGGAACCCAAAAGGAAAAGGGGGGGAAGAAAGGGGGGAGGGGGGGGGGGAAATTTTTTTAAAAACATTTAAAAAAAAAAGGGAAAAAAAAAAAAATTTTTTTTTGGGCCCTCATCTATCATACCCTTTTTAATTTTTTTTGAAAAAAAAAAAAATTTTGGGGGAGGAAAATTTTTTTTTTTTAAAAGAAATATTTTTAAGGAATTTTTTTTTGAAGCCCTTTTTATTTTAAAAAACGACCAAAAAAAAAAAAAAAAATTTTTTTTCATTTTTTTTTTTTTTTTCGGTTTTTTGGGGGGTGGGGGGGGGGGGGGGGCGGGGGGGGGGGGGGGGGGTGGGGGGGGGGGGGGGTGGGCGTGGGGAATTTTCCGCGGGGAAAAAGGGGGGGAAAAGGGGAGGAAAATTTTTTTAAGAGAGGGGGGGGAGTGAAAAGAATTTCCTTTAGGGTTTTTTATAGCCCCAATCATAAACCACAACAATAAAAATTTTTAACCAAATTTTATTTAAAAAATTTTTATTTATTAAAAAAGAAAAAAAATAATTAAATAAAAAGGAAGGGGGAAACAAATTTTTATTTAAAAAAAAGAAAAATAATTTTTAAAAGGGGTTGCATTTAAAAAAAATTTTTATTTTTTAAAAAAAAAAAATAATTATTTTTAAGATTTCTTTTAAGAAAAAGGAATTAAAAAAAAATTTAAAAAAATTTTTGAAAGGATGATTTCTTTAAAAGTTCCCTTTATTTTTTTAAAAAATAAAAAAAATTTTTTTAATATTTTTCCAAGAAGAAATTTTGGGAAATAAAAAAGTTTTTTGAGGAAAAAAAATTTTTTTTTTAAAAAAAAAAATAAAGGTTATTTTGGGGGTTTTTTTAAAACCAAAAGCCTTTGATTTATTAAAAAAGGAAAATTTTTTAAATTGTGATATTGCTTTAAAAATCTTTGGTTTTAAAAAAAAAAAGGGTTTAAAAGGGTTTTAATTTTTTTTTCCAAGAAAAAATTGCCTTTTTTTATTAAAAAAAAGGGTAATTTGAAGCGAATGATTTCATTTTAAAACAAAGCCTTTTTTTGATTAAAAAAATGGGAAATTAAGCGAAAGTTTATTTGAAACAAATTTCCGATTTTAAAAAAAAAAAGGAAAAATTTTGGGGTAGCTGAAATTTTTTTTAAACTTGTTATTTTTTAAAAAAAAAAAATAAATTTTGATATAAGAAATTTATTGAAAACTTGCCCTTTTTTTATTTAAAAAAAAAAAAAAAAATTTTGATTTAATGATTGTTTTTTAAAACTTCCTTGATTTGAAAAAAATTTAAAAAAATTTTAAAAAATATGCTTTGGAAAAATTTTTATTGAAAAAAAAGGGGGGTAATTAGGGGCTAATTTTTTAAAAAGCAAATTTTTTGGTTTGAAAAAAAAAAGTTTAGAAACAGGGCTTTTGAAAGCAAAAGTTTTTTATTAAAAAATAAAGGAAAAGATTGAAAATTTTTCCAAAAAATTTTGATTTGGTTAAAAAATTAGGTTTAAAATTTGGGAAAAGCACCCAAACTTTTTTATTTTTAAAAAAATAAAGAATAAATTTTAAAAAGAAATTTTTTTACCAAAAACAAAAGGGGAAAAGATTAAAAAAAAAAAAAAAAAGAAAGAAAAGAACCCAAAGAGGATATTTTTTTGTTCTTTGTTCAGGAAAAACCCCCAATTTGACGCTGGAAGCATTCAAAAAAACCCCCCCGGGAAGTGGGGGGGGGGGGCAACCCTGGGGGGGCGGACCTTTGGGTTTTTCCTTAAAAAATAAGGAAAATTTTTGGTTTTAAAACTACTCGGAAATATGTTTGAAAAACCTAATGGGAAAAAATTTTTTGGGGGTTGGGGACTTTTTTCCTTTTTTTTCCATTTTTTTTAATTTTTTTTTTTTTTTTTTTTGGTTTTTTTTGTCCCTCTTTCCGTGGTTTGTGTTTTTTTTTTTTTTTTTTTTTTGGGGGGTTTTTTGGGGTTTTAAAATCTATTTTTTTTTTTTTTTTTTTTTTTTTTTGGGGGGGGCCCCGCATTTTTTTTGGGGTTTGGGGGTTGGATTTTTTTGTTGTTTTTGGTTTTTTTTTGAAAGTTTTTTGGGGGGGTTTTTTGGGGGTTTTTTGGGGGGTTTTTTGGGGGGGGGAACTTGGGGGTTTTTGGGGGTTTTTTTTTTTTTTCCCCCTTTTCTTTTTTGGGGTTTTTTTCTTTCCGGGGGGGTTTTTTTGGGGCCCCCCATTGGGACATGATAGCTGAATGATTGTCATTCAAAGCAATGCCTTTGATTGATTAAAAAAAGAAAAAGAAAAAAGAAAGAGATAAGTATGACCTTTCTAAAGATGATGATGTTTCTTTGATTCTTATGTTGCAGGTGAAATATTACGTCGACAAAGTTCAGAGCAGTCTGGAGAGACATTCAAAACGAGTCCGCCCGCTGCAACGCCTGGCGGCCTGGAGGGTGTGGCAAGCGTGCGGCAAGCGGGCGGACAGCGTTCGGAACTTACCCGTCAAGGTGGAACTGAAGACCATGATTCTGCCGCTTCTATAACTAACTCACTCACTGCTAGCTGAACTAACGTGCTAGTCAGACCACTGAGCCGACACGCTGAAGACGTGGGATATTATCTTTTTGTAGAGATGTGTCGACTTTTCTTTCTTTTCTCATTTTTTTTTTGTATAGTTTTTTTTTTCTTTCTTTCTTTTTGTTTTTGTTTTTTTGTTTGGTCACAATCTTTCTCGCTGTGTGTGTGTGTGTGTGTGTGTGTGTGTGTGTGTGTGTGTGTGTGTCTGGGTGGGTGTAGGTGGGTGGTGGTGGTGGGGATGAAGGGAGTGCGTGTATGTGTGTGTGTGTGTGTGTGTGTGTGTGTGTGTGTGTGTGGTGTGTGTGCTCCTGAGTGCGTGCGCCCGCAATTGTGTGTGTGTGTGTGTATGTGTGTGTATGTGTGTGTGTGTGTGTGTGTGTGTGTGTGTTGTGTGAACGTGTACACGTGTGTGTGTGTGTGTGTGTGTGTGTGTGTGTGTGTGTGTGTGTGTGTGTGTGTGTGTGTGAACGTGTGTGTGTGTGTGTGTGTGTGTTTTAAAGCTTCATTTTCCCCCCATGTCTACTTACTAGCGTTATGATTCTCACTGATGCCGCTCATTGGGACTCAAGGAGAGGCATCCATCCACATCCAAGTGGCCGAACAGTAAAAACTGGCATAAAAAAATGGGAGCGTGCAGGTGCGCCTGAATTCAAATTGTGCCGAAGAGTGTCACGTTCACAGCGTGGTTTGCTTAGTTTCACGAGCTTTTGGTCTTGAGATTCTCCTCTGGTGGTGTAGGTCTGGGTTTTGCCGATTCTCATTCAAGATCGCCCTCAGGTGGTGTAGGTCTGGGTTTTGCCGATTCTCATTTAAGATCGCCCTCAGGTGGTGTAGGTCTGGGTTTTGCCGATTCTCATTTAAGATCGCCTTCAGGTGGTGTAGGTCTGGGTTTTGCTGATTCTCGTTTGAGATCGTCCTCAGGGGCAGTAACTCTGGTCTTTCGGATTTTTTTTTTTCAAATAGATATGTCCATGGCCCGGCAGGTTCTGGTCGGGATGTCTGCCTCAAATGATATGTTTCTTCGTCAGGCCTGTTCTGGTTGTAACATCTTCCTCAGGTGGAATAGATCATTTAACGCCCATCTTGCGGGGAATACGAGAAGACGGGATTAAGTGGTTGCTCGTTCCTCGTTTTCGTCGTCCTGAGTGTTGTTTTCCATGCCTGAAGAAGACCTAAGAGGTGGAAACGCGTCGTGTTTTGTCTTGTAATTCATTTGTCCATCTTGATTGGCGGAGTTACTTCAAAGACCTTTTAAAATTGGGAATAGATCCATGTCAGGCTGGCCTGGAGGTTTTTTTTTGTTTTTTTTTTCTCAGGTGAAGTAGTTACAGGAAGGGTGATTCTAGCCTTGAAATCCGCCGCAGACGGAGTAGGTTTAAAGCCGAACTTGATTATGATTTCAAAATCCCCCTCAGGTAAAAACAGTTCTGAAGGAGACTGTTTCTGATGTTGAGGCCTTCCACGCAGGTGGAGCAGCTGTGAACAAGGTCGGCAGCCGATGTTCTTCAGGTGAAGAAGTCGTAGTTCAGACCGGTTCTGGTCGTGGCGTCTTCCTCAGACGGCGTAGTTCAGCATCAGGTCTTTTTTACAGTCGTAAGATATTCCTCAGGTGGAGTGGTTTGGGGTGATGCTGGTTGTGGGTCTTGAGACTTCTTTCAGGGGGAGCGCTTCTGCGTCAGCCTTGGTCGGTCTTGTGAGGTGTGGTTTTTTTTTTAGCTACGGTTGGTTACGGCCTTAAGGTTGTCCTAAGGTAAAGGAACTCTGGCAGAGACTGTCTTGCCTTGCCTTGCGCCCTTAACTCCTTATGGAGTCGTAGGGCGCCGCCTTGATGCACTGTACACCACTTTCCTCCATCTGTCCCGGTCATGAGCGAGAGCCTGGGTTTCAGCAAAAGGTTTACCTGTCCACTCTGCAATATTGTCCGCCCATTTTTTCTTCTCTCTGCCTCTCCTTCTGCTCCCCTCCACGGTTCCCTGAAGGATTATTTTCGATAGGCCACTGGATCTTGTTGTGTGACCATACCATCTCAGATTCAGTTTCTTCACTGTAGTGAGCAGATCTTCATAGGGGCCTAACTGTTTCTGGATGGTCTGTCGGATTTTTTCGTTGGTTATGTGGTCCAAGTAGGAGATGCCCAGGATGTTTCGATAGCATCTCATCTCCATTGTTTCTATCTTCTTTTGCAGCTCTGCTGTGAGGGTCCATGTCTCACAAGCGTACAGGAAGATCGACAATACCAGCGTACGCACGAGTCGAAGAGACTAGTTCTGTTTAGAATGAGAGGAGGTCAGTTACCGCCAAGGACACAGACAAACAGAGTACAGGACAAGGCACAATGCAATTTCGACCTCTTGGGTCTTCTTCAGGCGAAAACAAATAACATTTAGGACAGTGACAACGAAGAACGAGAAACCGCTTATCTTCTCATGTTCGCATTACGATTCAGTGTCTTGTCCTGTACTCTTGTTTGTCTGTGTCCTTGGCGGTAACTGACCCCCCTCTCGTTCTAATTTTTGCTTCATTTTCCGCCCTCAGTCACTCCGTTTTGAGACTAGTTCTGTTCGTGACACCCCTCCGCAGATGGAGAAGTTTTCTATGGCGTTGCCTCAGGTCTTAAAATCTTTCTCAGGTGGAATAGTTCTGTAGGAGACTTTTCGGGGTCTGGGGATTTCTCTGGGATGGAGTGGTTGATGTGTGACAGGCAGGATCTGCTCCAAAGATCTTCCTCAGATGGAGTCGTTGTGAGACAGGCTGGATCTGCTCCAAAGATCTTCCTCAGATGGAGTCGTTGTGAGACAGGCTGGACCTACTCCAAAGATCTTCCTCAGATGGAGTCGTTGTGAGACAGGCTGGACCTGCTCCAAAGATCTTCCTCAGATGGAGTCGTTGTGAGACGGGCTGGATCTGCTCCAAAGATCTTCCTCATATGGAGTCGTTGTGAGACAGGCTGGATCTACTCCAAAGATCTTCCTCAGATCTTCCTCAGATGGAGTCGTTGTGAGACAGGCTGGACCTGCTCCAAAGATCTTCCTCAGATGGAGTCGTTGTGAGACAGGCTGGATCTACTCCAAAGATCTTTCTCAGATGGAGTCGTTGTGAGACAGGCTGGATCTACTCCAAAGATCTTCCTCAGACGGAGTCGTTGTGAGACAGGCTGGACCTACTCCAAAGATCTTCCTCAGATGGAGTCGTTGTGAGACAGGCTGGATCTACTCCAAAGATCTTCCTCAGACGGAGTCGTTGTGAGACAGGCTGGATCTGCTCCAAAGATCTTCCTCAGATGGAGTCGTTGTTAGACAGGCAGGATCTACTCCAAAGATCTTCCTCAGATGGAGTCGTTGTGAGACAGGCTGGATCTGCTCCAAAGATCTTCCTCAGATGGAGTCGTTGTGAGACAGGCTGGACCTACTCCAAAGATCTTCCTCAGATGGAGTCGTTGTGAGACAGGCTGGATCTACTCCAAAGATCTTCCTCAGACGGAGTCGTTGTGAGACAGGCTGGATCTGCTCCAAAGATCTTCCTCAGATGGAGTCGTTGTTAGACAGGCAGGATCCACTCCAAAGATCTTCCTCAGATGGAGTCATTGTGAGAAAGGCTGGATCTGCTCCAAAGATCTTGCTCAGATGGAGTCGTTGTGTGACAGGCTGGACCTGCTCCAAAGATTTTCCTCAGATGGAGTCGTTGTGAGACAGGCTGGATCTACTCCAAAGATCTTCCTCAGACGGAGTTGTTGTGAGACAGGCTGGACCTGCTCCAAAGATCTTCCTCAGATGGAGTTTGTTGTGAGACAGGCTGGATCTACTCCAAAGATCTTCCTCAAAATCTTCCTCAGATGGCGTCGTTGTGAGACAGGCAGGACCTACTCCAAAGATCTTCCTCAGATGGAGTACTTCTGGATTAGGCTGGTTCTGGTCTTCACATCCTCCTCAGGGAAGTAATTCTAATCGAGAACGCTTCCGCCCTTGAACTCTTCCTCAGCTGGAGACGTTGTGGATGAGACTGTTTCTGGTTTGTGGGAGACTTTGCTCAGGTGGAGTCGGTTCGGATGAGACAAGTGTTCTTCTGGTCTGTAGTCAGAAGTCTCAAGGTTAGGCCCCCTGCTGATGACTCTAAGCCAGCCAGGTGTTAATCCCTCACTGATTAATCCCTCACTGATTAATCGTAAGCCATTATGATAGATATGATGAAAATCAATCCGCTGTTTTGGAACGACTGTTTGTTAATCCCTCACTGATTATCGTAAGCCATTATGATAGATATGATGAAAATCAATCCACGGTTTTGGAAATGACTGTTTTGTTAATCCCTCACTGATTATCGTAAGCCATTATGATAGATATGATGAAAATCAATCCGCGGTTTTGGAACGACTGTTTTGTTAATCCCTCACTGATTATCGTAAGCCATTATGATAGATATGATGAAAATCAAGCTGCGGTTTTGGAACGACTGTTTTGTTAATCCCTCACTGATTATTGTAAGCCATTATGATAGATATAATGAAAATCAAGCCGTGGTTTTGAACGACTGTTTTTGTTAATCCCTCACTGATTATCGTAAGCCATTATGATAGATATGATGAAAATCAAGCCGCGGTTTTGGAACGACCGTTTTGTTAATCCCTCACTGATTATCGTAAGCCATTATGATAGATATGATGAAAATCAAGCCGCGGTTTTGGAACGACCGTTTTGTTAATCCCTCACTGATTATCGTAAGCCATTATGATAGATATGATGAAAATCAAGCCGCGGTTTTGGAACGACTGTTTGTTAATCCCTCACTGATTATCGTAAGCCATTATGATAGATATGATGAAAATCAAGCCGCGGTTTTGGAACGACTGTTTTGTTAATCCCTCACTGATTATCGTAAGCCATTATGATAGATATGATGAAAATCAATCCGCGGTTTTGGAACGACTGTTTTGTTAATCCTCAACTGATTATCGTAAGCCATTATGATAGATATGATGAAAATCAATCCGCGGTTTTTGGGAAAGACTGTTTTGTTAATCCCTCACTGATTATCGTAAGCCATTATGATAGATATGATGAAAATCAATCCGCGGTTTTGGAACGACTGTTTTGTTAATCCCTCACTGATTATCGTAAGCCATTATGATAGATATGATGAAAATCAATCCCGTTTTGGAACGACTGTTTTGTTAATCCCTCACGATTATCGTAAGCCATTATGATAGATATATGAAAATCAATCCGCGGTTTTTGGAACGACTGTTTTGTTAATCCCTCACTGATTATCGTAAGCCATTATGATAGATATGATGAAAATCAATCCGCGGTTTTGGAACGACTGTTTTGTTAATCCCTCACTGATTATCGTAAGCCATTATGATAGATATGATGAAAATCAATCCGCGGTTTTGGAACGACTGTTTTGTTAATCCCTCACTGATTATCGTAAGCCATTATGATAGATAAAGATGAAAATCAATCCGCGGTTTTTGGGAACGACCGTTTGTTAATCCCTCACTGATTATCGTAAGCCATTATGATAGATATGATGAAAATCAATCCGCGTTTTGGAACGACCGTTTTGTTAATCCCTCACTGATTATCGTAAGCCATTATGATAGATATGATGAAATCAATCCGCGGTTTTGGAACGACCGTTTTGTTAATCCCTCACTGATTATCGTAAGCCATTAAAGATAGATATGATGAAAATCAATCCGCGGTTTGGAACGACCGTTTTGTTAATCCCTCACTGATTATCGTAAGCCATTATGATAGATATGATGAAAATCAATCCGCGGTTTTGGAACGACCGTTTTGTTAATCCCTCACTGATTATCGTAAGCCATTATGATAGATATGATGAAAATCAATCCGCGGTTTGGAACGACCGTTTTGTTAATCCCTCACTGATTATCGTAAGCCATTATGATAGATATGATGAAAATCAAAACCGCGGTTTTGGAACGACCGTTTTTTTAATCCCTCACTGATTATCGTAAGCCATTATGATAGATATGATGAAAATCAATCCGCGGTTTTGGAACGAAACCCTTTTGTTAATCCTCACTGATTATCGTAAGCCATTATGAAGATATGATGAAATCAATCCGCGGTTTTGGAACGACCGTTTTGTTAATCCCTCACTGATTATCGTAAGCCATTATGAAAAGAATGATGAAAATCAATCCGCGGTTTTGGAACGACCGTTTTGTTAATCCCTCACTGATTTTTCGTAAGCCATTATGATAGGTATGATGAAAATCAATCCGCGGTTTTGGAACGACCGTTTTGTTAATCCCTCACTGATTATCGTAAGCCATTATGATAGATATGATGAAAATCAATCCGCGGTTTTGGAACGACCGTTTTGTTAATCCCTCACTGATTATCGTAAGCCATTATGATAGATATGATGAAAATCAATCCGCGGTTTTGGAACGACTGTTTTGTTAATCCCTCACTGATTATCGTAAGCCATTATGATAAATATGATGAAAATCAATCTGCGGTTTTGGAACGACTGTTTTTGTTTCTATGTTTGTTTTGTTCTGGTTTTATTTGTCGTTGCCGGAAACAAAGAGGAAGCTGGGCATCTCTTTAAAACTCGGTGCCCAGATGGTCTTTTTTCTATTTTTTTTTTCTCCAAAAAGGAGGTGTGCAAGCACAAGTGCGTGTGAATGTGTGTATGTAGATGTATGTGCGCGTGCATACATGCATGCGTGAATGTGTGTGTGTGTGTTGTGTGTGTGTGTGTGTGTGCGAGAGAGAGAGAGAGAGAGAGCGAGAGCGAGCTTGATATTAACTATGAATGTATTTCGTATTTATGTTTTACTTTTGGTTAATGTGACGTATCAAGTGTATTTTCATAAAATTAGTAAACAAAATACACATGAATGAATGTGTATGGGTGCACAGGCATGTATTTTGTACAGGTCAATTCATATGTATTATATCATTGTGTCATACAGCCTGGAATTCACCAGCAAATAAGTGCGTTTGTCAACAACTAACAGACCTACATTCTAAACATTCTGCTTCTACATGCTTGGCCTTGTACAGTCTGACATATGAATTTTGCTCGATGCAGAATTGGATTAATTAGAAACTGACGCAGAAATCGATAAATGTATGTTAATAATGCACAAGTTTATTATTTCACATTACATGATGCGAAAAACAAACAAAGAAACAAAGTCACGATCATTTGATGTGATTACGTCATGCAGGTTCACTCATACATAGTGTATAGCGTGCAAGCTTGAGAGAGAGAGAGAGAGAGAGAGGAGAGAGAGAGAGAGAGAAGAGAGAGGAGAGAGAGAGAGAGAGAGGAGAGAGAGAGAGAGTAGTGTATGCTTTACAAGTTGACAAATGAAAATTGTATGCTTTATAGTTTCACACATGAATTTTACCTGCTTTACAAATGGATATGTATGCCTTATACGTTGACAAATGAATGGTGCATGTTTCACAACTTGACAAATGGATGTTGTATGCCTTACAAGTTGACAAACTAATGTTGAGTGCATTACAACTTAACAAATGGACGTTGAATGCTGTATAGGTTGATAGATGAAAGTTGTATGATTTACAACTTGACGCATGGATATTATGCCTTACCAATGAACGCTGTTTGTAATACAACTTGATGGATGGACACTGTATGGCCTCCAAATTGTCAAAATGGATGGGGTATGGATCACAACTTGACAAATGGATACGGTATGCTCGACAGGTTGAATAATGAATGTTGCATGCTTTACAGGCAAATGGATATTGCATACCTGCAAGTTGACAAATGGGTTTTTGTCAATAAAGATTCATGTTGAATGCCTTACAAGCCGACACATGGAGGATGTATATGGCACAAATGTACAAAAGGATGTTGTATGCCTTCCAAGTTGACAAATACATGTGGTGTATGGTGCAAATTGACCGATGGAAATTATACGACTTTTGAGTTGAAATGGATGTTCTTCACCGCACAAGTGGATGAATGAAAGAAACAAAACAAATCACAAGACAAAACACGACGCGTTTCGACCTCTTTGGTCTTCTTCAGGCAAGACACACAACATTATGTTGCGTGGACCTTGGTGGACATTGTTTACGGCACAACTTGAGAGATGATGACGTTGTATGCGTATCTTACACGTTGGTTGCTGGATGCTCCTGATTGCACGTGTTGACGAGTACATGTTATTACATAAGCTTTAAATGTTAGCAGTTGGGTTATGTTTTGCTCAAGGTGACAGAAGCGTGTTGTTGGTCAAACACATTGACATGGATGTGCTAGATGATACAGGTGGGGTGTTGTAGGCCTTCTCCCTGGACTGCCGGACGTTTGAGATGATACAGGTGGGGTGTTGTAGGCCTTCTCCGTGGACTGCCGCATGTTGCATATTTGGTAAGATGACAGGTGAATATAGTAGTATATGATACAAGCTGACAAGTGGCTGTTGTGTCTCTGCACGTTGACTGGCGGATGTTCTTCCACGCACAAGTTGACAGTGAATGTTGTATGCCCTGTACACCGACTGCTGGATGTTGTTTAATGTGCAAGTGTTGACAGGTGGATGTTGTATGGCCTATACACCGACTGCTGGATGTTGTTTAATGCACAAGTGGGGTAATGGATTGGGTTGTTGTACATTTCCCACACTGACAGACAGATTCTGTCTATCTAACAAGCTGACCAGTGGACTGTTGTGTATCACACGAAACGACAAAAGGGCACTACATGCCTGAATTAAGGTTAAGGACGTACATGGATAGTGAGGGTCTACCGTCACACATATTGACTTTGTAACACTCTCTTCCTCCCTGACCCCCCCCCCCCCCCCCCGCACCATCCCCCCCGTGAGGGTCTACCGTCACACTTATTGATGTTGTATCACCCTCTTCCCCCCCCCCCTCCACCCACCATCTTTATTAGGCCACCCACCATCTTTATTAGGCCACCCACCATCTTTATTAGGCCACCCACCATCTTTATTAGGCCACCCACCATCTTTATTAGGCCACCCACCATCTTTATTAGGCCCATTAGACTGATGTTGCAAAAACTGACACTGAACATGTGTCTTACAGATTCAATGTACTGTGTACGCTGTCGAGTAAATCTTGTAAACTGGTTGATCAAAGGGTGATGTTTATTGCACGGATCAACAGACGGATGACGGATGTCGTTACGTCCACCAAAGAAGTTGTGTTTTCAATCACGTCTGTTAGTTTGTTGTTTGTTTGTCTGTCTGCAATACAACAAACGCACGCGCGCGCACAGGCGCCTGCGCACACACTCACACATACTCACAGACAGACAGACACACACACACACACAGACACACACACATTTAGTGGAGAGAGCAAATTGGAGTAATAAAGTATTGGTTCGGATCGGTGATGTGGATGGTGATCGAAGGGCAGACTGAAGATCGGTTGAGCAAGATGATTACTGGAAATTATCCTCTGAACGTGAAGACTGTAAAGCTACTGTTTTCGAATCGTTCACCATCGATGACATACTGTATTTTCATGGAATATGAAAATTCTCATGATGTAAATCTTGATATTTCTTATTTTTTTAAAAAGCATATGGAAAAGTAACTCTTTTGCTTCTTTCCTACTATCACTTCTGCATTTTCATGGAATATGAACACTCTTATGATGTAAAGGCTGAAGTTTCTTATTTAAAAAAAAAAAAGTGTTCGTATCTACTATTATTTCCACTGAGGGATCAACAATTTGTTTTCACCCTTGATCTAACTTGCTCACAGGTTTACTACTACGACTACTTCTTCTTCTTCTTCTTCTCCACGTCTTCTTCTTCTTCTCCCATGTATTCTTCTTCTTCTTCTACTTCGTCTTCTTTCTTCTTCTTCTTCATCTTCTTTCTTTTTCTTCACCTTCTTCTTCTCCTTCGTCTTCTCCTTCCTCTTTTTCTTCTTCTCCTTCGTCTCCTCCTCCTTCTCCTCTTCCTCCTTCTTCTTCTTCTATTTTTTTTTCATGAAGCCAACCGAATAATGGTATTATTTTTCTTTTCAGTTTCCAGTAAACACACCAACTTTTTTCTTTTTTTTTTTTTTTTTTTTCCATCATACTTTTTGGTGAATCTAGGAGAACTAACAAATAAACGTTAGAGAGGAAGGCAGCTGGAAAATGGAAGAAAAAAAAAGAAAGAAAGAAAAAAGAACGATTAATAAGGAGTTGAGAAAGGAAAGACAAGAAGGATAATCCTTGCATCTTCAGTGTCATTTCCAGCTGCATTACCCCCCCTTGCTGGCTCTCCATAGTCGGCCAAATATCATTTATCCTGTTGCAGCCCCCAGGACGGGCAGTCTACAGGAAGCAGTCACTGTCAAGCTGTCTTGGGAGAACCCACCAGACGTGACACTGCAGAGCTGAGTCACTTCAATGGTGTTCACTGGTGCTTGTTCTGATCAAACATGTTTGTTGTCCGTCGAGACAACGAAGACAATCTAGTCATCTTGGGATCAGGGGTGAGTGCGTAGATGGCTGGTCAGGCCGATCTGCGCCCGGAAAGATTTATCACAGTACGGACCGGGGATGGTGGCAGCAGTTAGAGATCTGTTGACACTGGTCTTCCTGATCATCCTGCGCTGCTCAGCTGCAGCAATTCTGTTGCCTTCACAGGTCTCTGCACCTTTGCGGACAACTGATCGCCACCCATCTCTGTCCTGGTGCAGTCTGCTCCCATGTTGTGTGGCTGATGTTGAAGGCCTTCAGGGAGGATTTGAGGCTGTCTTTGAAACACTTCCTCTGGCCTCATGAGAGCGTTTGCCCTGTTGCAGTTCGCCAAACAATAGTTTCTTTGGCAGCCGATGGTCCGGCATGCGAACTATATGACCTGCCCAGTGAAGCTGTGACTGATCAAACATACGCAGGATAGCACATACTGAGCCTCCTACCAGCTCAGAAGCAGTCACTATCAAGCTGTCATGGGGAAACCCACCAGAGGTAACACTGCAGAGCGGAGTCACTTCAGTGGTGTTCACTGGTGCCTGTTCTGATCAAACGCATGCAGGATAGCACATACTGAGCGCCCTACCAACTTTGACCTTAACTCACTAAGGGCATAGACATGGAGAGGAGGGGAACAAAAATCAAAACTGAGGTGACCGTGAAAGTGGGGCATGACGGGGCACAGAAGCTGAGACTGTTTAAGCTTATCCAGTGATGTTGATGGTATCCAATGATGTTGATGGTATCCAATGATGTTGATGGTGCTGTGAACTGTCAAGTTGGTAAGAGACGGCATGACAGGGCTGCACTCTTACTCTTCCTTTCACAATGTATCCAAGCATCAACCAGGCCTGAGAGATACAGACACCTGCAGTGCTGGTCAAGAAATCTGATCAACACTCACAACAGAGGCACATCCATCATACAGATGAAACTGGATTGTGATTTTTACAGTCTTCCTCTTTGAGCTCGCAGCACACCTTACTCTGTGCATAAGAGCTTGTCGGGGCCGAACCAACAAATGAACGTCTCTGATGGGAATTGAACCAAAGACTTTCCTGCCTACAAATCTGTCTGGACACCTCGCCCACTGGGCCAATGCAGGTGGAAATAAATGCTACACCCTGAGAATAAAAATCAGCAAATTAAGAAAACATTTTGAGTGGGGACATGGGGAGGAAGGGGAGAGGGTGGGCAGGCGGGGGAAGGAAAAGTGTGTGTGTGTGTGGGGGGGGGGGGGGGGGGGTAGGGGAGCGATGATTTAGTGCCCTTACGAGATCATGATCTTCACAATATGTACAACACAACATTCTTTCATTCAAAATGAAACAGCTCAAGGCAGACATATAGGAAACAATGTATTCAGATGGAAATAAAGTCGATCAGCAACAAACATGTTTTCCCTGGTTTTCTTTTTTTTTTTTGTACTTTTTTTTTCCAAACATTTTTCTTTAAAATCAATGTTTTTCTAAAAACAAAATTGTGTACTGTGATTTCTAAATAAAAAAAATCATGAACCCCCCCCCCTCCCTCCCCCCCAGCTTGCCAGCTATAATGATGGTATATTGAGGTCATAGTTGTATGAAATATAGAAAATCTATAGATTTTCAAAGTAGAAAACAAAGAAACCCCAAACAAATGTATTGCAGATTTTTTTTAAATTGTGCTCTTTTATCCTTTTTTTTGCCACCCTGTTTAGACAAGAGGTAGGAATAAGGAAGACTATAACAGAAGCAGCATCTTTGATAAACAAAGCGACGAGGAAATAATTGCATTTAACTGCAATCATAAACCAACAACCACTTTTTTCCCAACAACAAAAATGACGTATGATCTCCAAATAAACAAAAACAACTTTATGCACTCGGTAATATTTTTAACAAGCACTCAAGATACATGGATTAAATGAATTCTTTTTTTTTTTCATTCTCGGAAGTAATAATGTAAGATAGACTGGTGTTGTGAATAGTAACACTGTATCACATCATAAACATATAAACACACACACACACACACACACACAACACACACATATCCCACCATCACCCACCACCACCCCACACACATATATACACATGCATACACTTCATCAAGATCATACAAACCATAGCAACACCAACACAATTTACACAAGATAACAAATAAACTGCAAGTTGGAAAAAACAACAACAGACATACATAGTTATGGCTGAGAAAAATGACAAAACTGTTCATTTAGTTATTCATTCCATGACGTAGGGGTCACAGCCAAAGCTGCAATAACTTCCATGTTTCCTGTCTGTCTCAGTGCACAGGTTGAGAATAAAGGGTGTGGTCATTCTGAACTGTAAAATGGAACTGTTGAAAAACATCACTCAATGTGCATTTTTTTCTTTATCACAGTCACATAAAAAAACAAAAACAAACGCAGTTGCTCCATTGTAGTGCATACCCACAATTCCTATGTGACAGTCGTCCAGGATCAAAATATAGACGAGACCGGTTCATGGACATCAGTGAAACACTCTCTCGCTCTCTCAACACACACACACACACACGCAAACACACATACTTTCACACAAAACACACACACACACACACACACACACACACACACACACACACATGCATTATACTACCCCATCTTTCCCCAAACTCTCTTCTCAAAAGTTCGCAGTAGTAAACATCTCATCCATTTTAACGCTTCTATCTCTTCTGTCTCTTGTAATGCATAAAGAGAACTTTCAGAGAAAAATGAGACATCAACCAAAATTGAATGATAAATGTACATTTGTCATCATCAGATAACAGTGGGAATGCCACTTCATTGAAATTTTATGGCAAACGTACATTTATCACCAGATTAAAGCGAGAGACACACTTCATCGAAATTTCGTGGATTACATACATTTGTCATCAGGATTTTTCACTCCAGTCCCTGGAGAAGATCGTTCCAAAACCACAGGATAACTCCTGTTAAATCTGGTGTTCAATTTCTTGAATGTTTTGTTTTGAGTTGATATGCTGAGTTACAAGATTTTCATTTCTTTGCTGATGCAGAATAACTAAGTGTTATATAAAATTTTTTTTAAAAAAAAACCTTCATCATTATTGCTTGTACCAAAACAGGGCTTGGACTTACCAGAATGTGTCAGTGTCACACCCTTCTAGGGGAGCTCATTCTCCTGGAAGGTGAAAAAAGGATTACTCTGTAGGGTCAATTTATTGTTTTTGTTCCATCTTTCCCGTCAACTCTACCCAGTTGGGTTAGATTATACAGTACAGAGGATTAAGTTGAAAAATTTATTAAAAAAAAAAAAAAAAATTATGGAGAAAACAGGGGTGGGGGACACTTTTCTCCCGTTTTCATTTTTTCCTGTTGATGATTGCAGACATTTATTCTTCAGCCACTTCCTGTTGTTACCATAACAAATGTGGTGCATGACTCTCCGACATTCCTATGAAGTTGACTGACAGTTTTTTTTCAAGATGCAGAATAACATAATCAAAGCTGTGAGTTTGCTTGTAACATTGCATGACAGAGTTGTAAACACCCGTTGGTGGATTGGAGGTGATCCACGTCCTGCATTCCTTAACATCATTTCATTTTGCTTGATAGCAAAACAGTCGTAGATCAGAAAGGCTTGGACAACAACAACAAGAAGAATAACAGCAACAAAACGACATCAACAAAAAAAAAAGCCAACAAGAACAGAAATGAAGACAAAACCAAGAAAGAAAAAAAAAAAGAAAAAAAAATTGCAAGAGAAACACGGTGCATTGAAAATGGTTTTACCATGTGATTTACAATACTGATCAGCAAAAACAGAGACAAGCTCCAAATAAACACCCTTGGAGAACGTATTATGCTTCAATTGTTTCATCTTTTCATCGTGTCCTATAAATTTCAGTCGGATGAATTTATAGATTTTTATTCTACCAGCAAACAACTGAATGTTCTGTCGATAGCATACCACCTGTGGACAAATCAACGCAAATGCTGGTTGACAGCATTGTGAGTTTGTGCTTCACACACTCTTTCTTTGTTTCTGTTTGTTTGGTTTGGTTTGGTGGAGCTGCTAAACTAGCATGTCATCATCTTGAGACATCTGAAGAGCTGAATCGCCTGCCCCTGTAATCTAGAATTAACACACAAACAAAACAAAAAAAAACAAAAAAGGGAGCTCTAGCTGTCAAATACTGACCTGGTACAGGTAAACTAGATGAGTCAACTGGCATTGATCGAAATTCGATGTGTGTCATTCATTCCATACTAACAAAGCAAAAATGAACGAAATAGATACAAGAACAGGTTTCTGCATTTGTGAACTAAAGTAAAAAAAAAAAAAAGAATGATTGTTGCTTTTTTTTTTTTCCCTTTCATTTCTTTGTTCATTTGCTTGTTTGAAAAGAGACATCACACACCTGCATGGTTAGGCTAACTGGTGAGCATTTTTACACTGAAACAGAAAGACCTGTCTACTATCACACACAAAAATATACAAATAAATAAACCCCATCCAACCAAAGCCAGGACCACAAAGAACACACACCTGAGATTGAGAAGTGACTTCTGAATTTGTGTGTTTTGCTGACTATTTTCCCTTTCAAACGAACTTCATGAAAAACCACATGTCGTCTACTTCCGATCAGTTCTTGGAGAATGATGTCGTTCCAGTGTGTCTCCACAGGAGAGATGGACACAGTCAGACTGTGAAACCGTGAGTGTACAGTCAAGATCCTAACAGCCTATTTGTACAGGAAGATGTGTCTGAAGTTCTGGCACTATTCTGGCACTATTCTGGCACTATTCTGGCACAATCTGCTTCCTTAGTTTGTCTTTCTGCATCATCTGCACCCGCTTCCGTCTTTCTGTGGCTTTGTTGCCCACCGACTGCGGCAGCGCCGGCAGGGAGGCTGAATCCTGGACCACTGCTGCTTCAGATCTGGAATTTTAAAGAAAAGCACACATGGTGGGGGTAACATACCCACATCAGATTTGGATAGGTGTGGGGAAAAACTCATCAAAATGTAGAAAAAAAATGCAGTTCATTTAAGAAAAAAAAAAAAAGAAGCCTCATTCACATTTGAAGTAGAAAATGCACACTTCAGATGAAGAGAAGAAAATGGACTCTTCAGATGTGGAGGGAAAAAACTGCTACAGATTTGGAAGAAACCTCACCCTTTTTCAATTATGGAGGATAAAAAGCAACTCTTCAGCTATGAAAAGGAAAGTGATTTTCAGATCTGGGGAAAAAAAACATGGATAATTTCAGATGTGGAAGGGGAGAAGAAAAGCAGTGATGCACTAATATCATGTAAAAGCTAGTTACTTGCGATGGGAATTGAATCCATCTCATACACCCAAGATGTGCAGTGTGATGACCCTTTCTCAAAATGGTATTCAAGAAATAAACCATGCAGCACTTAATCTCTCCAGCACCACTGTATGAATTTTTGTATGCGAACGACCCTTTCACCTAAGCATGAATGACCCTGTCACAGACCTATCCCAGCATTCACGCACTGATGACACAGGTTCATCCTATACATATCAAAAACAGATGCACTGAAATTCAGTGCCTTTTTTTTCTCTTTCCTAACTCAAGCTGTTTTTACAGTACTCTCTTTAAATATTTTAAACTTATCACTTTTAATGAAATGCCATTATTGCTTTTCAGTAAAACAGAGGTAAATTATCAAAGTTTCTGCCAAAATGTCGGCAAACATGCATCAATTTTATGGTAAGAATCCACTGAACTTGGACAGAAAGGAAATATTGATGCTGAGGTTGGTGTGTGATATCTTTTGATGCAGCGGTTTGTGAAGGAGCAAACATCCAAAGGGACATAACCAGTCTGCACACTCCTCATACGTTCATGGTGTATGTGTATGCAGCAAGTCATAATGATGCTGTGGACATCTTCAGATGACCTTCAAAAATCCCTCACTCCACAGTGATGTGACAACATTGAAACTCTGATGCCCTGCTTTAACAAGCCGTGACATGCAGAAATCATGATTTTGTTTTTCCAATGCTCACATCAGATTCGTTGCAAGGGAAACTACACAGACCTTTTAGCTTGACCATTTAACTAACTATACACAGTTCTTTCCCATGGACTGAAAAATAATGTATTTTTCTCTCTCTGATAGATTTTTTTCTCAGTGGCTTTTTTACGACATCATAACCCAATCAAGCAATACCAAATTGAGGCAAGTTTTTCATAAAATCATGATGGACAATCATAGCAAATAACTTTAAAAGTGTAGAAAAAAAAATCAGATGTATACATACATATGTATACATATGTGCATGCATGGATACACACACACACACAGACACACAGACACACACATGCATGGACATACACACACACATGCATGCGCGCACGCACACATGCATGCTTGCTCGCACACAAACATGCACACACACACACACACTGACACACACACACACAGAGACAGACAGATAGACAGACAGACAGACACACACACACACAGATACGCACACACACAAACACACATGTACAAGAAAAGACAAGTACACACACACATAAAACGCAAATGCATGCATGTGTGCTGAAACACACATACACACACACACACACACACACACACACACCCCTGTGTGCTCACACACATTACAAGACGAAGATACACCCAATCACATATTATGTGCACAGCCCCCCCCCCCCCCCCACCTCCAGACCCCAACACAACACAACACACACACACAAGTCCACAACTTACAGCGGCTGACCGCGCTCCTTGACGGAGATCTTGGGCAAAGCGCTCTTCGAGCCGGCCGCGGACTGCCTCCCTTTCTTGTCGTCCTCCGGGACGTAAGCCTTGGCCAGCAGGTAGGCGTCCGGCGTCCATTTGTGGGAGTACAGCACGTCACGCAGGTCCGACTTGAGGCTCTCCAGCTGCCGACACCACCATGTCATAAGTTAGTGGTGTATGTCATGTCATAGTCGTACTGCCCATACTGCCTTTGAAGAGATCATTTCTCTATGTATTTGTAACACCTGCCACACACAAACATTGTTAGGTACCTCGCAAACAATCAAAGTCATGTCTGAATAGACTTCTCGCAAAGCCAGCCCCCCCCCCCCTCCCCCCCCCCCACACACACACACACATACATGCACACATGCAAACCAGCAACATGATCTTACGATTAGGATCAGCAGTTTGGTTTTGTTTCCTTCCCAAGGTTCTCAAGAGCACATCTGTTCTGAATCATTATCGATGGCTGGCTCATTTGTTAACAACCTGTTCATCTCTATTGATGTGCACTCAGTGTTCATCACTATTGATGATGTGCACTCAGTGTTCATCTCTATTGATGTGCACTCAGTGTTCATCTCAATTGATGATGTTCACTCAGTGTTCATCTCTATTGATGATGTTCACTCAGTGTTCATCCCTATTGATGTGCACTCAGTGTTCATCTCGATTGATGATGTGCACTCAGTGTTCATCTCTATTGATGATGTTCACTCAGTGTTCATCTCTATTGATGTGCACTCAGTGTTCATCTCGATTGATGATGTGCACTCAGTGTTCATCTCGATTGATGATGTGCACTCAGTGTTCATCTCTATTGATGATGTGCACTCAGTGTTCATCTCTATTGATGATGTGCACACAGTGTTCATCTCTATTGATGATGTGCACTCAGTGTTCATCTCTATTGATGTGCACTCAGTGTTCATCTCTATTGATGATGTGCACACAGTGTTCATCTCTATTGATGTGCACTCAGTGTTCATCTCAATTGATGATGTGCACTCAGTGTTCATCTCTATTGATGATGTGCACTCAGTGTTCATCTCGACTGATGTGCACTCAGTGTTCATCTTTATTGATGATGGGCACTCAGTGTTCATCTCTATTGATGATGTTCACTCAGTGTTCATCTCTATTGATGATGTTCACTCAGTGTTCATCTCTATTGATGATGTGCACTCAGTGTTCATCTCGACTGATGTGCACTCAGTGTTCATCTTTATTGATGATGGGCACTCAGTGTTCATCTCTATTGATGATGTTCACTCAGTGTTCATCTCTATTGATGATGTGCACTCAGTGTTCATCTCGATTGATGATGTTCACTCAGTGTTCATCTCTATTGATGATGTGCACTCAGTGTTCATCTCTATTGACGATGGGCACACAGTGTTCATCTCTATTGATGATGTGCACTCAGTGTTCATCTCTACTGATGATGGGCACACAGTGTTCATCTCTATTGATGATGTGCACTCAGTGTTCATCTCTACTGATGATGGGCACTCAGTGTTCATCTCTATTGATGATGGGCAATCAGTGTTCATCTCTATTGATGATGTGCACTCAGTGTTCATCTCTATTGATGATGGGCACTCAGTGTTCATCTCTATTGATGATGGGCACTCAGTGTTCATCTCTACTGATGACGTGCACTCAGTGACAATGTAAGCAATTTCTGTGTCAGTATCAGATCAATATTCGTCAATGGATCCTTAAATCAGAACAAAAGGGTTAAAGAGAGAGGTTTGGAGAAGGGTGCACAAGAGAAAGGGAAAACAGAAAAAGGAAGTAGTGGGGGTGGGGGGATGTGGGGGGGGGGGGTGGAGAGTGTAAAAGGAGGAATGGTAAAACAAGGGAGGGGTGGAGCTTTGGTGGAGGGTGGGGGGGGGGGGTGTGTGTTAGAAACATGATGAGAAAAAAGAGGGTTACAAAGAAGACATGACCAACTGCAGCGTGACTGGCTAGTTCTGAACCGAAATGTTTTTCACCCCAACTGACAACATGCTTTAAGCGTACACATTGCCTCCTTCATTTTCGACTGTAAACTTTTCATCAAACATCCATTTGATTTCTTTATGGTGCACATGTGTCTTGTATTGTAAAATAAGAATGTCAAAATCATCTGAACGCCAAACCCATGACAGCTCTAATAATAATAATAATAATAACGTACATTTATAGAGCGCTCTTTCTCACTAGAGCTCACAGCGCTTTACAATGTTTAACTATAAACATGTCAAAAACAAACATCACTATACAAAACCATAAACCCAGTCACCTCATCAATTATGACAATGAAACACAGCAAGGAAAGGGGGGGGGGGGCTAGCCAACCAACATTGACACCACACACACACACACACATACACACACCGCGCGCGCGCGCACTGTCAGTTTTCAAGTGTAACACTTCCAACACGTAACGCCATGACACACCCAATAACAGGACAAAAATGTTTTCTATAGAAAAAATTCCTTGAACAGATGGGTTTTGAGAGCAGAGCGGAAAGCAGAGTCAGTTTTGGCAGAGCGGATCGAAAGTGGGAGAGAGTTCCAAACGGAAGGGGCTGCAAAAAAGAAGGAACGTTCACCATAGGTTTTTGTTGAAACGCGTGGCTTGCAGAGTGTGAGAGTGTCAGATGATGAGCGGAGTGTTCTTGCCGGTGTGTATATGCTAACCAGGTGAGAAAGATAGACAGGGCCAGATCCACTGACGGCGCGAAACACATGCATGCAATTTTGTATCTAATGCGTGCTGCTATGGGGAGCCAGTGCAGAGTGTAGAGACGCGGGGTGATGTGGTCTCTACGGGGAACCCTCAAGACCAGGCGTGCTGCAGTATTTTGTAATCTCTGAATTCGTTGTATAAGATCTTGTGGGCAATTTACAAGGAGACCATTGCAATAATCCAGACGGGAGAGCACAAATGCTGAAACGAGAGTTTTTGTTGCCTCAGTTGAGAGGAAATGGCGAATTGAGCTGATACGACGGAGCTCAAAGTTAACTGTACGAATTACGTTCATGACCTGAGCATTCATTGTCAGATGTGAGTCAAGAACAACGCCAAGATTCTTTGCTGATTTTGAAAATGGAACAGTGGCATCACCGACAACAAGCGAGTCCGGTAATGGAGTAGACAGTGACGTTCTTGGTGAAGAAATGACTAAAGCTTCAGTTTTCTCATCGTTTAACTTGAGTTTGTTAAATGTCATCCATGATTTAACATCCTGAATACATGCTTGCATTGACTGAACCAGCTCGTTGACATGGCTGGGTTCTGCAGACTTTTGTAACTGAGTATCATCTGCAAAAGAGTGAGACAGAACAGAGTGAGATGAGATGATATCAGACAAGGGTGTTGTATACAAAACAAACAAAACTGGGCCAAGGACAGAACCCTGTGGCACTCCATAGGCGATTAACGCTGGTTTAGATTTGCAGTCTTGAATAGATACAGTTTGAGTGCGGTTGGACAGGTATGATTCAAACCAGTGAAGGGCTGTGTCAGAAACTAGCTCTGCTAAACCCTTGCGCATTCGTATGCAACACCCATCTGCTGGCACGTACCTCGAATGTGGCTGAGTACTACGGGAGAACTGAAATGGAAATAAACTGTCAGGACATGGAAGGTGAGACAGAGAAACAAGATGATCGCACCAGCCCGATATGTATTCTCCGAGCTGTGAACACTTGGTTCAGCTGTCAGCAACATTACTACAGTGATTGTGAAAAGTAAGCAACTGCCATGTCTTCTCCCTACCGCAGTCCACAAAATTTGTTCACCCTCTCTCACACCCACCCTCCCCAGCACATGTGTTTATGTGTCAGTGTTTACATGAATACGTGTGTTGAGTGTGTATGTTTGTGAGCGTGTGTGTGTGTGTGTGTGTGTGTGTGTGTGTGTGCGTGTGTGCGTGTGTGTATGTGTGTGTGTGTGTGTGTGTGTGTGTGTGTGTGTGTGTGTGTGTGTAGGTGTAGGTGTGTGTGCATGCGTGAGTGTGTGTGTGTGTGTATGTGCGTGTGTGTGTGTGTGTGTGTGTGTGTGTGTGTGTGTGTGTGTGTGTGTTTATATATGTGTGTGTTTGTGTAAAGAGCTAAATTCAAAATATACTCGGAAAGCAGGACAGACATTAGTTAAAAGGTATTAATACTTTCACGACGGGCACGCCAGAGCAACGTCACTTCCCTGCATGCGCATGCACCGCACGTGCTTACAACCGTTGCAGACGCGCGATTTTCGCACTTTTGTAGTTATTTTACGTCTCCTAATATAAACCTAACAAGCAATTGTTGTATATGAACGGAAAGGGTAAAGCGCGAACTTTGTAATGAGCGTAGAGTTAAAATACATTTTGAGTAAAATAGCAATGCTACTGTTACAGAAACAACATAAGTAAAATGTAGGAGAACACAATCTTGTTTACCTTTGTTTGGTTAGTATGACAACAGCAAATGAGGAAGAAAAGGACCATAAAACTTCGCTCTTACTTTGAACAGATGCAGAGAAAGCCTGAGGTATTCAATATGTGTAATCCAAGTGAATTCTTTTTTTTTTTTTTTTTTTTTTTTTTTTAAAGGCAATTAAATCATTGAACACAGTACACACACATTTCACTTGTTTCGGCTTCAGATGATAAGACTTATAAAACTATTAAGTACACAGAGCAAATAAAAATCAAGCTCAGATTCTTTTTGATAAACTTGTACACCTTTACCCCCCTCATTGACTGGTGAGTTGATTTTAACGTGGTGACAGCCCTGATGTGGCCCTCTGCGGTCGGCTGGGCTATAAGCAACATTATCTTATCTTATCTCACCCCCCTCATTTTCTGAACTACTTTGCTGAACCAGCTCTAAAACCACGTGTCATTTTCCTTCTGCCTGATATATTGGTGAAGCAGGAAATTCCACACGTGCTTTCCAGTGCCAGACGGGTCTCTTTGTTCGGACTACTCTGGGGTCCCAAAGGTCATTGCTAGTGCATGTAAACTTACCCTTCCAGTGGCTAGAACCCTGTTCTAAATATTTATGGCAGCTGCATCCCCTAGACGGTACACGAGAGAACATGGGAATTTTTTATAGTTGTGCCGTCACAAGGGCACGGCTCGTCGTGAACGGGTCGACTGAGTTGCCATCACTATCGCACGGCGCGTCGCGTAAAGGTTAATAAATGTGTTAATTAGTTGACTCAGTATTAGGAGGTGGCCTTGAGATGCCTGAGCTAAAGAACGTGTTCAAATCAAAATGTCTTACCCTTGTTGCTGACTGTCGAGAGAAATAAAATCATTCAAAAATGCAGAAGGGTTGGAACAGATACAGGTATTACACAGAATAAATCAATCAGCAAGAGAGATCTAGTGTGCATTGTTCTCTCTACTTGCCAAGGGAGATCAAATCAAATAGATAAAAATCAATTTTGAACAGCTTAAAACAAAATGACATGCCGTGGACTTTGCTTCCTTTCAAATAAAACATCGATTCAATCTAAAGTATGAGCTGCAGTTTTCAAGATCATCATTTTCAAAATAAATACTAAATTAATAGATATTAGAATAAAACAATGTGCATTTATACTTGAAGGACGATACAAAGGCACTGAAATGATGAAAGCCTCATCCTCATAAATTTGATTAAACAGTGGACAGACAGTAACAAGACAGTACAGTGGACAGACAATAATAAGACAGCACAGTGGACAGACAGTGATATGAGAGTACAGTGGACAGACAGTGATAAGACAGTACAGTGGACAGACAGTAATAAGACAGTACAGTGGACAGACAGTAATAAGACAGTACAGTGGACAGCCAGTAATAAGACAGTACAGTGGACAGACAGTAATAAGACAGTACAGTGGACAGATAGTAATAAGACAGTGATGCAAGGGATGGAGCCATACTCATACGTGCTAAAGAAAAAAAAAAGAGTGCATGTCACAATAAATGAATGCTATTGATGTGATCAAGGGTACTTTTTCCTTTTCTGAAGAAATGACGCAATCACAGTGATGTAGGTTTTGCTGTGGTGGAATATAAGATCATTTGTTTTGCAGCTATCTGATCCATTTAAAAAAAATTTCATATCGAAAGTAAAGTGACAGGTTTACAAGTCCCAACAGTTCACAAGATCACAAGAATTTCCAAGGCTGTGTCATGATAGAAAATGGCATAACCCAAATTACAGGCAGAACTAGGCCACAACAGACTGTTCACAAAAACCCCCCAACAAGAATGCAAGCAGAACACACATCATTATCATGATCTCACAGGCACATTCTCAAATTCTTGAATTGTTTGAGTAAGATACTGGATAACAACGGAACAGCACCAGCAGAGCACTATAGACCATAACCTACCTCATGGGCCTGACGCTCGTTGACTTGCTGCAGTTGCTTCATGAGCACTTGATATTCACCCAAAGACTGGGGTGGGCCGCCTGCAGCATGTGAGTGGCTGGCGTCGGTCATGTGACCCATCATGTGGGGCATCGTCTGACCGCTGTTGCCACCTTGTGATGCCTGCTTTTTCATGGACTCCAGAGCTGCACGTCTGGAACACACGAAAGAAGGTTGTTTTTTTTTCTTTCTTTTTTTTTCTTTTCAGAGAAATGTTAAGAAACAGACGTTTGAATTTTGTTTCATAATTTCGGCTGTGTGTGTGTGCGTGCATGTAAGTGTGTGTGTGTGTGTGTGTATGCGCGCGCGTGTGTGTGTGTGTGTGTATGTGTGTGTGTTTGCATGCCCATGTGCGTGTATACATAAGTGTGTGTGTGTGTGTGTGTGTGTGTGTGTGTGTGTGTGTGTGTGTGTGTGTGTGTGTGTGTGTGGTGTGCATGCATGCATGCGTGTATGCGTGCATGCATGTGTGCACACGTGTGTGTGTGTGTGTGTGTATGTGTGTGCACGCGCTACCCAGCTGTAGTTTCATA
>CM031621.1:7347885-7367885 GCA_018398815.1 Conus ventricosus
CCGATGCTCATGTCCTAAGACGGTGAGTACCGGCTACACGAAAATACACAATGCATGCAACCTGTGTGCCAGAATAGTCTACTTGAAGACTGTGAGCACGGGGCAGGTTAAACATCCCCATCTGGAAGAAGAAGAAGAAGACAGAGATCGACTCAATCATGTTAACTCATCATCGAGTGACGAAAAGTCATTTATCAAAACATGTAGTTTCAAAATGTCATCTTGAAACTGACAAGAAAACAATGCTCTGAACTGATCTTAAAATCAGCTTCTGTTCTGTGAACGTACCTGAAGCCACTCGCTCCACAGCTCGTTATCGGATTGCGCTAACCGTGTTACCATCTCTGGCCGCCATACTGTTTACACAAGGAAGTTACTCTAGCAGAGAGCACGGTAACTCTGGAGTTTATTCTCTCGACAGGTCATACTCATAGGTACCGATGAGGATTTTTTCTCTCTCCTCTCTCTCTCTCTCTCTCCTCCGTTGGCAGCTGTGCACGTGAGTGCGTGTGCACGCGCGTGGTTGTGTGTTCTTCTTCTTCCAGATGGGGATTTTTAACCTGCCCCGTGCCCACAGTCTTCACGTAGACTATTCTGGCACACAGGTTGCATGCATTGTGTTCTGGGTTTCTCTCTCTCTCTCTCTCTCCTCTCTCTCTCTCTCTCTCTCTCCTTCTTCTCTTCCTTAAATACTGGTTCACTCAAAACGAGTAGGTCACCAGCGCGCATGTTAAAAAGTAAAATAAAATAACATAAAACAGTGCGACTCAGACTGTTGGCCCCTGGAGCAAATTTGGCAACAAGAGGTCGCACTCAATAAGCCTATTCAAGAAGTTAAAAGCAATGGCCAAATTCAGCCCAGGTAATAGTAAAATATCTGGGGAAGTAAAAATAGAAAATCGTCAATATGCAGATCTCAAAACTGTCGAATCAATTTGTTTTTTAATGAGATTGCATTGTGGCAATCTTGATGGCACCCGGCAGCGAGTTCCACAGCCGTACAGAACTGGGATAAAAAGAATGTAAGTGGCTGTCAATATTTGATGCAGGTATGGTATAACATTGACCGCCACTCCTGGTGCTAACTTTTATTCAATACTAGTTGTTCAGGTTCAGGTTTAGGGCGATGATTGTTTCATCATAGCCTCACGGCTTTATATGCCCCTTCTTTTATGCTCTGTCATTGGTCAGGTCGACAGCGAGCCCAGTTGTTTATTTTCGACCATCAAAGTCGAACATGATGTCTGTTATTATTTCATGCTTATCGATAAGATTTTAAAAGAGTTAATATTTGGTGCACGTTTGATGTTCGGAGTTAGTTTATTCCAAATTGGTGCTATCCTCTGACTGAAAAATGTTTCCTATATTAGTATTAACTTGCTGTATTTGTACTTGGTCACAACTGTTACGGGTTATGTTGGTTAGTGCAGTTCAAAAAACATGCTTGATCAATATCATCTAGATTATTGAAAATTTTTATAAGTTTGGATCAGATCTCCTCTTATCCTTCTAGCTTTAAGGGATGGTAACCTTAGGTACCTTAATCTGTCTTCATATGGATAATCAGCAATGTCCGGTATTAACTTAGTTGCTCTTCTGCACCTTTTCTATTTCTATTGACTGCCTTTTAGTCTTGGAGACCATATCACATTGCCATATTCAAGAATCGATCTCACCATTGCCTTGTATCCTTCGTTTTCACTGACGTCACTAAATAGAACACAAATACCCACAATACTTAGCGCGATCGACTTGTCCGCCATTTTGCTTCCCTAGCTTATGAAACTCTCTCATTTGACCTGGCATATAGTATATAAATGTGAACATTTTACATGAAGTTTGTAACATGTATGCAGTTCATGCATAATATTTTTGCATATATATCTATAGATATTCTTATCTGTGCATACAATTTTCATTTTCATGGGTGAAATTGTTCAGACACACGAATAGTTAAATGAGATTTTCATTATCTTTCAATGCATATAATGTAAATTGAAACTTTTTTACAATGCATATATGCATGTCAATACCTGACTGGTGCAATGCATTTATTTTATTCCCTCCAGTATTTCTCAACTTTTGTACATACTAACTGCATTTTCCAACCATTTTTGAAAACTAAACATAAAAAATACATTTGTACCTTTGTACGTGTGTGATATATTGCTAAATGATGAAGAAGAGCAAGTTACATTTTTGAGTACATTAAAATACATAAGATGAACATATTTTGCATACCTGATAAAGCAACTTAATATAGCTAACATGTAGTGTTTTTGGTTTTAGAATAGTACTGGGTATTTTTCAACCATTTATTATTAGAATGTCAATGTATATATAAGACTCAAACAAGTAAAACGCGGTAACGCCGTTGTACCAAGCAAATTTTCGTTTATTACAAACCTTCTTCAGGCTAAAAGATTGGCCAACTGAACACGCACACACACACAGACATCCAAGTCCCTGTCACATAAAACAGAAGCTGAATTCAGTTCAAAAAGAATTAAAATCACTTGCACGAACATATCGTTTGAGAGGCAGTGGAAAACATGTCGGTGTGCTCACACACACACGCACACACGCACAACACACACACTCACACACACACACACTGTAACATATGGTCCAAGGGAAATAATCAAGACAGCTGTTCACCTATTGAGGGATTCCCCCTTAGACGAAGGTCTATGTGATTGGTCAGATCATGTCTCGTGAGGGGGGATTATGAGAGATTCTGAAATGGCTGCTTGCGGGCGAATAAATGCACGTGTTCCCTAAGAAACTAGTTGGTGTTCTTGTTGGTCTGCTACCCACATATAGGTCATCTTACATGGTGTCAGAAGTAGTAAGATGACCTATATGTGGGTAGCAGACCAACAAGAACACCAACTAGTTTCTTAGGGAACACGTGCATTTATTCGCCCGCAAGCAGCCATTTCAGAATCTCTCATAATCCCCCCTCACGAGACATGATCTGACCAATCACATAGACCTTCGTCTAAGGAGGGAATCCCCTCAATAGGTGAACAGCTGTCTTGATTATTTCCCTTGGACCATATCGTTACATCTCCCCCTTTTAGTTTCAACAATACTACAAAGAAAAATCAAACAAGAAAATTATGCATTTCAGCCCTGGAATTTTTGTCAGTTGTACCTGCAAATAAAAATAATAATAATACATTTTCTAAATGTATAAAGTGTTCTTCAACAAATTCAGTCTTTTTCTTGTTGTAGAAAGTGTCTTAATTCATAGTCAGGAAATGTCATTTCAGGAGTCACTTATAAACATGATCTTGAAGAATGTTGTCTTGCACTCTGAACAGTCTTTTTCTTGACTAGGATTGTGAATTCCTTGCACTGGAATAACGAGTTGACACTGTAAGTTTGAATGTTTCCTATGAATTTGGCTCTTGAGTTTGAATTGGGCTATTTAATGCACCCCAGACTACACGGTGCTTTTTCTATAACCGCACAAACACAATCAAGACATGCTCTAGTAGCATTGTCAAAAAATAAAAAATTTATGTGCTCTCCCGCACTTCCTATTCTAAAAGGTGCTCAAGCACATGTGCTAAACGCACATACTACAATTACACAGGTCGTGCGCTCATGGCACTCACAACACACACATTACTGGAATCTGGCTGGCTTGATCACGGCTCGGCCACTTCTGGTGTAATGAGGTGAGGATACTGTAGTAGGCGTTGGCTGCGAGTAGACGTCGCGGATGTAGATGGTAATGACGTCACCGCCTGTGGCAGTGATGGTGGTGAGGGAGGACGACCCGTGGACCACCACACTTTTCCACCAGCTGGGAGGTGGAGTTGGACCTGGATCTGCATGTGTAGATGGTAGTAGGCCCCCCTAGGAACACGGACAGGTGAAGGACGGACAGCTGTTCTGGAGTTCCCGTCATCGAATCTGGTCGCGCATAAGATGACGTCGGTTGCGCCTCAGGATACCCGTCGGTGTCTTGATCATATATGATCGCGGCACATTTCTTCGTCACCCTCTGCTGGCAACTTCCAACCCTTTTGCTCATCTAACTTGACAGCACTGGATCACCAGGGCTAAGTTCCGCAAAGGCTGTGCCGAGCTGTGACGATCATGATAAAACTTCGCTTTTCTTTCAGGCGTTGTCACGCGCGCGCAATTGATTGTCATCACATTGTGTGGCTGAAGAGTGGAAGGAGGCATGGTAGGGTTGTAGCAGTTTCCTCCCCATCGCCAACTCTGCTGGCTGGCCCCCAGCTCAGGAATGGGAGTAGCCCTGTATGTTAGCAGAGCTAAGCAACTGTCATCTTGACTCAAAATGCGCTTCATGATCTTCACCGCACTCTCTGCGGCCCCATTTGCTCTTGGGTAGTGAGGAAACTTGTCACATGATGAAAACCCCAACTCTCAGCAAAACTCTTGAATTCAGTAGATGTGAAGTTCGACATTGTCCGACACCACTGTCACGGGAATACCGTGGCGAGCAAATAATGTCTTCATCTTTCCGATGACTGCTTGTGCTGTCTGGTTTGGGAGGAGGCAGATTTCTGGGAATCTCGAGTAATAGTCGGTCATTACCAGAAAGGTGCGCCTTTGAAATCGCACAAATCAACTCCGACCTTTTGGAAAGGCCGATCTGGTAGCTGTGAAGGTAGAAGAGGTTCACTGGCATGTGAAGGTTTCTTCTCCAGGCAGTGCGACAACTGGCAACTCTGTCTTTGATATCCCTGTTGATACCCGGCCACCAAATGTTTTGTCCTGCCCGCTCTATTGCATTGGTGATTCCCAGATGTCCGTGATGGATCTTCTCCAACATTCCCTCCGCATTGTCTCTGGTATGATTATCCTGTTACCCCTTAACAGGAATTCCGTCATGTACACTCAGCTCCCCTCGAAGAGCGTAGAAGGTAGTGCTGCCAGCTGTACATCCTCTTTGTACTGTGGCCATCCCTCTGCAGTATACTTCAGTGTGCTCTGAAGCACAATGTCTCTCTTGTCTCTTCTCTGATCCTGTCAAGGTTGCATCTCTCACCTCCCATGAGGCTGCTACCTCTCTGACATGAGCCGTGACATCTTCTTCATGTGACTCTGATGCTGATGTCTGTTTCGCTGGACTCCGGGACAGCGCGTCTGCGACCAGCATCTCTTTCCTGGGACATATCTTGCTGTACCATTGAATCTGAGGAGGCGGAGAAGTAGGCGCTGGCATCTCAGAGGTGTTTCTGACAGATCTTTGGTGTTTATGAGGGAACCAGTGGTTTGTGGTCGGTGACAATGTCAATTCTTGTAGCCCACCAGGTATTTGTCGAATTTCTCGCATGCCCATGTCGACGCCAGACACTCCTTTTCAATTTGGGCATAATGTTTCTCCGCTTTTGTCAGTGTCCTTGACGAAAGGCGACTGGCGTTCGCCTTCTTCATGCAACTGAAGCAATACGGCCCCTAGGCCGTAACTGCTTGCATCCGCGCTGACGGTAGTGGTAGCTCAGGGTCGAAGTACGCCAGATTGGAGCTGACGTCACTATTTTCTTTGACTTCTGCAAGCGCTTCCGCTTGTGGAGGACCCCAGCACCACGCCTTTTCCTTCTGCAACAGCTCTGACAGGGACTGAGGACAGTTGACAAGTTGGGCAGGTGGCGACCTAGGAAATCACCATCCCCAGAAATCGACGTAGTTCCGTCAGGTTGGTGGATCTGCCATTTCAAGGATCGCTGAAGCCTTGCTTGGGTCTGGTCTGATGCCTTCTTTGCTGACATAGAACCCAAAAACTGGATTTCTGACTTCCTCAGCACGCATTTCTCTTTGTTGAGCTTCACGCCTGCTGCTTCAAGTCTGTCAAAAGTTTCTTTCAAGTGGATCTCATGTGCCATCGCATCACTGCTATGCACCAAAAATATCATCCATGAAGCAGATGTTGCTGTCCTGGTCCCCTACGATGGACTCCATTGTTTTCTGAAAGATCTCGGGAGCGCTGGAAATTCCTTGAGGCAAACCTCCGGTAGTAGAACCTGCCCTCAGCGTGATGAAGGTTGTAAGCTTTGCCGAATTCTCTTCCAGTGGGACTTGAAAGAACCCTGACGTCGCATCGAGTTTGCTAAAGATTGTTGAGCCTCTCACTTCTGCAAAATATCTTCGACGGCCGGCAGCATGTAGCGCTCTCTCTTGACTGCAGCGTTAAGCTTCTTGAAATCTGTGCAAATCCGTACTCTGCCTGAAGGCTTGATGACCGCACAATTGGTGCACACCAATCGGTCGGCTCGTCTACCCTTTTGATAATGCCTGCCCTTCCATCTTTCTTATATTCTTCTTTGACTTTCCCCAGCAAGGGAATGGGAATCCGTCTTGCTGTAATGGACACTGTACGGCTGTGCGCCCTCTTGTAGTTGGATTTTACAGGGGGAGTGTTCATTGGGTTTTTATCCAGCGCTCCAAAACTCCATCGACTGGCATGACGAGGCCCATTCTCGCTGCTGCCTCCCTACTCAGGAGGTTCTCCTGTACTGCGTTACGTATACAGTGACAGGGTATACAGTACCTCTCACTGTGAAGTCCATGATTGCCTTGCCCATTACAGTCAAGTACCCCTCCTGGGCTCCTGAGGATTATCTTCGTCTTCTCCAGGGCGGCCTTGCTGGAGCGCATTGTATGACTTCGTCGTCATGATCGACACATCGGCGCCTGTGTCGATCTTGAATTGAGTGCAGTTCTTGCCAATGATGACCTCCTCCTTCCACGGTCCCTCATGTGAGTCTGATCTGACAGAGAATAGAAAGGCTTCCTCTTCTTCTTCATCCGCTTTGTACAGATAATCAATCTTCTTTCTCCCCTGCAGACCTTGGCAAAGTGATTTTTCTTATGGCATTTGCGGCAGTCTTTCCCGTACGCCAGGCATTGTCTTTGCCATGCGACCACACCGCAGTACTTGCAATTCGGATTGAGCTGCCCCCCACAGCTCCCTGGTGACTGCCTCGTCCTCGGCCACGCCCTCCTCTATGAGAACGTCCGCCTTGTCCTCCCCTGGCACTAACTGCATCAACATGACTTTGTGAATCTCTCTGTTCTTTTATCTGAGCCTTGACTGCTTCATTCTGCCTGGCCTTTTGCACTGCCGTTGCTAAGGTCAGCTCCGGTTCTAACTGGAGTTTCTCTGACAACTCATTGTCCAAAATACCCAAAACTAGTCTGTCTCTGATAGTGTGTCCCTGTCAGGGAAGTCAGCGTGTTCAGACAGTTCATATAAACTCCTGACATACTCCTCAATTGTCTCTGATTCCCGTTGCCCCCTCCTGTGGAATTGTGCTCTCTCATGGATCACGTTACTTTAGGGGTGAAATACCATCGAATTTGTTGATGACTGTGTCATATTTCTTGCCGTCTCCTTCAGAGAGACCAAAGGTCGAAAAGACCTTTCTGCTTCTGGCCCCATGGCATAAATCAAGCTGCTCACCTGAATTTCGTCGTCTTTCTTCTTCAGCTCAGTCGCTGTCCGGAACCGCTCGATGTTCGCCGCCAGTTGGCCAGGAAACCGGTTCACGAAAATTAAAGTTTGTGGTGGTTTGAACGACATGATTACCGGTATTGACGTTTTCCTGATACCTTGAGGCTGGCACGACTTCTGACACCATGTAAGATGACCTATATGTGGGTAGCAGACCAACAAGAACACCAACTAGTTTCTTAGGGAACACGTGCATTTATTCGCCCGCAAGCAGCCATTTCAGAATCTCTCATAATCCCCCCTCACGAGACATGATCTGACCAATCACATAGACCTTCGTCTAAGGGAGGGAATCCCCTCAATAGGTGAACAGCTGTCTTGATTATTTCCCTTGACCATATCGTTACAACACACACACACACACACACACACACACACACACACACACTACCCCCCCCCCCCCCCCCCCAACACACACACAACACACACACACTAACTCACACACACACACACAACACACGCACGCACGCACGCACGCACACACACACACACACACTGCATCAACCCTGGCGACTTTTCCCATATACCCAGCATCAAACACATTCATTCCACACACACACACACACACACACACACACACACACACAAACACACACACATGCACCACACATACCCGCATATATACACTGCATCAACCTTGGAGATCTTTCACACATACCCAACATCAAACACATTCATCGCCACACACGCGCGCACACACACACACACACACACACACACACACACACACACACACACACACTCGCACTCGCACAGACATGTATGCGCTTAAGCGCATCCAGATAAGCACACTCATATACATATGTAAGCATAGTTCGCATGGGGTGAAAGAGAGAGAGAGAGAGAGAGAGAGAGAGAGAGAGAGAGAGAGAGAGAGAAAGAGAGAGAAAGGGAGAGAGAGAAGAAGAGAAAGGTGGTGAGATAGAAAGAGAGAGATGGAAAGAGAGAGTAGTGAGAAGAGAGAGACAGTGAGAAAGAAAGGGAGAGAGGGAGCAAGAGGGAAGGAGAGAGAGAGAAAAGAAAGGAGAAAGAGAGAAAATGGGTTGTGGGAACGGGTATGGGATGGAGGAATGAAGGAGGGTACTAGGGACAGGAATAGTTGGACGGTGGCTGAGAGGGAAGGGAAAGGGCGGTGGTAGGAAAGGTGGTGGTGGGAGGGGGTACGAGAGAGAGAGAGAGAGAGAGAGAGAGAAAGCAAAGAGAGGAACAAAGGGGTGCACCGAGGAAGTTAAAATGATGAGAAGTATACTTAATGAAGGGGGGGGGGGGGGGGGGGGGGGGGGGGGGGGGGGGGGGGGGGGGGGGGGGGAGGGAAAAGAAACAGGGGGTGAGGGCAAGAAGTCTATTTGAGGGGGAAAACACCACAGATAGCATCGTAACTTAGGGAAACAAAATGGCCGCCGGCGTGGTGCACAGCAATCTATGACGTCACGTGAAAAAAAAAGGATAGTCTAAGAAAGGTATCTCTGTCCAAGTATGTAAAAGTTCTCTTATAATACCAATCATCTGCACGGCTTTCTTGACAGTCTGTGCAATGTGTCTGTCAAAGAGTAAGTCTTCATCAAATGTTACTCCCAAGTCTTTTTCCTCTTCACAGCACGTTATTTGAACTTCTTGATCCCCAACTTTCATACTGTAATTTAATTTAGGTTTCTTTTGCCGATATGTGATACTTTGCATTTGATGCATTGAAGTACAAATTCCATGAGTTAGACCAATTTATGAGTAGCTCAATGTCATTTTGCATTGTAAGGTGTTTGGATGGTGAACTGTACAACTTAGTATCATCAGCAAAAATCTTGCATGTGCTTTTTAACCCGTCTGGTAAGTCATTTATAAATATAGTAAATAATATAGGTCCCAGTATGCTGCCTTGGGGGATTCCACTAATGACATTAGCATTACTAGAAACAGAAAATCCAACTCTAACATTCTGAACTCTATCTCTCAAGAAGTCTTCAATCCAATCTAAAACTTTTCCCAGTATACCATACGATTTGAGTTTACAACGTAGTCTGGCATGTGGGACCGAATCGAAGGCTTTACGAAAGTCCGGTACAAAACATCAATGCTATCTCCACTATCAATTAACTTAGTAAAGTCTTCCATTACCTCAAGCAACTGTGTAATACAAGATCTACTTTGACGAAAACCATGCTGACATTTGGCATACAACTCATTTTTCATCATATGATCAACAATAACATCTCTTACGATTGACTCCAGTACCTTACAAGTCACACTTGTCAAGCTTACAGGTCTGTAGTTTCCAGGGTCAGTTCTTGTTCCCTTTTTGAAAATAGGTATTACTGTTGCCGTTTTCCAGTCTCGAGGTAGAGATCCTTGCTCATAAGATTTGTTAAAAAGGATACTAAGAGGCTCTGCTAGTTCTGTGCTTAGTTCTTTTAAAACGCGAGATGGAATAGCATCAGGTCCTTGTATTGGCTTTATTCGGATTTAGATTATCAAGTTCTTTTTAACCAGTTCCGGGGTAATAATTACATCATAGACAGCTTTACCATTTGATTTACATTTTGGTATTACATCTGGTATGTCCCTTTTATCCTCTCGTGTAAAAACACTAGCAAAAAAGTGTTTAGAATCTCAGCTTTATCCACATCCTTTGTCTCTATATTTCCATCTTGTGATTTCAAAGGATTCCTACTCTTGCCTTTGTCTTTGACTGCACATATTTCCAAAAAGCTTTTGGATTAGTTTTGCATTCTCTTGCTAACTTTTGCTCGAATTCCTTTTTACTTTTTCTGATTTGTCGACCACACACATTTCTTACTTTTATATATGCTTGGTAATCTCTGCCTCTTTTTGTTCTCAAAAATCTCTGATACAGGTTGTATTTCTTTTTAATAATTTTCAATGATTTTCTATCCATCCATTTTGTTTCAGTTTTTTGTTTTCATTTATTTTACACTTAGGAATGTTTTTTTCCATAGCTTCATGAATTTTCTCTTTTATCCTTCCCCAGCCTGTGTCACATTCAATTCTGTCAGTTCAGACCAATCTGTTTTGTTAAGATCAACCCTCATCTGGGAAAAGTTACCATTTTTCATATCAAATTTTATGTCTTCTGTCTTAGTTTCTAGTTTATCAGCCAAGTATAATTTAAAATATAAAACTTCATGGTCACTTTTTCCAAGAGGGGTCAAGTGCTCCACTTCTGAAATAAGGTCTTCATCATTAATGATCACCAGATCAAGAATATTTGCTTTCTGTCCTTCTCTTCTTCTGGTTGGTTGTGTCACTACTTGCGTCAAAAATGCATCTCGAAGACTTTCAATAAATTCTGTTCTCTCTCACCACCCATCTCCTTTCCAATCTATGTTTGGAAAGTTAAAATCCCCAGTTATGCACACACAGTCAAAAGTTTTAAAAATTTCCCTTTTCAATAGTTTAATCAGCTTATTTTCATTTTCTAGCGTACCACTGGGACTCTTATAGATGCAACCAAATATGACTTTCTGTCCATCCCCTGTAACAAACTGAATCCAGACACTTTCTTCAAAATCATTTTCATTCATTTCAGTACACATTTGTGAATTTAAAGACTCTTTTACAAATAGCACTTGTTATTGGTATTTTGTTTCGTAAGTTATACTGTTCGCGACCTACATCAGGTCTTAGAGCGTAACAAAGAAAATATAAATACTGCATTCACCTCATATGTTAATGGTACTGAGTTTAATGTTTACTTTATAAAAACAAAGAAGAAAACTTTAATATGCTCTAGGTATCTCCGTGGTTAACATATATGATAAATGAAGTATGGAGTTAATTTGAACTCCCCCCCCTCTTCTCTCTCTCTCTCACGCTTTTTTCACCCAGAAAAACAGGAGATTCTGAGCCATAGTATTAATCTATGTTCCCACCCCACCTCTTCCCTCCCCAGTTCACCTCTCGCGATAAGAGTAGTGTCCCTTACAATTGTGCCGACGTCTGCTATAGCTTTGAAATGTTCATGCATGCATAATTTCTGTTCCAGTTCCACATTCTCATCATCACCAGCCTTGCTCGCGGCAAACAACGGCGCGACTGTAGGTTTTGAATAGGTCACAAAGGTACAGTTCTCGTCTGTCAACTTTAAACAATGTGTGGACCATAATTTTAAAGACGATTGGAAGACACTAATTTTTCATTTCCGTCGTCATCGTTCTGTTTCTTTCATGTAATTGTGCGAGGTGCTCTGTCTGATTAAAATGGGTGTTAGGTACGGTCATTGCCTGAATCAGTGAATGATCAACCTCATTCATTGGAGATGTGTATTGAGAAGTAGAGTGGGGAGATGGAGGTAGAGAAACTGGACTGAAGTACACATCGAATCCTTGTGTGGGCCATGTCCAGATTCAGAGCCCCCTGCTCCCCTGTCTATCCACTTTGGATGGTATGCGCCCGCGCGCCCGCGTGTGTGTGAAATACTCAGAAAAAAGTCATATAAAATGTAGGCAGCATTTGGTAGCTGTTTATCATGTTATAACTTATAATTATTCCACACCATGCAGATCACAGCAAACTTTGGCAGTTTCACATGCACCCATAAGAGAAAATAATCAATTACAAAGAAGCCCATTCCTTTTCTTGGCTAAACACCTAAGCCACCATGGGCCCTATATGCCACAGGCCCGGTGTGCCACGGGCCCTTTATTATGCCACAGGTACTTTCCCCTGCTCAAAACCCAACTGCAAAATCTGTTCTCTCACCAAACCAGACACCATCCTACATGGCCCCACAGGCTCTTTCACTATTAAACGCACTTTCTCCTGCCAGAGCCACAACATTGTGTATGCCATCCACTGTCAGCTGTGCGGTAAGATCTATGTAGGTGAGACATCTCGCACACTTGAGACGCGCATCTCTGAACACCTGGCCGACATCCGCCACCATCGGCCCAAACCAGTCGCTCTACACTTCAACCATGCCCAACACAACATCAACCATGTCAAAGTCTTGGCACTTTGGCAATCTAAGAGTGACAACTTTGAACGCCTTATGCAGGAATCTCATCTCATTGCCAAACTGGGCACCGTGCACCCTCATGGCATCAACGTCCAAAAGTAGTATGTGCCATTCCATCTCTGCAGCTCCAGCCTGAAATATCCTCCACCTACGCACACCCTACCTCTGTTTACCTCAGACATAGGTTGCAGCTATCTTCCCCTTCCCTTTTCCTACACTCTCTGAGTCTCTCCATTTGCTACATCAATCGACTTACCCCCACCCCCTCCTGCCCTAGTAATGATGTATGTAGGGATGTTGGTGGGTATGGCGGTTGTTGGGGGTGGAGGTGGGGGTAACCAATGAATAAGGCTGATATTACAAATGGAACACATACACACACACACACACACACACACACACACCACACACACACACACACACACACACACACACACACACACACACACTCCACACACACACTCACTCTCACACACACACATACACACACATAATGAATAGAATGCTAGCTCCTTTATCGTTGGTCGTGAAAAATAGGGGGGGCGGGGAGATATATATATAATATATAATCAATCTCAGCCCACAATATCCTCCCAGTACACACACACATAGTACCTTATCTCCCACTATTCACCTCACACATAACTTATACTAGCTATCTTATTTATGCATTTATTATGATTAATTTTTTTCTTTCTATTTTTTATTTTTAATTTATTATTATTATTATTAATTATTATATTATTATTATTATTATATTTTTAATGTTTCTTTTATTTATTTATTTGATTATTATAAAAATGTATTTTCTAAATATATTTCTGTATCATGCTTTCGTTACCCTAACCTTCACTATCGTTGTTAGCAATATCATTCAGTAATACTATTGCTAGTATTGATACTACCCCTAGCACTGACATCACCATCCCTCTGGGACTGTTGCTACGGCAACCCTGCTGCTTAAGAATCCTCTAACCCACTCTCCTTTCTCCCATACACATACTTATTGACACCAAGATTGATCCTTCCCCCCCCCCCCCCCCCCCCCCCCCCAAATATTTGACCATTAATAGTATTCCTATCAGTAATATTATTATCATCATTACGACTTTGACTTGCTCACTACTTCCCTTCCAACAGCCTCGTTCTCATTCAACGCTTTCTTTTAACATGCGCGCTGGTGACCTACTCGTTTTTGAGTGAACCGGTTTTTTAGGAAGAAGAAGAAGAACGCCTTCTTCCTTGCGCTGAAGCCTGAGCGATCAAAGCTAAGTGAATTTTCGTTGTTTTATTCGTTTAATTATCACCAGACGAAGACCTAGAGGTCGAAACGGCGTCGTGTTTTGTCTTGTGGCTCGTTTGTCCGCGTTCTCTGGGCGGTTCGCTAACATTTATTTAAGATTTGTTTAGATTTCCGCCTGCAGTCGTCTCGCTTTGCAACTAGCTGTATATCAAGCTTGTTGTTTCTAGCCATATTTCAAGCTTGATGTTTCGTATTATTAGCAACTGAGTTTGGGAAATCTTCAGAAAATGGAAGATAGCGTTGGCATTGCTAATTCAGCAATATTCACTTTTATTCTCGTAAGAAATGATAATCCACTGAAGCAAAGAAGCTCAACATAAGAGTCAAGAAGCTTCTTTCTGCCAGTAGAATATCTTCTCTTACAGGGCTGATTGTGTGGATATAGTGCTTACTTCATTTATGATTTGGTCATTTTCTTGTGATAAATCATCAGATATATGTGTGAGGGTTGTGTAATCATTGCTTTATTTTTTCGTTTATGATAACTAGTTTCTTTTCTTATCTTTTAAATTTGGAAAAAAAGTGACAGCTAGCTTTAAATGTCTGTTAAATACAAGGGTAGGGCCCTATATGCCACGGGCCCTATATGCCACAGGCCCGGTATCCCACAGGCCCGGCATGCCACAGGCCCTGTATGCCACGGGCCCTTTATTATGCCACAGGCCCGGTATGCCACAGGCCCGGTATGCCACAGACCCGGTATGCCACAGGCCCGGTATGCCACAGGCCCTATATGCCACATGTCCGGTATGCCACAGGCCCTATATGCCACAGGCCCGGTGTGCCACAGGCCCTATATGCCATAGGCCGGTATGCCACAGGCCCGGTATGCCACAGGCCCGGTATGCCACAGCCCTATATGCCACAGGCCCGGTGTGCCACAGGCCCGTATGCCACAGGCCCGGTATGCCACGGGCCCTTTATTATGCCACAGGCCCGGTATGCCATGGGCCCTATATGCCACAGGCCCGGTGTGCCACGGGCCCTTTATTATGCCACAGGCCCGTATGCCACGGGCCCAATATGCCACAGGCCCGGTGTGCCACAGGCCCAGTATGCCACAGACCTTATAAGCCAGTGGTCAAGCAATGGTCAGACTGGCTATTGGTCAAGCAATGTCAAACTGACCAGTGGTCAAACCATAGTCAAAATGACCAGTTGTCAAGCCATGACTGACCCGTGGTCAATTTTCGATCAGTTTAACATTTGCTTGACCACTAGTCAGTTTGACTTTTGCTTGACCACTGGTCAGTTTGACCTTTGCTTGACCACTGGCATATAAGGTCTGTGGCATACCGGGCCTGTGGCATACCGGGCCTGTGGCATATAGGGCCTTCTTGCAGATTAAAAATCCCTTTGTGGCATATAGGGCCTGTGGCATATAGGGCCTTCTTGCAGATTAAAAATCCCTTTGTGGCATATAGGGCCTGTGGCATATAAGGCCTGTGGCATATAGGGCCTTCTTGCAGATTAAAAATCCCTTTGTGGCATATAAGGCCTTTGGCATATAGGGCCTTCTTGCAGATTAAAAATCTCTTTGTGGCATATAGGGCCTGTGGCATATAGGGCCTGTGGCATATACTGATATAGGATGCCTCCCAAATACAAAACCATGTTAAGCAACATATACCCACTAATGATGTCAACGTAATTGGTTTCACAGGTGCGGTCATGAAGTACAGTCAACACAATTTAAAAACTCGTTGATCACAACAATAACCATACTTGTGTGGATTTAGTAAAATAATTCTTTGTTGACTTACGTATCTCATAGACATTCAGATCACTGTTGGCTATGAATTGACAGTTACTGAAAGGTAATAGAATAACAGAACTAAAGATCTGCGCACCCCCACAACTGCATGTGGGCCATGGTGGGCTTTGGTGATCAATACAAAATTGATAGTGTTCTCATCGTGATCAATACAAAATTGATAGTGTTCTCATCGTGATCAATACAAAATTGATCGTGTTCTCATCGTGATCAATACAAAATTGATCGTGTTCTCATCGTGATCAATACAAAATTGATAGTGTTCTCATCGTGATCAATACAAAATTGATAGTGTTCTCATCATGCTCTCTGGGCTTAGTTCAAGAGTAGATTAAGAAGAATCTTCATAAATTTATATGCTTTCCTAGCTCTGTTATTGTGTTGTCCAGGATCTATCATTCGTGTTTCATGTATGCTTCATATATATGTGTGTGTGTGTGTGTGTGTGTGTGTGTGTGTGTGTGTGTGTGTACAGCCCTGATGTGGCCCTTTGCGGTCGGCTGGGCTATAAGCAACATTATCTTGGTCCGTGTGTGTGTGTGTGTGTATGAATGTGTGTGTGTGTTTATGTGGTTGTGTGTATGTATTGGTTAAAAAAAAAAGATGTTCAAAACTTTGATTTAATGACATTAATTGTCGTATTTCAGTCATGCATTCAGTTTCTTTGGCCCCTTCTCTCCTCCCCATACTCACACCCTTACCCCCTTCCCTCCCTTCTTTTCCTCCATCACTCGGTTTTGGAATTGTGACGCTGGGCCTCTTACCTCTTGATCAGGAAGAAGAACACTAAATGAATTCCCATGATCATAAGAACAGATGCACAAGAGGCAAAATGTTGTGTTTGCCAAGCCCTTAGGTTTGTCAGCTTGTGTGGTCGCTGCTTGCTCCTACTTGACAGTTTGAGCTGAGAAGAGGGTGGGAGGACTTTACTTTTTGACCGCTTGTGGAACCATCAGGACAGCAAATCAGAACACAGTGTGCATGAATTCGAAAGACAGTATTTAAATCTGTTCTGTTTCTTCAGTGTCTCATTGTCTGTGCCACCTTGTGAGGCGTACTCTGCTGCCGTTCATTTTCTGATCACCCAGTGCAGAGCCATGACAATCTGAACCTGTCAAAGACACAGAAGCAGCAGGCCTTCAGGAAGCAGCACTCTCAGGTCATCTAGAGGCCACCAGCCAGAGGAGATGTTGCACTGTTGCTGAGTCAGTTTTAGTGATGTTCAGTGGCGCTTGTTCCTTGTGGGACACCACCTGCCATAACCTCCTCACTGAGGACAGTGATGGTTTTTCTGTGGACCACCTGCCATAACCTCCTCACTGAGGACAGTGATGGTTTTTCTGTGGACCACCTGCCATAACCTCCTCACTGAGGACAGTGATGGTTTTTCTGTGGACCACCTGCCATAACCTCCTCACTGAGGACAGTGATGGTTTTTCTGTGGACCACCTGCCATAACCTCCTCACTGAGGACAGTGATGGTTTTTCTGTGGACCACCTGCCATAACCTCCTCACTGAGGACAGTGATGGTTTTTCTGTGGAGCCAGCATGAGTTCCCTTTCTGGGATGTACTACTGCAGGCATCCTAGCACAGTCCCCATGACCTTTGCCACAGTCTCACACTGAGAATAGTTGCAGAGAGGAAACGAGAAGCAGGTCACCAGCGGGGCATATAGTCCACAAAACTTGCGACTTTTTCATTTTTATGTGATGAAGAGAAATGAGGATGACCGAGATAATAGTGTGGAATTCTGTTTTGTTCTGAAACTGCCATAGAGGGCTGCGCATTCTGCCATTCCTTTCCTAATGTGTCCCAGTGTCTACCAGGCCAGAGAGATACAGACACATGCTGTGCTGGTCAAGAAATATATGCTCAACACTGTCTGAGGCATGCGTTGAGGAAATGAGTCTTGGCTGCGTGGCTCCAGTCTGCGTCAATCCAACAGCACACTCAGGTCGAGGCAAGAACTAGCTGGATTAGAAAAGAAAAGAATTGTGTTGATTGTGAATGAACGCCTGTGAGAGGACTTGAACCAAACCCCTTGCCCTCCCAGCCCATGATACTAAGTGCTGCACCACAGCAGCTGGTTTATATGTTTTGTGTCGTGTGTAACATGCATGATTTGTTCAGCTGAATGAAGTGATGTCGCCCTCATACACCAGAGGCTTATGACAAACGCAGGCGCCTGCCGACCAGATCTGTCTGCCCCATCCAATCTGTGATCTCTGATTATTCAGCGTATTTGTTACTCAGAGTCTGTGCATCATCATGATCAGCAAGCTCTGATACACATGCTCATTCACACACCTATGCTCATGTAGACACATGCTCATACATAACACAAATACCCCAAAATATACACAACACAAACACATACACACATGCATGCATACTTACACACACACACAACTTACACACACACGTACACACACACGTACACACACACACACACATTCTCTCTCTTCTCTCTCACACACACACACTCGCACACCCACTCACACACCCACACCCACAAATATACAAACGCACACAACACACACACACACACACACACACACACACACACACACACACACACACAAACACACATACACACACATACACACAACACACACACATAACACACATACACACTTAATAGTACTAGAGATTCCCCCTTCCATTATATCTTCTTAATTCTGTTCATCTTATGTTTGTCATCAGGAAGCATCAACTGACGTTTGACCTTTCACTTCAGATCAGCCATCAATGCCAGCCCACTATATCCTGTAATTTAACAGAAAACAAGAGGAAAAAAAAAAAAGTAAAAAATTCGTGAAGATGTCATTGGAGAAGTCACAGCAGAAAGAGGAGGAGCTCCACTACGATCCTGTGAAGAAGAATGGGGTCGTCATCGACGGAATGACCTTCCCGCCCTCGCAACTCAGCGGTGTGCCTTGGAAAGAGCACATCTCCAACCTCCAGTCTTTGGAGCTGAGGGCCTCTGATGTCTTCATTTGCGCCTACCCAAAAGCAGGTACACCAGATGTTTAGATAAGTGATGACTCTGTGAACCACTTGTCATAAGAAGCTAAGGAGGTCAGGATGGACCAGCTGCCGTGGCGAAGTGGTTAGCGTCGCGGACTCCCAGCTGGGAGGTCATGGGTTCGAATCCCATCAGAGTCATGTGGGTTTTTCTGCCCTGACCGGCTCCTACCCAGAGTTGAGTTTGCTGCGGACTCAGTTGGGAAGACTGGGACCACACAGTCGAGTTTCATGCAATTCATGGATGCGTTTCTGAGAGTGTTGCTCAAATTTCCTGACCAACACTGCAGGTGTCTGTATCTCTTGGGCCTAGTTGACGCCAGGATATATTATGAAAGGAAGCGTAGAGTACAGCCCTGTCATGTAGTCTCAGACCGAAATGGAAATCCATAGCATCATCTTAATCATCCTCATTCTCATCGATCAGCATTAAAAAAAAAAAAGTCTCAAATTCTGTGGCCCTTCATGCCCTGCTCTCATGATGACCTCAGTTTCGATGTCCTCTCCATGTCTGTGGCCTTAGTTTGGTTCCGTCGGGGTCACCGGTATCGCGAGTCCATTGGGGCTGTTGTTGGACGGATGTGGTGGCGCCCTCCGGAGGGAGAGCTCACTTGCGCCGGCTCCGCGACTAAGCAATTATTGTCGTCAGTAGGGGGCTTAGTAGGTGGTGTCCTGCGTATGTTAGATCAGAACAGGCGCCACTGAACACCACCGAAGTGACTCGGCAGCAGTGCAGTGTCTTCTCTGGTGGGTTGCCTCTTGACAACTTGACATTGGCTGCTCCCTGTGGATTGTCGGTGCCGGTGCTGCGGCGGGGCTGACCGGGTTGTGGCTGTGGACGGGGTGTTGGAATGAGCGGCGTGTGTGCACTGCCTCTGAGGTAGCGCAGAGGTTGGGACAGCAAAAAAAAAAAAAAAAGGAGGTCAGGATGTGTTTAAATGACATACTGGTCACAGCTGTTTCACCTGTTCTTACCTTTTTGAGTAGTGAGTAGGCTGTGTGATGCATGCCATGCAATAACCTATTCAGCATTAGACTTAAAAAAAAAATTTTTTTCAATAAATGTTGGATATGTACGATGAAAGACAGTAAAAAATTAGTGGTACTCCACAAAGATCTTGTTCTGAGCTGTTCATCCTGATGTGGTGTATGATTTTAAGAAGAAACAAAAAAAGAAGAAAGAAATCTTTGTTTTTTATTTGATCTGAATTTCATGATGATAGGTGTTGATTTTGTTTTCAATCAATATTTCACGTGCATGTATGTGAGTGAGAGAGAGAGAGAGAGAGAGGTGAGTGAGAGAGGTATTTTTCTATGATCAGTATATATCACCTTGGGCCCAATCAGTATGCTACAACTGTTTGATGTAATTAAAAATGATCAGTGTGTTTCTTATTTTCTCTCTCCCCTCATGCCTCTCTTCATCTCTGTCA
>CM031621.1:7370385-7375385 GCA_018398815.1 Conus ventricosus
CCCAGGCACTCACTGTTGTCACTGTGTGGCCCAGGCACTCACTGTTGTCACTGTGTGGCCCAGGCACTCACTGTTGTCACTGTGTGGCCCAGGCAACTCACTGTTGTCACTGTGTGGCCCAGGCACTCACTGTTGTCACTGTGTGGCCCAGGCACTCACTGTTGTCACTGTGTGGCCCAGGCACTCACTGTTGTCACTGTGTGGCCCAGGCACTCACTGTTGTCACTGTGTGGCCCAGGCACTCACTGTTGTCACTGTGTGGCCCAGGCACTCACTGTTGTCACTGTGTGGCCCAGACACTGTTGTCACTGTGTGCCCAGGCACTCATGTTGTCACTGTGTGGCCCAGGCACTCACTGTTGTCACTGTGTGGCCCAGGCACTCACTGTGTTGTCACTGTGTGGCCCAGGCACTCACTGTTGTCACTGTGTGGCCCAGGCACTCACTGTTGTCACTGTGTGGCCCAGGCACTCACTGTTGTCACTGTGTGGCCCAGGCACTCACTGTTGACTGTCACTGTGTGGCCCAGGCACTCAACTGTTGTCATGTGTGGCCCAGGCACTCACTGTTGTCACTGTGTGGCCCAGGCACTCACTGTTGTCACTGTGTGGCCCAGGCACTCACTGTTGTCACTGTGTGGCCCAGGCACTCACTGTTGTCACTGTGTGGCCCAGGCACTCACTGTTGTCACGTGTGGGCCAAGGCACTCAACTGTTGTACAGACTGTGTGGCCCCAGGACACTCACTGTGTCATGTGTCGCCCAGGCACTCACTGTTGTCACTGTGTGGCCCAGACACTCACTGTTGTCACTGTGTGGCCCAGGCATCACTGTTGTCACTGTATGTGGCCCAGCACTCACTGTTGTCCACCTCAGTGTCACGTGGGCCCAGGACTCACTGTGCTGTGGAGTGACTCACATGGACTGCTGGACCGGCACTCAGTGTTGGGTACGGATGGCCCAAGGCATCACTGATTGCTGTGAGTTATCCCAGGACATCTCACAGCTGTCCGTGTCCCCGCACTCAACACCTCCTGCTTCTCCATGCTGCCGGTCAGAGACAATCAAGCATGAAAGGGGTGACCCTGTGTACTCGTGTACCGCACCTGATAGGACTGCTGTGTCAGTACTTCCATTACCGCAGTCGTTCCCAGCCTACTGAAGGATTACACGCTGCCGCAGTTCCAGGAGCTCTTCCTCAGAGAAGACAGTGAGTGAGTCTGCGAAGGGAACGGCTTGGTGCCAGGGGCAGATCAGTCTGTCCTGGGGAGTGGGTGTTTGTGCGGTTCTGCTATTTTTTGTTTGTTTGTCCTATCATCGTCACCAGAGTTGCCACATATGCACGACTGCTTGTAGACAGAAAACCACAAGTGCACAAGCAAGCAATGAAGCAGTTTTTGTTTGTGTGTGTATTTTGTGTTGTTGTTGGGTTCCCCCTCATATTTGAAGAGTGCATTCAATACATTGTTGTTGTACGATCTTTTACATGGTGTGTAATTGATACTGACTGGTTTAACCTTTCAACAGTTACGGCCTTGTGAATCATGTACCCTATAGTATTTCTGCTGCACAGCTGGCTTTCAGCTGCTTTTATCTTTGCGATCACTGGCAGTGAAAGGGTTAAGGGTGGAACACAACTGTGGTGAGTCATGACTAGAGTTGCGGCCCCTGAGCGTTGCTCACCTCTGGGTGGAGCCGTGAGTGGTGGTTTAAGGCAGAAAACTTGAGTTGATTTTTGTGTTTGTTTCAATGCACAGATTTTTTGTTAGCAGTAGAGTTAGTTTCCATTGCTACAATTATCTAACGTTTTGCTGAAGTTTGTTTTCTGCCCACATGTTTTGGGGTAAATTAACATGGAAAAATGTGAAAAACCCCCCACCAAAAACAAACACAAAAAAACCACCTCACACACAACCAAAACAACTTAATCTTATCATCATCGGAGTTCTTTCAATTTGTTATTTTTTCTTCACTCTTGAGTTTGACATGTCACTCGGTAAGGCCTTGACAATGTTGAAAGAGTTGGTGACAGAGCCTGAAGATGTTCTAACTCTCGAGTCCAGCATGAAGAATAAACGAAAGCGGTCTTGGCTCGATGGGTGAAATCATCAGGGAATCGAGAACAAGACCTGGTGTTGTTGCTCTTTCTGGGCGATGTTGGTACATTTGTGTCTGGTTGAGGTCATCCACACTCACCCCACTCCATCCCCGCCCGCCACCCACCCTACCCCCCTTGGTATTTTCGGGCTTGGAAGAGTTTGAGAATCGGTGTTCAGACCTGGCTACTTTTGTCCGTTTGGCAGTTCTGCTTTCAGCTGAGTTGTGACACTGATTATCTCTCCTGTTTGTGAAACTGTTCACGCATATTCTTGTTGATGACCTGAGTGTTTCCTCCTTCCCATCCTCCCATTTTCATATTATTTCATTTCATTTTTCTTCTTCTGTTGTCTTTGATGTTCCCTTAAAAAATCCCAGCTGTATGGTGAAATGTTTAGTATAAATTAAATGTGTTGTAACCGCCAGTATGTTGTCCGTGTTATATTTGAGCATGGTATAAGCGTAGGGCTTGTTGTTGCTCATTTGACCTGATAACTGTGAAGGTTTTGGGGTTTTTTTGTTTCTTGCATAAAAGTTATGTAAACCAAACTGATATTGATGGTGCACCATGCTTTTAGTGCTCTGGAATGGTAACCCGAAAGGGCTGACCTTGCTGAAAATCTGTACCGAAATCCATTTAGGTAGGTGGAGAGAACCACGTGCATACAAAAAGATGAATATAAAAAAAAAAAGTATTTGTTTTTTTGTTGCATGGTATTTTGTTAACATCGTTTTGCTCTGTGTTTCAGTGGTGTACGGGAACTACTTTGTCTTCTTGAAACAAATGGAGACCTTCGTGCAGGAAAACCCGGACGTTCCTGTTTTGCAGCTGTCTTAACGAAAACATGAAAAAGGTCATTGAAAATGTGTGTTTGTGTCAGTGTGTGTGTGTGTGTGTGTGTCATTCAATATTGTATCCACAGGGGAGTTTAATGTCAAAACATCACATCCCGAAAAATTCAGTCCACGCTACGAGAACAATGGTTGGTGTGTGTGTGTGTATGTGTGTGTGTGTGTTGTGTGTGTGTGTTTGGGAGAAGGGGTGAACTCCCTCTCACTTCAGTCTCACACTCAACTGCTGCTATAATAAGCGCTACCATATTATTATTAAAGTATCTCGGTATAACCAGGCCGTGGTCTTAAAACTGACCCAGGGAAAATGACCTCCAGGGAGTATATGCAAATGTGTTGACAACAGCAAGAAACCTTTTCAAAGTTACGTTACTCTGTCCACTAATGATGAAGGGCACGAGCTCAGTAAAACAAAATCCTGCTGTTTTCACCACATGCGTTTTTTTTTCTTCTCCACAGAGCTTTTCTTTGAAAAGAGAAAGGAGGTGAACAGTAAGACGACCCTTGTGAACACACTTTGCAGGAGCAGGTGCCTCCTCACTTGGAGTACATGACAGGAATATGTGTTGGTGCTGAGACTGTGACGGAACCAGCCTGGACACGGCTGTGTATGGAGGGGGGAGAGAGAGGGGGGGAACAAGAATGAATCTTTTGGAGTGATGCAGCCGACAGGAAACAGACAATGCTGTATGTTGTGTGTGGTTGGTGGTGGTGGTGGTGGTGAAGATATTGCGCTTCAAATTTCAAACCACAAGAGGCATATATTATACGGATCTATTGTTGGAAGTTTTGTGACAAGAACGGACAATTCAGACAGTTTGCACTCATGGTCGCAGGCGCTGTAGGAAGGGAGGTGGGGCCTAGATGTGATAATGTCTGTTGCAGACTGGTGTGTACAGAGAGTGTGTGTGTGTGTGTGAGTGTGGCTGTAGGGAAAGCAGAGAGTGTGGAAGGCAAGCTGACAGTATCACAACCAAACACATGCTTACACATGTACACACACACACATGCACTCATACACACACAATCTCTCTCTCTCTCTCTCTCTCTCTCTCTCCCCTCTCTCTCTCTGTGTTTCTCTCTTTCCCGAAGTGATCGTTGCTGCTTCAAGCACTCCTGTTTGAAAAATAATTTGCTTCAGGCAACAAAGTCAGCACAACTGTTAGACAGCATGTAATAGCATTGTAGACCTGTTGATCAGAGTGCGGAATAAATGGTTGAAATGCTATGAATATTGGATAAGATCAGGTGGACTTTCCAAGACCATCCTTGAACCTTTACCGGGTGACCTTTTTGACAACACAGACCTGATTGTGCAGGTCACGCAAGATCCACAAATGATGTAGAGGCTTTTCCTATTGCTTATGCCTGTTTAGATCAATCGAGTCTTGTAAGACCCACACCTGATAAAGAGCGGTTCAGCAACTTCTTCTTCTTCTTCTTCCTAAAATACTGGTTCACTCAAAAATGAGCAGGTCACCAGCGCGCATGTTAAAAAAAGTAGAATAAAATAACATAAAACAGTGCTACTCAGACTGTTTGGCCCCTGGAGCAAATTTGGCAACAAGGGTCGCACTCGATATTCAATAAAATATCTGGGGAAGTAAAAATAGAAAAACGTCAATATGCAGATCTCAAAACTGTCGAATCAATTTGTTTTTTGAATGAGACTGCACCTGTGGCAGCTTATTCCTCACCTGATGGCACGGGTCATGTGCGACCCATTAAAATGTATGGGTCCTGGGGGAACTGCAACCAATTACGCTGATAATTGATTGTGCCCATACATGAAATTTCTGTGACCAATGGCTATTAAGACCGTTGACCAACTCCTAAGATTTCGTGAGCATAGCTTTAGCTCTATCTGTTCATAAGATATGATGTTTTTATTGAGTCACTGGGTCATGGAAGACCCACGAAGCATGGTAAAGGCTAAGGAACAGGGCAGGGGAAGAGAGCCAGGGGCAGATAAAGAAAAGAGTGAGCAACATGGCTAAGGAGTCTAGAAGGAACTCTGTCAAACCCCACGCTTGTTGTCAAACCCCACGCTTAT
>CM031621.1:7377885-7387885 GCA_018398815.1 Conus ventricosus
TTTTGGTTTTGCTTTGTTTTGTTTTTGCTTTTATTTCTATGAATACTTTATTACCCTTATGTTGATTTAATTGTATCCATTTGTTAGAATGAAGTTATTACAGCAGAATGAAAGTGTCAGTACACCACACAACAGTACATAAACAAACCCAGACATTTTGTATCATTCTCCTACACACTAAAACTATCAAACAATTGTCCATCGGTAATGTACACACAGATTTTGCATGGTGAGCGCGAGTCGAGAGGGAAGGAAAAAAAAAAAAAGACTATTACTAACAATTATTATGATTTAAAAAAAAACAACAACAAAAAAACAACAACAAAGGAAACAAGGGGCAAAAAAAAACAACATCTAAAACTTACTTATATTGGTCACGGTTTCTACAAACTCTGTTCTTCTGAATCTAAATCGTTGTGAAATTACATGTTGATGTTGCTGTCGACGTAGCCCAAAAAAAAAACAACAAAAAAAACAAACAAAAAAAACAACAACAACATTTTTCCCATGCCAGCAAGATGATCACGTGACCTAATGTTTTGTCCCAGAGGTTAGCGAAACTCAATCGCAGAAATGGCGGCTGACCGCAGTGCCTTGAAGCGTCTTTGATTCTGGAGCATACCAATTGTGTAGTTTTCTCAAATGCACGTAGATCTACGACTGAAAATCTATAAAAAACAAAAACAAAAAAAACTTCAGTTGCCATAAATACTTTACTCTTTCTTGAGATTGTGATTAAAAAAAGAAACGAGGTATGAAATGGAATGAAAGCCAAATGAGCAATCGTTTCAATTGATATTTACTTGCGCACCTAGTAGTCCTTGGAGCGTCTATGTCCATCCACCAGTTAGAAGGTTCAGCTTGCTACGCTCTCCCGTGCATTGTTCCCTGCCTCCTTCCTCTTCACACACACCCGCACACCCACTCGGTACCCCCCCACCCCCACCCCCACACACACACGCGCGCGCATGCACGCGTACGCGAGCATGCGAGCGCGCACTTACGCACTCTTGTGCAGGCGCAAAAATATGCGCGTGGGACATGACTGTCATAAATCTTTCTTGATTCTTCAGAAACTAAGTGATCTGTACAGTTGTTTCAGTTACATATTTCTCATAATCACCGATGTCAGTGGTTTATCAGACTAATTGAAAGCAGTTCTCTCACACTAATGGCACATCGTTTTAGTTGGTACACGATTTAAACCAGATAGTCGTGCCTGTTTGTAATCCCGAGGCTTTGCAGTACTGAAATATGACACGGTTCTGAAGGGAAAAAAAAAGAAATGATAGGAAAAATAACACTTCAGATGAAAACTGAAAAGCGGCTACTCTAACATATAATAAATTGTTAACTTTTTGAAGGCTTTGACTTTGAAATGTGGAATGCCAAATGAATTTGCGGAGTATTTTCAGTTATATGCGCCTATGCTTTTCTTTGATTGTAAGCAGATTTGAAGGTATATTACTTGCAAAGTAGTGAATCTACTAGTCCCACCCGTTAAGCAGCACAGAAGCCATCCTGAGTCTATCTGATGCCAAAAATTTCACCATTGTAACAAACATTATGGCTGAAACAATGTTTCTACTTTTCTTTTCTTTCTCTCTTCCTTTCTTTTTGTGCACAAAAGCATAATGAGTCAAAAGTACATAATTATTTCGTCGCCAAAATCTTGAAGGATCTCTACTGATATGATGAAGAAGTCTAATTTTCTGAGGTTAGTTTTGAGACGCTACGTTTTATAATACCTGAGAAATAAGCCTGAAAACGTCGTGTTGTCATGTGTTGTAACCATCTTTGATCATGTTTTACACATGTATAACAGCTATATATGAAGAAATCGTACACCTGTCTGTCTGTTTGTCTGTCTGTCTCTCTCTTTCTCTCTCTCTGTCACACACACACACACACACACACACACACACACACACACACACACACACACACATTAATATATAAAACAGTTGACTCAAACGCATTTCGAAAATTGTGCATCTGGTTCTTCCCTCCCGCCCCCCCCCCCCCCCCCCCTCCTCCCTTCTCGCTTTTAGAAAATGAACACGCACGCGCGCGCACACACACACACACACACACACACACACACACGCACACACACACACACACACACCGGCTATTCGGTTGCTGCAGATTGACTTCAGATGGGCCTCCCCACGCCCCCTCTATTTGTACTTCATCAGCCCATTCCTTTTACCAAATAATTTAATGGAAATCATGTCTTGACTGATGCTTTCCCAAAACAGAATGACAAAATTAAAACGAACAAAAAATCTTTAAAAAAAAAAAAAAAAAAAAAAAAAATCTTAATGTCTACCAGCCGCCATGGCAAAGTGGTTAGCATCGCAGACTCCCAGCTGGGAGGTCGCGGGTTCGATTCCCATCAGAGTCATGTGGGATTTTTCTGCCCGACCGGCTCCTACCCAGACTTTAGTTTGCTATGGGTTCAGTTGGAAGACTGGGACCACACAGTCGAGTTTCATCCACTTAATGGATGTGTTTCTGAGGGTGTTGCACAAGTTTCCTGACCAACACTGCAGGTGTTTGTACCTCTCGGGCCTGGTTGACGCCGGGATATATTATGAAAGGAAGCATGGAGTACAGCCCTGTCATGTAGTCTCATACCCAAATGGAAATCCATGGCATCATCTTCATCATCCTCATCGATCAGCATGAAAAAAAAGTCTCAAATTCTGTGGCCCTTCATGCCCTGCTCTCATGGTGACCTCAGTTTTGATGTCTTCTCCGCATCTGTGGCCTTGGTTTGGTTCTGTCCGGGACACCGGTATGGGTGAGTCCATGGGGGCTGTTATTGGACAGACATTGTGGTACCCTCTGGAGGGAGAGCTCACTCATGCTGGCTCCTTGACTAAGGAATTATTGTCATCAGTAGGGGGCTTAGTAGGTGGTGTCCTGCGTATGTTAGATCAGAACAGGCGCCACTGAACACCACCGAAGTGACTCGGCAGCAGTGCAATGTCTCCTCCAGTGGGTTGCCTCTTGATGACTTGACACCGACTGCTCCCTGTGGATTGCCGGTGCCGGGGCTGAGGCGGGACTGACCGGGCTGTGGCTGTGGATGGGTATCTGAATGAGCGGCATGGGTGCAATGCCACTGAGTTGGCACAGAAGTTGGGACAGCAAAAAGAAAAAAAAGAAAAAGAAAAAAATCTTAACATCTAGGCTGAATGAAGTGGGAGGTTTTGATGAATGGAGCTATGCACTTGAGTTTATTTATTCTTATTATGTTTCTTTCAAGTTTTATACTTTTTTGTGCTTTTCTTCTATGTGAATTCTGTTTTCAGTACTCACTTTACATCTGTTGGTCTGTGTGTAGTGTAAAATCTGGAAATAAAGATCACACATGTTAGTGATCATCCTATAAATTTTTTTCATTCTAATTTCCACTTATCCAGATCAGCTGAGTATGCTGGTTTCCGGAACATTAAAGATTTGCAGTACTTTACAGAAATATTTAAAATATAAACCACCTTCCACCTGCTAACAATGTAAGGGAAGTAACTATGTTGAAAATTTCACCTAAAAAAATTGTAAGCAATTCCTGATATGATCTGTTTTTGTTTTGTTTGGGAATGATGAAAAAAAACCCAACCCAGTCATATTTCACTCCCTCCAAATAGATGACTGTCTGGCTGGGGAGTAATTTGAGTTTTATTTGTGTTACTCAACAAGGTCTCCATGAGGTGTGTATTTGAAAGGAACTGGTCTATTAATTTTGTGTTTTTGTTGTTAAGCAAACATGCTTGGAACTGATTTTGATAATGTGATAGCCCTGATATGGTCAGACTGGCTACAAAGTGAACATTAGAATTGTCTTCTGAATTAATTATGCACATTTTAAAGCTGTATGATTGGTTTTCTGTGGCCTTTTTTTTTCTTCTTCTTTTTTTGTTGTTGTTATCACTAACCTGTACAAACAGGTAGCCTCCATGGAAAAACATTGAAGGAGAAAATGGAAATATGGAAAGACTTATTCTGATGAAATCATGTTTGTTTTTACGCTGTGTTACAGGTCAGGTAGGAGACTGGAAAAACTACCTGACGGTAACCATGAACGAAACGATGGATGCTGCCATTCAGGAGAAGATGGCGGCTTCTTCTTACACCATGCATTTCACTTAGGTCCAGGTTTTGTTATTTCCCCTTGAATGTGAGGACATTTTGTTGTATTACCCAGCAGCCATTTTGATGAACCCAGGTGAAGTCGTACAAAATTATGTTTGTCGGCTGTAAGAATAATTGTTTTGTAAACACTTAAAAAAAAAATGTGTATGAAATGTTTATGAGAGGCAGTTGTCTCCCCTGCATAGTGATCCTGGAATGATTTGATATAATCGTAAAGTGTCCAGATGTGAAAGGGGTTAATGTGTTGTCGATACCAGTTATGAGCATCAGCTACTTAGGGAATCGCTGCAGGAATTCAGGTGAATGTGAACCAGAGACCACCAAAGGTGACAATATATAGCGACCAGTGTTGACCCAGAAGCTGTCAAAACTTAAACACAACTCTTGCTCTTGTTACCGAAGAATAATGTGAGGCGCTGACATGCACACAGAGGCATGTTTGTATACACACAACATATGTGCACACACGCACACTCGCACACACACACACATTCACACACACACATGCCACACGCACACACACACACACACACACACACACACACACACACAGAGAAAAACAACAACATCCAAAACAAAAACAACAACATCATCTGTGCGGCTCTATTAGGTAGACACTGAATACCTGACCAGAGTGTTGGGTTAATGCTTATGTCAGCATCTGCAGGTAATGCTTAAGTCAGCATCTGCAGTTAATGCCTGTCAGCATCTGCAGTTAATGCGTCGTCAGCATCTGCAGTTAATGCGTAAGTCAGCATCTGCAGTTAATGCTAAGTCAGCATCTGCGGTTAATGCGTAAGTCAGCATCTGCAGTTAATGCCTAAGTCAGCATCTGCGGTTAATGCGTCGGTCAGCATCTGCAGTTAATGCCTAAGTCAGCATCTGCAGTTAATGGGTCAGTCAGCATCTGTTTCATCTGTCCACGTACTGACTATCCCAGCTCTTTCCCTCGTTCGTTATGTATTCTTTTTTTTTTTCCATTCCATGAGCCTTCATCTGATCTAAGATTTTATGGAAGAACGATTTTTAACGAAGTTTCTGGTACATTTTTAGATGTATTTAAAGAGATGTGTGAAAGTTTTTTTTTTTTTTTTTTGACGACTTGTGAGTTGATTTTAACATGGTGACAGCCCTGTTACGGCCCTTTGCAGTCGGCTGGGCTATAGGCAACATTACCTTACCTTATCTATTCCATGAGCCCTTTGGTCTCCAAGTTCAGCAAGAGTGATGCAGTAAGCCTTCTAGTCAGCAAGCGGGTGGTAGCGCCATCTTGATTTCAGCTGAACCTGAAGACAAGAAGAGTCAGGATGTGAACTCCCAGTTTCTGGGTCCTGCATGAAATGGAAGTTGTGGGTTGTGATGGCGTCTGTGTGTGTGATGGTGTGTGTGTGTGTGTGTGTGTGTGTGTGATGGTGTGTGTGTGTGTGTGTGTGTGTGTGTGATGGTGTGTGTTAGGTCTTCAATTTACGTCTATGATGGTGTGTGTGTGTGTGTGTATGTGTGATGTGTGATGGTGTGTGTGTGTGTGTGTGTGTGTGTGATGGTGTGGGTGTGTGTGTGTGATGGTGTGTGTGTGTAAGTGATGGTGTGTCTGTGTGTGGTGGGTGTGTGTGTGTGTGTGTGTGTGTGGTGTGTGTGTGATGGTGTGTGTGTGTGTGTGGTGTGTGTGTGTGTGGTGTGTGTGTGTGTGTGTGGAGTACGCCTTAGTACCCCCGACCGCATACCCTGTATTCAGCCTCCGGCAGCGTGTTGCGGCAGGCAAAAAAAAAAAAAAGAAAAAAAGGACTCAACTAATCTAATTAGTATCTGGGGAAGTCATACCCGTAACCGTGGTCGACCCCCAGGTCATGAACCTGCCGGCACAACCCTGCCCCACAATTACTGCTCGGCTAGTTTTGGGAAGGGATCTAGGCTGGGATTTTGTTCGCTCCCTCTTGAATGATACCAATGAGGGAGCCCTGCCTGCTGTGGCTTAGTACACGGCCACGCCATGACTTGTCCAGTCGTCAGGCGGTCCATACGAGAGCGGTCAATATCAAGTCTGAGGCAACACCAAGGTGAGCCAGACTCCCCTGTTCTTATCACACAATGCAGCAGGACACCCACACCCGCTGAGTCCCCCTACAGTCGACAACGAATGCAAATTGTCGCGACCAGCATGGATGATTGTCTCCTTTAGAGGCGCCCACCAGCGACATCCCCCATGACCTTCAGTGCCGGTGACCTCGACACGAAACTTAATCGATGCGCAGAAGGTGAGAGAAAACAGACACTGAGGTCACGTTGATAAAAAGGGTATGGAGGGCCTATAGTTCAATACTGTTTATGTGGATGATGTAATGATAAGATACCGCTACAGAGCTCTATTGAACTGAGAATACCCCATGACAGGGGGTATTGGCTGGCACTTATCTCCGCTTCCTTTCGTAAGTAGAAAATCCGGGCCACCCACCAGGCCCAAGAGATACGACACATGCAGTGTTCGACAGACAAGTTGACAACACACTCGGAGACGCACCATTATGTGGATGACAATCGACTGCGTGGTCCAGTCTTCCCAGCGGAGTCCGATCAAACTCAGCCTTGGGTAAGAACCGTCGGGCTGCTGCAAGACTCACATGTAACAATGGCTCTGATCAGAATTCGAGCCCACGATCTCCCAGCCCGGAATTCCGCGACGCAAACCACTGCGCCAGGGAAGCTGGTAAGTTTCCCTCACACTCGGTGATGTAGGAAGGCAACTGTGCAACACATCACTAATTCCGACGATATGTGAGCAGCGTTATTTCGGTTTAGGTCTACTTTAAATTGAAAATTCGTTGCACTTGATGTAGGTATTGGTGCATCACTGAGTCTCATATTGTTAGAGAACCGTTCACATCACTCGTAATACACACTGTTAATGCTCTGCATTTGGGTTCTATAAAAAGGTTCCCACCTGTGATGTAAGACTGTAAGTGTGCGGCCGCCCAATGTTCATCACTCAGTTGAGCTTTGTTTGTTTGTTTGTTTTGGTCATGCAAGTGGACTACGTTTAGTGATGTTTGGACTGCAAGTGTGGCATGTATGCCTTGAATCCGTTTCTGCAAAACGATAGCATGTTTGGCCTGAACAAATCAATCGGATGTCCCACGAACACGCATGCACGGATGCCTCATGAACGTGTGCACACGTGAGAGAGAGAGAGAGAGAGAGAGAGAGAGAGAGAGAGAGAGAGAGAGAGAGAGAGAGAGGAGAGAGAGAGGGCCACATTTCAAGGATAAAATAATGTTCGGTCAATTTTTGAATACTCTTGGACTTAAAAGTCGAGAAGGACAGATAGATAATAGAAAGATAGTAGAAAGATAGATGGAAAGACAGACAGCAGAAAGAAAAATATATAGACAGATGGATTAGATATAGATAATTTGATAATTAGGCCGATAGCTAGACAAGATAAGTGTGTGTGTGTGTGTGTGTGAGTGTGTGTGTGTGGGTGTGGTGTGTGTTGTGTGTGTTGCCCTCTCACTCTCTCTTCTCTCTCTCCTCTCTCTCATATTCTCAAGATACTGTTCTCTTCTCTTCTCTCTCTCTCTCTCTCTAGATATATATATATATATATATACATAGAGAGAGAGAAGAGAGAGAGAGAGAGAGAAGAGAGAGAGAGAGAGAGAGACAGAGATGAGAGAGACAGGAGACAGACGAGCAGACAGACAGACAACAGACAGAGGTAAGAATGTTACAAGCACAAACTAAAAAGGAAGATGATATGCTATTTTGATTAAAACAGAATGCCCATTATATGCCAGAGTACTGACGCGTCTCTCCTCCTCCTCCTCCCCCCCCTCCTCCCCTCTCCCCCTGCACGTGCTCCACACACATGCACGCATGCACACCCCATGCGCGCGCGCGTGCACACACACACAACACACACACACACACACACACACCACACACACACACACACACACACACACACACACACACCACACACACACACACACCGTATACACTCTCACACAAACACACACCGCGCCGCGCGAGCGCGCAGGCATGCACGCCTCGCACGCAACTCACGCACCCCCTCCCCCGACCCCCCCACACACATTCGTATGCATGCACCTGGGGGGAGAAAACAAGCAAACAAACAAACTTTTTTATGCAAATACAAGTACTCATTTTCTTTATTCATTAAAATCAACAGGAACCGGGGAGTTTACAAATGCACCCCAGTTACGAAAATACGGAACAGCTATGGTTCAAACTTAACACCATGATACACGATAGAAGCCGCCGAAAAGTAGTAAACACAAACCAACCGACTAGACGAGATAACTGAAAGCCTCCAAACGTACAAAACCTTAAAAAAAAAAAAAAAGTCCAGCAGCAAGCCATCCGAAAAGCTAAGTGAAGCTATGGTACTGAAAGCGCAACATTTTCTCTGTCAGTGGTTTGCAAAAAATTCAGTCTGTCACGTGAAACCTAAAGAAACTTCAAGGTTTTTACAACACACACACAACTTACACACACACACACACACACGCCACACTCCCCCCCCTCTCTCTCTCATCTCTCCCTCATCTCTCCCATCTCTCTTCTCTCTCCTCTCTCTCTCTCTTCACTTCTCTCTCATCTCGTCACTCTCTCACTCTCTTCTCTCTCTCTCTCTCTCCCCCCCCTCACTCATGTGCGCACGCACGCACACTTGCACAACACACACACACACACACACAACACACACACACACGCAACGCACGAACGCACGCACGAACGCACGCACGCACGCAACCACCGCACGCACGCACGCACGCACGCACGCACGCACACATCACACACCAACACTCACAACACACACACACACTTACACAACACACGAAAGCACGCATGTACAAACGCTCACCACAAACGAAACAACCACCCACGTAGTCACACTTGTAGGCGCGAGCGTGCGTGCACACAAACACACAACACGCAGACGCATGGACGCACGAACACACGTGCGCTCGCACGCACGCACACGCAACACAACACAACACACATACACACACACCCACCACACACACACACCACACACACACACACACACACACACAAACACTCACACAACACACACACACCACACACACACACCACACACACACACAACACACACACACACACCAAGGCACACACCCACACAACAACACACACACACATCACACACACACACACACACACACACACACACACACTCACACACACACGACACACAACACACACACAACACAACACACACACACACATGCACACACAGACACAGAGACACAGAGACACACACTCACACACACACACACACGACACACCAAGCACACAACACACACACTCTCTCTCTCTCTCTCTCTCTCTCTCTCTCTCTCTCTCTCTCTCTCTCTCTCCCTCTCCTCTCTCTTGGTCTACCACCTCAACAATTAATGCTCCACGACCAATAAAACGGACCGAAACACCAGAGGTGGGCCGGGGAGGATCAATGGAGCATTAAAGTTTCACTCAAACCGTTTGGTGATGCTGGAACTGATGCCTAAGCTATAATGAATATCTTCTGAGCATCAGCGCCCCCCCCCCCTACCTCTCCCTCCCCCCCTCCCCCCCCCCCCCACCCCACCTATTCCCGTGCACCACCAGACTCGATCAATAAGGCACAGAAACGAGTTTGTACTTTGGCCGGCTAATTGCTTCGCAACCTTGTGGTATTTTGCTCTCTCTCTCTCACTCTCTCTCTCTCTCTCACAAATATCTCATCTCTCGTCTCTCTCTCTCGTCCTCTCTTCTCTCTCTCTCCACTCCCCCATGTGTGTTGTGTGTGAGGTGGTGTGTGTGG
>CM031621.1:7392885-7405385 GCA_018398815.1 Conus ventricosus
CCCCCACCGCCACCCCTCCCAGCCCCAAACTGTGTATGATTTATGCATGAACTTGCAAAACTTACTCTGTCGCCGTCGCTGTCAAAACGTTCATCGAGTCAGCGCTTAGCGCCAGTTCCGTTGAAGTCGAAAGGGCGAATATTTCATTACGAATGAGACTATAACAATCAACACGGCGGATTTTCCGGTCATTAAACTCCGTCCTGTTCCGTGGTGTAGTAATTTCCACCCGTCTAAACTCTCATCCCCCTGGGGGTGGAGGGCAGAGGGGAGCGGGGGGGGGGGGGGGGGGGGGTGGGGGGGGGGTGGGGGGTGGGGGGGGAGGAAGAGGGGAGAAGGATGTGAAGGTGGGTGGCGTGGGTCGCATCCGGAGCTACCTCAGATAGAAGAAGAAGAAGGAAAAGAAGAAGAAGAAGAAGGAAAAAAAAAGAAGTAGAAGAAGGAAAAGAAGAAAAAGTAGAAGAAGAAGGAAAAAGAAAGAGAAGGAAGAGAAGAAGAAGAAGAAGAAGAGGAAGAAGAAGGGAAAAGAAGAAGAAGAAGGAAGAAGGAAAAGAAGAAGAAGAAAGAAAGAAAGAAAGAAAAGAAAGAAATGAAAAGAAAGAAAGAAAAGATGAAGAAGAGATGAATGAACGATTACAGAATGAAGAAAAGAAGTGAGGGACTCGACTGGCTGTCACCGAACCGGGTAGGACGTGTTCCCGCTGCTCTCCGCGCACGAGTCAAACGAAGCTTTTTTTCCCTTCTCTTTTTGAGTTTCAGCTCACTGGGGCTTCTTTCTCTCCTTACGAGTTTAAGCCTACAGGAACGGAAAGACATGGGCTTCCATCCGTGTGCGGGCTCCGTGCGTTAATTTTTGAATTTGAAAAGTGAATATATGTTTCACAGCACGATGTTGAAGATGACTAATACATCCCGGTTCACTCGACTAAAGCGTGCCAGTGGGGTGTGCCGACAACAACTGTGCAACGTGATTATCAGAAAAGTGTTATGTGTAAACAGTTAGAATGTGTCTTTTTTCTTTTTTTTTTTTCTTTTTTTATAATGGAAAAAAGGAATACTATTCACGTAAGTACTAAGCAGTGATGACAAGTACAATCTCCAAATATTTCGGTGGTAGGGGAGCAAGTAGGAGAAAAACAAGGTTGATAGCCCGGCTTCAAGTGGTAGCCCTGTTAGTCCCATTAGTCTCTGAAGACCGGAAAAAACAATGAGACAGGAAAGGGATCCAGAGTTATGATGAAGAAAATGTCGCTCACTACTCTGCAAGAGATCTAAACGAAAAAACTAGAATTATTGGCTTCAGCTAATGACGATATTAAGCAATTTAGGCATGACATAGAACATTGAACAAGTCTTTACTTGCAAATATTGAAAGACTGAAAGTTCAGTCTTTTGACTGGGAAACAGAAATGGCATAAATATACAGTGACATAGTTAAAGCTTAAAGAGGACAATCTAACTCTGAAAAGTGAACTGAATCAAGAAAAGAATAATAACAAAAAAACTTAAAAGGTGACACTGAAATGACCATGTGCCAGTATGTCGTTATGGAATGTCTCCGTTATTCGGGATCAAAGAGGCAGGGCAGGGCAGAACCGTGACAGCAGAGGATTGGCATTAAGAAATGTACGGACATCTTTTCTCGGCAAGTTGGTGTTTCCAGTTTCCACGGTGACATTGAATGAATCCGCTCATCCGTAAGGCAGCCTTGTGCGGAACGGGAAAACCTCGTCCGGGTTCTTCGTTTTTTTTTCAGTTGCTTATCCAGACAGAAAAAAGGTTGAGTGCAGTGTTAACCTATAGGAGAAAATGGAAGAATTATGGGTGTGTCGATTAAACGAGGTCCTTACTAAACAAAAATTACTTCCTGTTGAAAAAGGCAACGGACCATTCCGCTTGTTTAACTGCCTGGTACTCACCAATGGAAAGAATTCTGGCCAAGATGAAAACGGAAAGACTGTTGAAGGTTGACATAGACTCGAAACATTGATGAAACTATTCCTGAAAGCATTAATCATTAGTGGGACTGAATTCCCCCCCCCCCCCCCCTCCTTTGTGCGTCCTTTGAGCTTTTTTTTTTTTGATGACTTTTCCAAAGTAGTTTTTTTTTTTTTTCCAATACTTGTGACTTTCTTCTTTAGCGCTCTCTCTCTCTCTCTCTCTTGTCTCTGTCTCTGTCTCTCTCTCTCTCTCTCTCTCTCTCTCCTCTGGGACTCCACCTCCCTCACAGAGCGCGCGCCATTGACGCGCGGACCACAATAACGCGCGCGCTCTTATTCATTTTCATTTCTCCAGACACAAATACCCTTTTGAATCAATCTCCATCAACACACCTACACAGCGCGCGAGCGCGACGCGCGCGTGTCAGTGATACGTGTCTACCGATAAAAAGAACTGAATCTGAAAGTGTGCGGAATTGTGTGTGCTGATGCCAAGAGGCTGTGTGGCGAAGCTGGGATGGCGGTGGGTCGCATGTGTGCAGGTTTGTAACAAACCGAAACATTACGAAGACGAAATCATGTTCACTTTTTTGACTGTCACTGTCACTGTGACGGTAGTGCCTTCTAGCCCGTTGACCCTTGTCCCGCGTTCCTACTTCCTCCACGCGCCTGTACACAGACTGTAGAGGATGGGGGAGAGAGAGGTCAACGATAGAAGATGACTGAACTATGGATGTTAATATAAGGTGGATAACTTACCCACCCTTTTTTTTTTTGTTTTTTTTTGTGTGTATGTGCTAGATGAAGTAAAAATGATGTGTAAACCAATGTATTTCATCTTGATTTAGACATGTTCCCTCCGGTTCCGGTTCTTTGTATGCCCATGTTATTCATTTAATCCGCGTTCTTCTTCTTCTTCTTCTCTCTCTCTCTCTTCTCTCTCCTCTCTCTCTCTCTCTTCTCTCTCTCTCTCTCTCTCTCTCTCTCTCTCTCGCTCTCTCTCGCTCTCTCTCTACTCTCGCTCTCTCTCTCTCGCTCTCCTATCCCTCTCTCGCTCTCTCTCTCTCGCTTTCTCTCTCTCTCTCTCTCTCTCTCTCTCTCTCTCTCTCTTCCGCCCCACTCTTCGCCTGCTCCTCTCCCTGACCCGTCTTGTACTGTCCCTGTTTTCCATTCCCGTCCTGGAAATGCAATCAGCGGTTTACTAATTGTTTGCTCTGTTTCAAGCTATCTTTGCGCACAATTAATTTGTCCTGCTTTGACTCTGTTCACGGTTCTGTTTGTGCTTTGTTTCTGTTCACGAAGCTACTGAATACATTACTCTTCTATGATTGTGCTCAATTTTTTTTTTTTTTTTAGTATTATTATTATTATTATTGTTTTTTTTTGTAGAGAGCTCCTGTTTCCTTTATATTACACAATCTTTCCCTTGCTCACTCTTGGCCATCTCGTTGTTTTCGGGCCGTTGGTCGTGGGAGGGGGGGGTGGGGAGGGGGGGGGGGGGGAGTGGCCCGGGGGTGGGGGGGGGTGGCCCCACGGGGGTGGGGGGGTGGGGAGATGGGTACTGGAAAGAACACAGACGCGCTGGCGCCGCATGTTCAGGACCTTGAATCCAAATCTTGATTGTTGTGCGTGTTACCAAAACTGTCGCATATAGTTAAGATGATGGTTGCTTTATTATACTTTTCTCAGTTCAGTGTACATTTTTTACTTTGAAGAAGATGAGATGCAATTTGCTGTGTATTAATTTGAGTTCCAAAAGGATTTTGATGTACCAACAAACCATTCATCTCTTGTCGATTCTCTCTTCTCTCCCCTCTTTTTTTTTTCCTCCTCTCTCTCTCTTCTCTTCTCTCTCTCTCTCTCTGCCCCTCTCCCCTCCTTCCCCTCTCTCTCTTCCTTCTCCTCCTTCATCTTCTTCTTCTATCGTCGAATCAGTTGTTTTGTTATATGATTAATTTGATGGTAGCTGTTTTTCTGGACTGGGATGATGTGGAGGATGTGGAGGAGGATGTGATTTGACGGCGATGGCTGGGAGCTCACTTAGTAACAAGCCCATTGAAGCCATTGTGGCTATTCCTGAGTTCTATCATCGAACCCAGATTACTGACACAAACTGATATATGTCTCAGTTTATATATATATTCTAATACATTGTCATCCATGATCTTCTTTTCTTTTCTTCTTTTTTCTTTTTTTTTTTTTTTTCACTGACACTTTTGACCAGATATGTCTGCTTATTTTATTAAAATGTTTTCAACCTTTTTTGCATTAATGGCTAAGATATGTTTGAGTTGGGTTCTTTAGTCCCGAGTGTGGCGTGGTATGCACCATGTTTGTTCGAGAGGGGACGGAAAATTTGGGAATGACAGTTACATTCAGTGCCATTGTGACCCCCGCCCCCCCCTCTCTTCTCTCTCTCTCTCTCTCTCTCTACCTTCTCTCTCTGCCCCCCCCCCCCCCCAGGCCCCTTGTGTTTCTCGCTGTTATTAAGGAAAAGAGGGGGGAGGGGAGGGGGGGAGGGAGAGGAGAGGGTAAAAAAAAGAGAAAAAAATTTGTATGTATGATTAGCACATTCTTTTGCTATTGATGTGTCTTTGATTTGTCTCAGTCCCAAGCCTGATATGACCCAAAGTGGTCGTGTGTGTGGTTTTTTTTTTTTTTTTTTTTTTTTTTTTGTTTGTTTGTCGGCACGCCACCCAATGCTCGCTTGTGCCTAGTCAAAAGCGATTTTCTACCCCCCCCCACCCAACGGTTTCCATTGTTTGTTGTTTGCAGATGCTTGTCCTACGGCTTCGTTATGTGTTCGTCGATTCACCAGGATTTGATGATTTGCGTTACAAAGATTCACCAGGATATGGATGATTTGCGTTCAAAGGGAGTCCATTTTATTGTCGTTATTGCGTTTATTCACTTTGGTCTTCTATGCATTGATTTGGATGTTTCCTTTATTTGGGATTGTTTTGTTTGACGTGGTAATAATGTAAAAGTTTTTTGATTATTTAAAAATAATGTATTCATTTTAAAATTTACTTAAGACATGGATAAGTAGTATATACAGTTCTTTCAATTAAATTGTCAAGGTCTAAACAATCCCGCAGAAAAGACGTATGTTTTCTTATTTAAGAAATAAGAAATATTCTGTTTATTTTTTACAGGATACGCATTTTGATTAAAAGATGGAAGATTATGTATTAGCGGAAATGGGATATCGAGGTTTTTTCAAACCATAACATCAAACTCAAGAGGCGGTTGCAATACTGTTTAACAATATTCGAATTTCAAAGTAAATCGTGTAATGAAAGATACAACTGGAAATTACTGTCATGGTATTGATGAATGCATAAAGCAATTTATTTTTTTTAACATATATGGACTTAACAGAAGATGATCCTGGGGTTTTATCATGAACTGAAGAAAAGATTGGTGGTTTAATACTGAAATATAATATAGCAGGTATTTTAATCTAGTTTTGATACTTCTCGAGGACTTATTGTAATTACAAACATACGAATAATCCCTAAAGCAAAAGAGACTGTCGAAAACATTATCGATCAATTTAGATTTTAAACGATATTTGGCGTAAGTTAAAGCCTGATTGTCTCGTTACACGTGTGAGAAGAAACCAATCCTTTTCAAACAGGCGAGTGTTAGTTAGACTTTTTTATATTTCAGATTCTGTGGTTACATTGGTAGATGACGATGATATCGAATGCGGATATAGAACAGATCATTTACGTGTCCTCCTTAAACTGAAATTCAATGTCATGTAAAGCATAATTTACTTTTTGGAAGTTCAATTCATCTCGTTTAAAAGATAAAGCATATGTAGATGAAATAAATGACGAATTAAAAACATTAAGATGAATATGCCAGTAAACATAAATGAAAACAATTTGCGAGATGAAGACTTACAATTTTCTGTTTCTGGAGACATTTTTTCTCGATTTTTTATTGATGAAATTATGATCAAAACAATTTCTTATGTACGATGAACAGAAGAAAACTATGGAAAAGAAAAACAATTAGAGCAAGGACATTTGTTAGATTATGAAAAACATGAGAAAAAAGAATGAGGATGACGTAGAAAATATAAATATGAAAAAGGAACAGCTGAAAGAATTTAGAGAATAACGAATAGGAGTATTATTAGATCACGAGCTAGAATGGATAGCGGAAGGGGAGAATGTCAGTAGTTATTTGCAAATTAGAAAAGCGGCATTTTGTAGTAAGAATATGGTAAGATCATCGATGAACAAATAAACATGTTTAGCAAAATCAAAAAGATATCTTCAGAGGTGCGAAGTTCTACCAGTCACTCTTACAGCGACATGTCCAGGAGTGTGAAAATAAAATAACTTGTGTGAATAGCATCCCTTGTCTAGAAGAAAACAGATGCAAACGATTTAGAGGGAGAGATTAATTTAGAGGAAGCAACGTATCTACTGATGACATGAGGTTTAAAAAAAAAATTACAATAAAAGCCCTGGTCTGACGGTTTCACAACAGAATTTTTAGGTTTTCTGGACCTAAATTGGTATATTCGTTGTCAGTGCTTTAAACGCAAGTTTAAGAAAAAAAGGGAATGACCAGTGTACAAAAAGATGGAATCATTACATCTATTCCCAATGGTTGATAAACCAAGACAGTATTAAAAAAACTGGTGACAATTTCACTTTTAAATGTCGTATATAAAATTGGATCATCTTGCATAGCAAATCGGATTAAATCAGTCTACAACATTGTTAACGAAGACCAAACAGGTTTATTAAAAACAGATATATGGTTGGATTATTTACGACTGATTTATGATACTATTGCTTATTTGGATGAATATAACTTACCTGGGGTTGTTATTTAAATATAGATATCGAAAAAAGCTTTTGATTCGGTAAATTGGGGATTTTATGTTAAGTACTAGATGCTTTTTGTTTAAAAAATGATAATGCAAATGGATAGGACTTTTTCTAAAAACATTATGTCGTGTGGTCATCGTAAACGGTCAGGTCTCGAACTGTTTAACGTTAAAAGAGGTTGTAGACAAGGGGACCCAATTTCTCCCTATTTGTTTGCTGTTATGTGTAGAAATACTTGCAATAATGGTCAGGAAAATCCTGATATCCAAAGGAATACAATTAATGATGTAGAACATAAAAATGTTCACAAGTACGACGATGTACAGAGTTCCTGCTTGCAGGAGATCGTAAGTCTTTGAAACATGTATTTGCTGTTCTATTAGATTGGCTTGGTTCTCAGGTCTTCATATGACCTTGGGTTAAGTCAAGTGTAATATGGTGGGGAAGTAGAAAAAACTGTAAAAATACGATATTTAGAGCATTTATACCTCGATTGGAATCCATCAAATTTCGAATAATTGGTGTATGGTTTACAATGATTGAAAGATTGTTTAAAATATTAATTATTCAGAAAGACTAGCCGATGTTAATACATTGTTTAAGATTATGGGTAAACGCCGATAACGCCTCTTGGACAGAGTTGCAATTTTTTAAAATCCCTAATTATGTCAAAACTGACTCATCTCGTGGCTATTATGCCAAAATACTCCTGATGTCTTTTTTCAAACTTGGTCAACCAAGTATGCCTAATCAATTTGTTCTGGAATAAAAAACGTACAAAATCGGTCGGAATTAGCTCACAAAAGTTGTTTAAAATTGGTGGTATTGCCTTCCTGACTTCAAGAACTTCGTCACATCTCTTAAATATCCTGGATTCGCTGGGCTGGAAAAAATCGGCATAAATGGAAAGTATTTTACTTACTATTTCCCTAAGTTTCCAATTTGAACAAATATTGGTCCAGAATTAGTTTCAAAATTTACTTCATATAACCTTTTTTGGAAGACGTCTTTGATGCATTATAGAACTTTTTTATACAAATGTAACACCAAAAAACCTAATGCTGAACTTCTTGCTGAGCCATTATGCTACAACAAACGAATTCAAATAGGAAAAAAAAATATAATCGTGTATAAAATACTGTGATAACAAAGACGTTTTTCATCTTGCTCAGTTTTTTGATGAAATGACATTTTCTGTCTCATAGATGTGTTTTTGGAAAGTATAACTAACATTTAATTTTCTGTACTTTTGCTCGGCTATAGTCAGCTATTACTGACTACATAAGAAAGTCTAATTACCTGGTTGTTGAGAACAATAAATGTATTAACTTAACACTCTATTTAAGAAATTGTTCGCCGTTCATAAAGGCTCTAGATTTACTATGATATTATGATTGATTAATTTACGAGCAAAATGTTGTGACAAATGGGATCAGAAAAAGTCGGTTCGTCATAACGGAAATTATGCTTCTTGAACGTACATAAGTTAAAGAATTAAAGTTGAAATGTTTAAGTTGAGAATATTTGCATAGGTGCCTAGGTACTAATGTTATTTTATAAAAAAGAAATGGAGTGGCTGATAATGATAAATGTAGTTTTTGTGGTTTATGTAAGATAGTATTGGACCATATGCTTTGGAAATGTAATATGTTCAACAGTTTTGGAATTCTCTTGTTGTAAACCACCCTAATATGTTACAAGTCAGAGAATATGAAATTAACGGAATCCTTAATATTCTGGGCCACCCGATGTGCCAATCAAATATGATGATATTTTATATTTCATTATATTATAGCAAAACAATTACGTAAACACATGCAAAATTAGAAGGAACCCTCCACAAACAATCTTTTTGAAAAAAATTGAACTATAGATATAAAATCGAGCAACATTAATGCATAATTTAAGCTTATGCTATACAACTTTTTTTGATAATTGGCCTGACATACAAAACCATTATTTTCCCATGTCTAAATGTTCGTGTATTATGTGTAATAATTTTGGCTGTTATGCTTCTATCACGCTGCACGGCGCGTGTGTGTTTGTATTAAAAATTCATAAAAGGTTTGAACATGTTCATTAATGTATCTACACCCGGTCTTATATTATGTAATTGGACTCATGTTGTACTACCTTAAACTCTGATCTGGTGATCGGTATATGTATGTGTATGTATGGTATGTATGGTGGCTGTTTTTTTTGTTTTTGTTTCTTCTAGTCTATTATATGTATGTGAATGTCATGTATTTGCATGAAAAAAATTAAAAATGGATGAGAAAAAAAAAATACAAAAATAAAGAAGAAAAGGAGGATGAGAAGGAGATGAATAAGGGTAAAAGGCAAAAGAAGAAGAAGAGAAGCAGAAAAAAAGAGGAGATGAAGACGGAGGAGAAAAGAAGGTAGAAAATACGGACGAAGATGGAGGAGGAGAAGAAGATTAAATATTTTAAAAAATAGGAAGGAAAAGAAAAAAAGTAGAAGTAGAAGAGACGGAGTGAGAAGAAGAAGAGGAAGAAGAAGAAGAAGAAGAAGAGGGGGAGGAGGAGGAGGAGAAAGCAGGAAGGAGGAAAGAGAAAGACGAAGACGGCGACGAACAAAGAAGTGTCATGTTAATATACAGATTGGATCAGTTGCCACATTAGTTTCACATGCTGTGGAAAGGAGAGACAGAAAAAATGCCCCATGGCCAACAAAAGAAAAAACAAAAAAAAAAAGATGCGAAGCATATAAACGAACTCCCCAGTTTTTTAACCGCATATAAATCGGCCAAGTGCTTTGTGAGATAAGTAATAAAGCGAAATAACGGTTTTTAACCGTTATTTAACCGATGTACACTTTTGAAACTGTTCATTTGAGTCCTCACTGGGACTTAAACCTGTGTTGTACATTCCAAATTTCATCCAAATCGGACAATATGTCAAGATTAACGGTTTTTAACGGTCAGATTTGAAACATACATGGAAGTACCATTTGTGGGTGATGGACCTTTTCTTAAACAAAATTTCATTTAAAACCCACCAATATATAAACAAATTAACGGCAAAAATAACGGTTTAACGGTTACTTTGAAAACGGTTTTCTGTCCTCATGGGCTTCTAAATCCTGTGTACATATTCATAAATTTCATCCAAATTGGACAATATGTCCAGAATAACGGTTTTTATCGAGTCAAATTTTGAAACATATGTAGAAGTGCATTTTTGTGTGACAACCTTTCTATATACCAAATTTTCATTAAATCCAATTTATACAAGAAATAACGGATCAGAATAAACGGTTTATTAACGGTTGTTCAATCCATCATTCAGTTTACATCCACTTACATATGGTCAGAGGCTCCGATTTGTCACAGATCATCCAAAACCGCTTATAAATTGGCCAGTACTTTCTGAGATATTCCATAAAGAAGTAAAAACCGTTTACAGGCCGTTTCACCGTTATTAACGGCTATAACGGGGCAAACTAAAACATCAGGCATCATCCGTGAACCCATAATGAACATTCCTGCTTAATTTTCAGAAAGATCGGCCAAGTACTTTCTGAGATAGCCATAAGAAAAAAACTCGTTACAGGGGGCCGTTACAGCCGTAGTAACGGCCCTACAGCGGTAAACTAATCATCGGCATCATCCGTGGCCCATAATGAACATTCGACTACAAATATTCAGAAAGATCGGCCCCCAGTAGTTTTGTATGGAGTGAGTGGAAAACACATTTGTCCACGGACACACAAACAGACAAGTCAGGACACACAACAACACACAGCAGACAGCAGGACGACTACAGACAGCATTCTTCGTTCCCATTCTAAAGTACTTCCTGTTCTATAAGAACTGGGAGCTAGCCCCCCCCCCCCCCCCATTAACACACAACTCAAACAAACTGCAACCAACTGGGAAAACCCCCTAAGATCAACAATTCGAAACAGGACATGGGTAGCACAAAATACTTCAGAAGATGGGTCAAAAAAATACTTATTCAAATGCCCCCCCCCCCCCCCCCCCCCTCCATTTAGACCGACACGGTTCTACAATGTTTTCCTGCTCCTGAACATGCGTGGAAAGTCGTACTACTCATCTCATATCTCACTTCTCTCTCTCTCTCATCACCCACACACTCTCTCCCTCCTCCTCTCTCATTCTCTCCCTCTCTCCCCCCCCCCTCCTTCTCTTCCCCCCCACCACCAAACTCATAGTACCTATACCCCCTCCCCGCCAAAAACAAAAAACAAAAAACAAACAAAAACAACAACAACAAAACAAACTACAAAGTCAAATCAATAAAATACGGAAGAGGTGGTGTTGGAAGACGATTGTGACGGGGGGGGGGTTGCGGTGGGGGCGACTCTCTCTTCTCTCTCTCTCTCTCTCCTCTCTCTCTCTCTTCTCTCTCTCTCTCTCTCTCTCTACATATATACTATGCCCCCCTCTCCCGCCAAATACAACAAAAATACAACAACAACAACAACAACAACAAAAAGCAAATCCTTAAATATGGAGACGGTGTGGTTGGAAAGAGATTGGACTGGGGGGTGGGTGTTGCGGTGGGGGCGACTGTCAGATTTTCTGTTGAATCCCTCGCTCCCGCTCCCCCCCCCCCACCCCCAACCCCCGCCCTTTCTTCACCACAACACACACACATCACACACACCAAGCACAACACACACACACACACACAGAGAACAGACCATCATACATTAATAATAGGCCTTCCTACGAAAGCAAGCCACCACTTTACCCCCGCTGGAAAGCTGCGACCCATCTGTTCGGCGCCCGTCACTATCACTTTTGACATTCTCCCCCCCCTCCCCACCCCCCCCCCCCCCAACCCGTCCTTATCCATTCATCTATTCACGTATCTGATCAAGAAAGGACAAAACTGTTGTCTATGTATTATTGAAAATGTTGCCAACAACGCTTGAATCATCTGGGCCAATTTGTCTAGGACAAAAAATATTTCTAGAAGGCCTTTAAGTGTTCTGAGTACTACAGAGGGAAATAATTATCCTCCCCACTCCCATCCTCCCCCCTCCCCCCAAAAAAAAAAACTGTAAAGGAAGACACTCCTTGTTATGAGGTAAATCTACGTGCAGAAGAAACAAAAATTCTAAAGGATGTGGAACACGTGTGAAGGGGGAGAGAGAATCTTTGATCGGTAATTACGCTAAAGAGAGCACACGACAGGTTAAAAAACAAAGTGATCCACATGAGGGTAATTAGTAGCTGTCTTCTGCTCTTTGTCCATGGTGAGGAGGAGAGGAAAAGCTGTAGAGTTCTCTTTGTCCGTGATGAGGAGGAGAGGAAAAGCTGCAGAGTTCTCTTTGTCCATGGTGAGGAGGAGAGGAAAAAGTGTAGAGTTCTCTTTGTCCATGGTGAGGAGGAGAGGAAAAGCTGTAGAGTTCTCTTTGTCCATGGTGAGGAGGAGAAGAAAAGCTGTAGAGTTCTCTTTGTCCATGGTGAGGAGGAGAGGAAAAGCTGCAGAGTTCTCTTTGTCCATGGTGAGGAGAAGAGGAAAAGCTGTATAGTTCTCTTTGTTCATTATGAGGAGGAGAGGAAAAGCTGTAGAGTTCTCTTTGTTCATGATGAGGAGGAGAGGAAAAGCTGTAGAGTTCTCTGTCCGTGATGAGGAGGAGAGGGAAAGCTGTAGAGTTCTCTTTGTCCATGGTGAACAGGAGAGGAAAAGCTGTAGAATTCTCTTTGTCCATGGTG